>JAQPPZ010010428.1:0-358519 GCA_028583015.1 Wollemia nobilis
CGCGAAATCGCCACATGTCTCGATATCGCGACCGAAAACCAGCCGAGGCCGCGGCGGGGAAACAAGCCGCGAAAACGCGACAAAGGCGCGAAATCGCGACATGTCATGATTTCGTGACAAGTCGCGAAATCGCACCAACCGAGCCCCAACGCACCAAAACACCCCTAACGTCGCGAAATCGCGACGAAACAACCAGAAGACGCACCGACACCAAAGGAGTCGCGAAAACGCGACAAAAAATCCAAAGGGCGCCAGGACACCAGAAAGGTCGTGAAATCACGACCGAAAACCTCCTGAGCGCCATAGCAACAAAAGTGTCGCGATATCACGACCGAAATCCGGCAAGGCGGGCAACCTTCGAAAGTGTCACGAAATCGCGACACTTTCACCCCATGAGCCTAGCCCGCCAAAACGGTAGCGATATCGCGGAATTGAAAAATATCCTCCGGAGCAACCATTCAACAAAAAGGTCGCGATATCGCGACCGAATTCCGGCAAGGCGGGCATCCTTCGAAAGTGTCGCGAAATCGCGACACTTTCACCCCATGAGCCCAGCCCGCCAAAACGGTCGCGATATCGCGACGAAAATTCTTAGGAGCAACCATTCGGCAAAAAGGTCGCGATATCGCGACAGAATTCTCCCTTGGAGCCAAAACGCCAAAAAGGTCGCGATATCGCGACAACTCTTCCTCCTTAACTCCAAATTTGAAAAAGCGTCGCGAAATCGCTACGGCTTTCAGACGCAAGCTCCGACGACGCAAAAGGTCGCGATATCGCGACAAATTCCCACCAAGGGCCGCAGCGAGAAAAGTCACGATATCGCGACAGAAACCACTCTGAGTGTTTTCCTTGCTCATAATCATAAGAAACGTTCCAGGCCCTGCCGAATCACCTCAACTTCCAAGGGCATATCACTGTGAAGCTGAATCCCAACCTCCTTCTCCGCACCCATCTTTGCAAGGAAATCGGCCGCTTTATTGAGTTTTCTACTTGCATAAACAGGGATCACGTCATCCAGTTCTCTCCAAAGCTCCATAATTTGAGAAACCAAAGACCTCAACCTCCAAGCAGTCAAAGTAAAGTTCCTCATGCAGTCGAGAGCTCCAACCAAAATCTGAGAGTCAGATTCAACAATCACCTTTCGATGGCCCTGGTTAACAGCCCAAATAGAGGCAGCTCTAATAGCAATGGCTTCAGCTTCGTTGTTAGTAGTTCTGCCCAAACCCTGCAACTCCCAGTAGAGCACCGTGCCCTCGTGATTTCGGCAGACCAGACCAATGCCAACATTGCCCGGATTACCCTTAGCAGCACCGTCAGTATTGATTTTGATCCACCCAATGGGAGGAGGTAACCAGTGAGCTCTAACCTGCTCCTCATGCACTTCCACCCCCTCCTCCACAGGCTCCGAGTTAATCAGAGAGTCCTCTTTAGCATGGACGGCAACTGTTTCAGAGACTTTGCTCCAAATAACCTGCCAAACACCATCGAGCGTGGAGAACGTTTCCCAAAAAATTCGTGCATTTCTCTCTAGCCATATCTGCCACCAAATGAAATTTAATCCGAGCTCCCAACCGGTGCGAAGAGCTTTAGATTTAAATCTAACTCTCTTCCATCTGTTCAGAATATTAATCCGATTCAAGGGACCATTGAGCTGGATTCTAAAATGAGAGAACCAGCGCCTCCAAATCTGGCGCGTGAAGGGGCAGTCAAACATTATATGGTCCGCTGTTTCCTCATTCTTAAGGCATAGAGTGCATTGAGAAGGACCGATGAAACCTCTGCATCTAAGGTTGTCAAAAGTGAGAATTCCATTATGCAAAACCTGCCAAGCAAAAAAATTCACTTTCGGCCAACCCTTGGACTGCCAAATCTGTCTCCAGTCCGCAACCGGGAAGATAGGGGGGGAGGCGCAGGGAGGATGTTGTCATAACCATCTTTGACAGTGTAAACCCCAAGGCTCCCGAAGCCCCAGGCTAATTCATCCTCATCATCGCTCCCGGTGAGAAATCTTTCATTCAAGATTCTGGATAAGGTTGGTGCTAGCTCCGGAGGGATTGAAATTGGCCACTCCTCCATCTTCTTAAACTTCTTAAACTGATACCCTCCCAGATGAGAAGTATTAAAATAGCTTTCAATTCGGACCCAACCCTTGGATTCAATGGCAGCTTTGATTGGGAGTAACTCAGGAAATTCAACCGTAATGGGAGGAAACTGATCCCAGGAATCAGACCAGAAACGGGCCTTATCCCCCCTCCCCACTTTCCAAAATAGCTGGTCTTTAATAACCTGAGATCCAAGCTTAAGGGCCTGCCAAACTAAGGATCCAGCACCCTCCAAAGAGAAGCGGCCCACCTCACTGGGACTGACATGACCCAAGTACTTGCTAGTAAGAATTCTGCTAAATAAGGAAGTTGGTTGGGAGATCCATCTCCAGTACAACTTTCCAGCCAAGGCTTTATTGTTTAACCTGGATCCTCTCAGACCCAGCCCCCCTTTTATCTTGGGCTGGGTAACCTTGTCCCAGCTCACCAAGGCCCATTTTCGCTCTCCCTTTGGACCTTCCCATAAAAACTTCCTTGCCATTCTATCCAAATCTTTCCAGATTGAAAGCGGGGCAGCCAAGATAGAGAATTTGTAGGTAGGCATGGCTTGAATGACTGATTGTAGGAAAGTTACTCTGCCACCATAGCTTAACCACTTGTGAGACCAATGATTAATTCTTTCCTGGATGCCCTCGAGCAAGTGTCTCCAAGTGTCATTTTTAAGTTTTTTAAAGTGCAAGGGAATCCCTAAGTAAACCACTGGAAGAGCAGTCCTAGTAAATCCCAGGATTTCCAGAATTCTGTTCTGGAGCCTGTGCTCAAGATTGAAGAAGACCACCTTGGACTTGCTGTCATTTATCACCTGTTGAGTAGCCCGAAGATAAACATTAAGGGTATCTCTAATCGATCTTGCTTCCCTGAGGCTGGCCACTCCCATCAAGCCCGTGTCATCCACAAACTGTAGGTGCGATAAAACTTCATTCCCCACCCTGACACCCAGTAATCTGCCCTGCTGTCTTCTTTTCAAGAAAAGTCTGCCAAGACCTTCAGCCAAAATCAGAAACAGATATGGAGAGCAAGGATCCCCCTGTCGAAGACCCCGAGAGGCTCCAAAAGGCTGCGAGGGCAGGCCCCTGATAAGAACAGAGTAGGTCGGGGAAGAGACACAGCTCATGACCCAATCAATCCATTCCTGAGAGAAACCAAAAGCAGCCATCATTTTGGCCAGAAAGCTCCATTCAACCCTGTCATAAGCCTTGGACATGTCCAATTTTATGAACATCCCTTTATTTCCAGAAGTGTGCATTGAATGAATAGCTTCCTGAGCCAGAACCACCCCATCCAAAATCTGCCGGCCTTCCACAAAACCTCCTTGCTCAGGGGAGATAATTTTGTGAAGAAGGGGTTTGAGACGCTCAGCCATAACCTTGGTGATTATTTTATACAACACATTACATAATGCAATAGGCCTGTAGTCAGAAATCTGGCTCCCCCCCTCTCCTTTTGGGATCAAGGTGATGAAAGTGTGATTTAAGGCTTTAAGCATACGCTTGTTTTCTCTGGACTCCTCAACCACAGCTCTAACATCATCCCCTAAGCAGTCCCAGAAGGCCTGAAAAAACTCAATGGGGAAACCATCAGGCCCAGGAGATTTACCAGAACTCATTCCGAAGACAACAGCTGTCAGTTCGTCCCTATCAATAGGTTTGAGGAGAGCCTGATTTTCACCCTCAGAAATGAGAGCAGGAATGACAGAAAGAACTTCATCTTGGGCCGAAACATCTTGAACCGGACTCTCCTTAAAAAGGTTAGAGAAATAATCCATAGCATGGGATTGAATATCAGGAAGAGTGTCAAAGGAATGACCATTCCCATCATGCAGGAGCTCCATCTTGTTGATCTGTCTTCGAGCACACGCAGCCCGGTGAAAGAATTTAGTATTTCGGTCCCCTTCCACTAACCAGGTTGTTCTTGCTCTCTGCCTCCAATAAGTCTCCTCCTGGTTGTCAATGTCCTCCACCGCTCTCCGCAAGGCATCATCCTCAACCTTGAGCTGATCGGTGATAACTCCTTCTCTGAACTATTTCTGGACCTCCTCCCAGCGAGCCACCAACGGAGCTCTTTGGGCCTGGAAGTCAGATTTATTGGACCGCCTCCACAATTTCAACTGAGCTTTGACATATTGAAGTTGTTTGTGGATTCTGAACATTGCTCTCCCATAAGCTGGACGGCCTTCTTCCCACCACTGTGGAATTTTCTCCCGAAGTTCTTCTTTCTGCAGCCAAAAATTCTCAAATCTAAAAGGTTTGTGAAAGAGTCCTCTTCCAGGCCCACCTTCCAGCAGAATAGGGCAGTGATCAGAGACCGGGCCTGCTAAAATCTGAAAGTTGATGTTCCATTTGACAAACGTCTCTTCTGAGAGCAGAAAGCGGTCAAGTTTTACCTTCCTACTGTGTGGTTCCCTCCTTTTGTTAGTCCAAGTGAAATTATTGCCTGGACATTTGATGTCAACAAGATGTAAAGCCTGAACTTGGGCAATCATAAGACGGTCCCCTGTATCTAGACAGGGTGTACCCCCTTCCTGTTCTCTGGAAGATAATTTGGCATTAAAGTCCCCCGTGACAACCCAGTCTAGCCCTTCCCTAGACACTCTCATGTCATGCACAGCCTTCCACTGTCGCCTCTGACCTTCCATGGCTTGGGATCCATAAAAGTTAGTTATTAAAACGACTTCCGTCGAGACATTATTCCGAAAGAGAGAAGTGAGAACACCCCTCCAGGCAAGGTGATCTAAAGCAGACCAAACCTGAGAGTTCCACAGAGTCACTATCCCCCCTGAGGCACCTTGGGCTGCCACATCCATGTAACCAGCACCCCTCCAGATTCTGTTAACCATTTTAGACATAAGGTCCAAAGACATCTTGGTCTCTTGTAGAAGCAAGAAATCAGTATTGCTATTTTCTAATAATCTTTGAACAGCAGATTGATGGGTTCTGCTGTTTAAACCCCTCACATTCCAAGATTGTATGATCATGGGTTACCCTGAGAGCAATAAGAATCAATTGTCCTCATTGATCCTCCCATGATCAATTTGTCTCCTTGAGCTGCGAGCAACTCCTTATTAGATCTCCGACCTGCTCCCTGAGGATTGCTATTTTTTGGTCTTTTTTCCAGCTGAGTAATCCCCAAGGATGGCCTTTCTCTGCTTTTCTCTGCTATCCCCATATGGACATCCCGGGGTACTGATTGTTCTGGGTTATGGACAACTAATGCACCAGAAGACACTGGCGGTGATTCTTCACATGGATCAACTATCTGCTGAATTACAGGGGAAGGGGAGAGGGGGGGCTGTCCAGGAAGATTTGAAGTTTCATTGACACCCTCCAATCCTTCCATAGAGTGATCCTCTTCATCAACCAAAGATTTAAAAATCTCATACCTATTAGCAGGCCTGAGATTAGATTGCTCCTTTCCCTCCTTTTTCTTGGAGCGTCTTCTTCTTCTGGGTTGTTCAAAAACCTCTTTCGAAGCATTTTGGCTCGGACTAGAGCTATTAGGATCTGAGATGGGGGCGACCTTAACCTCCTTGGGCAGGTGTGTCAAATCCGAAGGGGCCTTCATTTTGGAATTCAAAGTGATAGGACAGAACCGGGCAAGATGCCCATGCTTATGGCAAACCCTACATCTGAAGGGAAGGGCCTCGTAGTCAAGCTGTTGAGTCCAGGTATGACCTGCCAGTTCAATGTCCAACTCAGCCGGAAGAGGCTGGCTGAGATCCATCTCAACACAGATTCGAGCATAGACTGCCATACTCCCTTCAATCGTTTCTCTAGCAACCCCAATATGTCTACCAATTGAATTGCCAATCATGGCCAAGACCTGCTCCCCCCAGAACTCCATAGGAAGGGCATATAATCTAATCCACACTGGTATAGCGGTGGGTTCAACACGAGGGTCGAAGCCCACCCGCCACGGTTGAACAAAAAGGCCTGTCGGGCCATGGTTCTTCTTTTTCGACTCAAAAGCCTTATTTCTGTCGGCCAGAGCCGAGAAACTAACAATAAAATAACCATTACTGATAAACCACAATGAGTACTCACCGTGGGGTTCCCAGTTTTGACGGATCCATGAATGCAGGAAGTTCAGAGTAGGGCGGATGCCCATAAACTTGCAGATTAGGTCATGGTTTGCTCTGTAAAGAACTGATTCTTCAACCATGCTAGGTTCTATGACTATTTTTGGCCTGGAGTCGGTTTGCGGCAGACAACCATTCACCCGATGAGCTGACGGTCGATTCCCAACTGCCGTGAAGATCTTCTTATAAGCCATTCTTTGCGCTTCAGTAGACTTCGGGGAGGAGTCTCCTTTGAAAAGATCAGCGTAAGAGCTAGTATTTGCAGAGTCAGGGGCCGAAGAAGACCCCATTGGGCCCTCCAGGGGCACCGAGCGGATCTTCAGATCCCTCGAAACGTGAAAGCACTTCAGATTGAATCGTAAAACCAGAAAAAAATCGCAGGTTCAGAAACGCAGGTTCAGGGGAGAGAATCGCCGTGTGCTTCTTTTGTTGTTCTTGTAATTGAATTTTGTCCATGGATCTTCTTTGCTCTCTTCTTTCTTGATGCTTTTTCCTTTTAAAGCATTGGCATAAGTCACTAGTTCTTCTTCTTTTAATGTCTTTGTTTCTTGAAAATTTGACTCCTCTTTTTGTTTCCATAACATTATGTCTTGTTGTAATTTACCCTTAGTCTTTTCAACTTCCTTAGACAATTTCTGATTCTAATTTTTCACATTCTACCTCTCTTGACTTTAATAGTTCTATCATATCTTATTCAATTTTCTTTCCCTCTTCAAATTTTATCTTGCATTCTGTGAGATTTTAGAAGTTCCATCCTTGCTTCCTCTTCCTATTGAATTTTATCCTTCAAACTTGAGTTCTTTCTAACCTTTTCCAAATTTCTAAGAGTAGCAAAGAATCCCTCTTTTATGTCGAGCATGACCTCTTCTCCATTTTTTGGCGTCACATATGTTCTTGTGGGATCTTCCTTCAAGTTGTTAGGCTTTTCATGAAGGAACCCACTGTGATACCATTTGAAGAACATGAGCTTATATTGAGAGGGAGGTGAACAATATAAGATAAAACTTTTTACTTTTCATTCCATATGATAGCATCAACAATATCAAAGCAGTAAACATTTCACAAATCATCACACACATAAGAGACATGATTTAACATGGTTCACCCAATGTGGACTACTCCATGGAGAAAATATTTCTTATAAATCTTCTCAATGAATTCTTTTGGAAATAAATTCCCTATTACGGGTGTTTATAAATCTCTATCCAAAGGAGACATCAATCCCCTTTTTCTATTTCATGGATCTCTATCCATAGGAGAACTATTTCCCCTCTACTCTAGTTTTTGGATCTCTATCCATAGGATAACTCTTTCCCCTTATCTGTTGGTGCTTTTCTAGAAGACTTTGCTTCCATTGCTCACGGCTTGTGGATCTCTCTCCACAAAAGACCTTTGTCCTCACTACCCTTGGCTAATGGATCTCTATCCATTGGAGACTGATATCCTTTACTCTATCATCTCCAAATTCTGCTCTCAACTCTATCTCAAATCCTATCTCAAACCCTATCTCAAACCCTATCTCAAAACCTATCTCAAACCCTATCTCAAAACCTATCTTAAACTTGTCTCAAAAACCTATCTCAAAACCTATCTCAAAACCTGTCTCAAACCCTATCTCAAAAACCTATCTCAAAACCTATCCTCAAGTCTTCTTGCGACTTGCTAACATACTCACACAATCATTCAAATAATGAAGCACAACTTGCATACAACTTTAACCAAATGTTTCACACTTCTTTCAACAAATAGCACAATGTAGATCTCAAACCCAAACTGAAATAATTCATAATCTCTATCTCAAATGTTCTCTAAACATTCAACCATGAAGCATATAGAACTCACTCAAATATTTCCAACAATGCTTTTAAACAATCCTTTTCACTCCACCTTATGTTTTACAATATTCAATCCAACAAACACCTCAAAAAAAGGATGATGTGCCCATACCTTTTTGCTTTGATGGATATGTATCTTCAAAACCTGTCTTATAATAAACCACTTTTCTATGTACGACTTCACAAGTTAGATAGCAAATTTCTATTTCAAAATATCCTCATAAATTTCTTCAATGATCTCTAAAAATAATACTCTAGGGCTCTTCCTTAGTTCTCAAAGACATTACATTAAAGCTCTCAAAATTCTCTCAATAATTTCCCTCTCATAAAGCACAATTTACAATCAAATAAAATCTCTTTTCACCTTTTATCTCCACACTTTCAAAATAGTTTTTCACTCCATTTTCATATAAACATTACAATCATAAAAACTTTCACAAACTTATCACTCCAAACTAAAAAAATTTAAATAAATGATATTTAAACCCTAAAACCATAGGCTAAATTAACCATCTTACAATATATACCATAGTTAAAAATTAACAATGAAGCACATATATCATAAACCAACCATGTGCATAACTTATACAAAAAATATTAATGCCGCATCATGGATGGGAATCGACCCTCTAAACCTCGCCCACAAAGTGCAATGCTTCAACCACTTGCTCTAGCCAAGCGGTTGAGGCTAAGAGTTAGCCTCCCACCCTAAATACTTTCTGCCTCCACAAAACCAAAATAAAATAATCAAACCAATGCTGGGGGGAATCGAACCTCGTACCTCCCTTGTGCCAATGACTTAGCACAAGACCCACCTACCACTTGGGCTACCAACCCTTGGTGCACAATATTATTTGCTGCCCTCACTTTATTCCTTGCGCTCGTCAACGAATGAGAAACATCCATGTTTCTCCCTCTCTCCCTCTATTGGATTTCATTCACATGCACTTCCTTCCAAATTCATTCGCATACACTATGTCACCAAGCATTCCAATTAAAATGTGATTTTGTTACCTCCTTTTATATGCTCCAAGGTGGTATTTAAAACGTCAACAAAAATATATGCCTCCAATGTAATTTTAAATTTTTGGCACCTTAGCCAAATTCAAAATTTAATTAATTAATTAATATAATATTTTAACCTTAGGTTAAATATTATATTATTTAATCTAGTATTAAATAATACTTTTACATGGGATTTCACCAACTATTTTTTGTCCTTTTATTAAACCTTCCTTGCTTAATTATTATAATATTTAAAATACTTTAATATCTCCTTTTCTCTCTAAAACCATGGGCATAATCCTTTGTCCTTATCCCTGTTAGCCAACCCTTTTTGGCTTATAATATAAGAAATTATAACCAATCCTTTTACCACTTTGCTTTTACCAAAATGATCTTACCTTGAACCAAACACTTGACATCAATGACAACATTATTACTCAAAATTTCCAACAAAATGAATAATTTTGAGAATGAGGTAAAGCAAACGATAGTAGGAATTGCAACACATACTAGGCATGAATATTCATATAGCGGTGAAGAATATACAATACATCAGACTCTCCAATTATTCCATAAGAAATTTGATAAGATCATAAAAGAAACCAATAAAGACACACAACGAGATCAAAAGAATATTTGGTGTACAAAATGTAAGACCGAAGGGATTTCAAATGTGAATTGTCTTCGAAACAAATATTTCCCCATATGTAATGTGCTAGGAGATGAAGTGGTAGAGTATCCGTTTAATGAAAAACTTTACCAAAAAACCCTCATAATTCAAGATCAAGAGGAGAAACTAAAACCTCAAGGGAGTGGATAGGCTACAACCAATGAAGGTTATAGGAATAGTCGATAAGGAGGAAGTCCAAATTAGGGTAATTGGCAAGGAGACTAGATTCGATTATAGTATGATTTATAAGGAAGACTAATCATACAATGTTGTAATTGCCAAGAGTGGGGGCATTTTGTGAAGAACTATCCTTCTCCTCAGATGATGTACTCAACACAAAATAATACTATACATATGTAGATGGTGTGGTCCAGGGAACCACAAAGAAGTTAACTATCCTAAGAAATTTCAAGTGGCTCATAGAATGTTAATTTCTTAGACATTGATGTACCCTCAATGAAGAAAGAGAAAATTAAGGAAGAAGTACTAGCTATAACATGGAGTAAGGCTAAGAAAGACACTTACCCATAACTTGCCAAAGAAAAGAAGATATGGTAGGTGGAAAATAAGGTATTTGAAGAAGAACCGAAGAAGGCTAAGTAGGTAAGGCTTGTGGAGCAAAAGGAGTTAAAGAAGCCTTGCACATCATAAGATAAATCAATTATATAGAATTTGACAGCACAGGTTTTGAATACAACCATTGAGATAAATATGGCTAGTTTTTTGGAGTCCATACGATAATTATAGAAGGTGATGGAAGAGGAGGCACAACCATAGAAGGTGATGGAGGTCTAAAGCCAACCAATACAGGAAAAAAACAAAAGGATTTTTTCATGGATCTAACCATAATAATCATTGATTTTGGAAAGAAATCAACATTAGTTCATATGGAGGTACTAGTACACAAGCTAACATAAGTAATTGTGGATGGAGGGTCCAGTATGAATGTGCTAATAGAAATAACCTGGAGAGATATTGGTACTCCATCCTTATGGGCACCAAGATTTTAGTTGTATGGTGCTAACCAGTACGAAAATGAAATAAAGGGATTATTGATAGTGCAACAAGTGATAATAGTTGACCAAGAATTCATCTTGGATTTTGTTGTGATTATGATGCAAAAACTGGAATATGATGCACTTATGGGAAGGGGTTGGCTATGAGTAGCCAAAGTTAATCACAATTGGGAAAATATCATATCACATTCAAGAAGGGATAACACAAATATATGATTAACCTGAAGAATCAAAGAATCAATGAGGATGTTGCCATGATAGATGAGTTGGGTAGTTCTTCAGGCGAAGAAGAATATTAACCAAATGAAGAATGGATACTATACCTAGAAGACTATAGTGAAGATGAATCTTGATCTAATAATGGACTTCTTCATTGGTAGATGGAGGATTATGATATGTTCCAATGTATATCATGATGAATGAAATCAAAATAACATAACAATAAATGAACCTCGAGAAGTGCTATCAAGAAATCAAGATCCACCATAGGATGATGATGATATGGGATCACACATCTATTTGCAAAAAGGGAGGAGACAAGACCAATTATAGAAAGGTAAGAATTGGTACTCACCCTAGTGAAGGAAGGTGGATGCAAGTACACATAAGGTTCATAGATAGGATGAACTGAACTATAGAGGAGGAAGAGTGGATCCTTCCAAGTGAAAAAAGAAATCAAGAACTAGTATTGTTAGAAATTAATTGGGAGTGGTAGGAAGAAGCCAACCAATTAGAGTAAGTAGTGTATCCACAACTAGAATGAAGGAAGTTACATCGCATTACAGAAGGTTTATGCAGGATATGAATGATGGTATAGTATGAGGATAGAACAAACATAAAATAAGAGTTAGCATGACTCACTCCATTAGCATAGATAGGTATGATGTAATAGAGAATGTGACATCAAGCATAACAATTATAGGAGGAGTACGAGGTATTACAAGCGCAAAATGAAAGACTTTGCAGATAGATCATTTAAGAAATGGATGACAATGCAATGACTTGATGAGCAATAGGTTGCATGGAAAAGAGAATTGGGTGCAAGTAGTGAGAGTAGTGAGGAAGTACCTCAAGCAAGGGGAATCCAACAAGAAGGTACAAGTTCTCATGGAAAGGAAATATCACAAGTTGAAATAAGAGATTTGACACATGAGCCACTAGTCACAAGAGAAGTAGCTGAGGTAGTATGGCGATATATTGAGCAAGAAATCACATATCTTGAGCCCCAAGGAAACTTACATGAAGAATCAAGTGATTCCAGTGATGGGGGAATGCTCTATCTAGTAAGATATAGTGACCAAGAGAGCGATAATGATGATCTCTTAACACAAACAGAAGCACTCCATTATCAATCAGATCCAAATACCTATGATATAGCCTATAATAATTAACAAGGAAAATAAGTGAAGTTAGAAGACTTCAATTAACAAGGGAATTACCAACGGAGTGGTCATCACAAAGAATGGATAGTCATAATGACTTGAGTATAGAGTTTGATTTTTTATATGACTATAGGGAGACTTTGGTAAATTGTTTCCCACAATATCACTTCAAATAAATATTTTGGATGAAATAAATAATGTTGCACATCATTGGATAGGAGCATTATAATGATTAGTGCCACAAGCACCAAAAATTGAAGGAAACCTAGCCAATGTAGAGTTGGTGGAGATAACTTTGAGCACTTGGGAAAGAGGGGAACTTAGTCAATAATAGGATCAATGACAAAGGATCCCAAGATCCATAGGGTAGCAAATATATTAGAGAGGAGGATTGTACTCACCTAGAGGTAGGAGAGGAAGGATCCAACCTCCTACTCCAAGATGGACTAGGGATACACCACTTGCATATTTGAATTGGACTAGGAATGCACATGGTATTTATGTGTGAGGGGGACAAGTACCAAATCTCATTGGAAGGTACCCACTTGGGTGACCATCCATGCATCAACAAGGGCCTAGAAGGATGGAAGTAGGGAGATATTTACCTCAGAAAGAGAGGAACCCATTAATATGCAAATAGATCCGATAACAAGAGGATGAGGTCACAAAAGACAAGTAAGTGTAAGAAAGATGACTTATTTGTAGAGAAAGAGTACGCTTTGAGGATGAGGAAAGTAAAATAATGCAAAGGATTCATTCACTAAGTTTAGAGGTAGTCTTGATCTTAGGAGATAGGAGTATAAGCCATTCAAATGGAACTGGAGTTGCAAGGGTACCCATACCTTGAGATCGGTCAAACAAGCAAGAGAATATAGCTTTGCAAGATGTACATGGTACCGTTGCAAATTGTACAATCTACAATTGTACAAAACCAAACCGTATGAATGATAATAACACTTGTACAATTTCAAATTATACAATGGGCTAGCAAGTGGGGATAAATCATACAAATGACACTTGTACAATTTTAGATCATATAGAGAACTCGTAGGAAGGAGTGATCGTATGAATGATAGATTGAAGCTCGATTGTACGATTTTGTGGCACCTGATTGAATGGAATGAAATGGATGAACCTCAAAATGGCATAGTGGTAGAAGGGATCATATAAGTTAATTCACTGTGTGATTTCCTAAAAGGCAATTTAGTATTGGGTTGCATAATCCCGACCCATTTTATACCTCTAATTTTCAATATATATCAAAGTCAAGAGTCTAAGTCATTTTAAGAAGTATTGGATGTTTTTATAAAGATCATGGGATTATTGCAGTCCAAAGTCCTTTTTTAATAAATCACAATGAGAAATTCCATTTTAAAAATTATTATAGCCTTGAGAATTTTATTTTATAATCCTTGTCTATATGTTTCAAAAATAAAGTTTCTAAGATTTTCAATTCCCCTTTGGCACAAAATATCACAAATTTCCTGAAGGAAAAAATATTCTTTAAGGTCCACACTTTAGTTCACTTCCCAAATCATTTCCCCAAACTTCATAATATTCCTTCATCATCCATCCATATCTCTCATCCCTCATCCATCAACGATCACCCTAAGTAATTAGTGATAATGTTAACCCAAAGTCTAATCCATCCATAGGTCTTAGTTTAAAGTCTTAAATATCTTCCAAGAGATCACTATCACCAATGAGAGAACGCCCTCACTGTTCAAACACCAATAGTGTTGGTCAATCAAAAATTATGCCAAGTCTAAATGACAAAAGATATCACTGTCGCTTTTAATAAAGAGGCATCGCTGATGCATCAATGACCACCCTAAAGGATCATCGATGCACTCTTTTCATGTAACTTGTGGGCCTAGGCATTGTAGGATATCTTTCCTTATTTTAATTCACACAAGCATTGTTATAGTTTATTAAGTCATGAATATCTTTAGAGGCCTTTAATCATTTAATTTTCCTAAGTCTTGTTTGTGGGACCCTAAAAAAATTCATGTTGATTCCATAATCACCTAAGCCACCTAAAATATTTTCCATGGCCTAAAATTCAAAAGTTATCTCCCAATATCTTCATATAAACCCTATCATTGATTATAATTCTCCATTTCTCATTCATCAATGATATCCCCAAAGCATCAACAAACGTGCTAATTACTAAAAAGTGAAATAACTTTCTTTGCACCACCAATGATATCCTTAGTCACTAATCCATCCATGATAGCCCAAGTCAAACAACGATGGTGCCAATCAAAAAGAGTTAAACCACTTATTAAAATTTTCACACTAAAGAATTACCATCATTGACAAAGTATTCTCATCATTGATCAGGTAGTGATAATGGTGGTAACCAATGATAGGCCCTTGTTGACTCAAAGGATCTATCATCAGTGTATTAGTAGATCAAATCAATCAATGATTTGCCCATCTACACAAATGAAGATCAATGACCTAGGTTCAATCAAATAGATCAATGGTCCGACCTCCATTAGAAATTGAAAAGTAAAGATTCACATTGGGTGGTGAACCAAATTATGGCTCAAGGTACGTATATGCTTTCCTTGATGATTGAAAAAATACAAAAGGTGATTATAGGGATCTCAAAAGTGATAATCCTAGAAAGGCTAAATTTGATGTGGCACCAATGAAAGCCCAACATGAAAAATTGGTAGATTTACCAAGCCAATCATGATATCGATTTCTCATGAGAATACAGTTGTAACCATTACACAAAGGTGTGATGGCCATGACTATGAAGACTATTCATAAAGGTGATAGGTGAGATGAAAATTAAAGTGCTACATGCAACTATTCCCACGCAATTTTAAATATTACCCCTGATAGACCTAAAGCTCACTACGACTAAGCAAAATTGCAAAAACTTAAATAAAATGATAGTAATAATTATGGTTTCTTCCAACATACTGTAGAAGGTTATCAATGAGATTACTGGCCCAGTTATGGAAATAGTAGAGTCTTATCCATATGAACGTCTCTCTGGCAAACCAATAAATAAAGCAAAGGAATGTATTTTAGCCCAATTGAGGCTTGATAAAGTGATAATAGAAGAACTAAGACAAGAATTCAAAGATGAGACCATGGACTATTTCAAGCACACTCAAGAATATTACAGGTGACATTAGACACTAGTAAAGGATTTATTAGGAGAGCTAAAAGAGACAGGTATGAAGCTAGCCCTTATTGTAACAAATGGAATAGTAATTTAGGCAAGCTGATCTATCCTAGGGTTTATTATTCCTCTGATCTCCTATCTTGGTTGGTGGTAGCATATGCCTAAATTCTATGGCTTTCCACAATCATCAAAACCAAAAAGTCTTCAAATTTACAAAGAAAACCATCTGCAAGGTTTTCAACATTTCTCCAACAATTTTAGGTTTGTACATCAAAGTAATTCTATTACAATATTCATGCTTAATACCACCTTTTATCTGAACATTTTTGGCTTTGACCATGAAGTATCTTATACATTCCCAATAGAAAAATTCACCCTTAGAAACTGGGCTAAATATTATGTTGAAAATATTAATATTGCACTAGGGGTAAGAGATCTTGACAAGGTCAAGTGGGAGGTAATGTTCTTAGCTATGCAACTTAATAAATAGGACAAATACCTATGTATCTATGGGAATATTTCATAGAATAAAATATGCACAGATAACTCATTACACTACAATAGACCATACTAGGAGAATTTTATCCAATATTTGAATGAATAGACAAAATGAATAGATAATGTAGGGAATACAAGGCTATGATTCCTATGAGGACCTCATGAAAGAAGACAGTTGTGAAGAATTCATAACCAATAGAATAATTGAATTAAAATGCAATGGATAAAATTAACAAGAGTTAGTGCAATAGTTGAAGGAATTGACCCAAATGAACCAAGATATAGTCAAATTTGCTAACGAAAATGGGCCATTGACTAAAAAGAATATCAATCAACTAATGATCATAGAACATGAAGCTATATCAACTTCTTCTTTTTGTGATGAAGCATGACATTAGATTGTAGTCCTATTAGGCTCTAAGATTTCAAAAGAAGACAAAGAAAAAGTTAACACTGGGCCCACCACTTTAGAAGGAGATAAAGAATTAGAGCCAATCACAGAACAAGAACAACTAGAATAATTGTTTTAGGGACAAGTGGCCAATTTTACCAATTTTGATACCCTGTAACAATCCAATTTTTTTTGTAATGCATTCAAAAAAATCAGTGATAGATAGGATGCCAAGTGGATGCATATGCACAAAGTATGCAAAACAGAATTTAAAATTTCAAATTATAAAAGAAGCCTCCAAAGCTAGAATTCATTATCAAGCAACAATGTAGCAAATTTTGCAAGAGGTATTCTAAGTGTTTTGTTTGGGTTGGTTGTATCTTCCTTTGTTGTTTTCATTTTCCATTTCTTAATTCTTCTCACCTTTGTGCATGGATTACCAAGAGCTGAGTTAGTCTACCTAAGATCATTTCTAGGAGTTGCTTCAAGGATATGGAGTCTTCATGTTACTACATTTAGGATAGTACATTAGAATTTCCTTGTTATGTTATTCGAATAAGGTGAATATTTTATTGTGTTCTTTAAGAGACCTAAGCACATCACTAGGCTCTAATATTGTAATCATTTAGCATTGAACATAATACAATTTTTTTAATAGATAAGAGGATTTTGAAAGGACCCTAAACCTTTTATAACTTAGTAGCTGAGAAGGTGGAAACCCCACTAAATATAGAAGAGGAATCCATCCTCGCAACATAGGATCAAAAGGAAGTCATCCTAGCAACAAGCAAGCCACATATGACTTCAATAGATAAAATTGAATGGACAACCTGGAATAATGTTGGCACAACCAAAAAGCAAAAGGGAAAATAAAGAGGAAAAAAAACCCAAGACATATCTTAGAACAAAAAAGCCTATGTAAACCATACAAACAATAGATAACCCCTGAGAGTCAATGATTCATTATTTAGGATTATCATGTTTGGATGCCTCAGTTGTAGTTTTAGGATCAGATCCTTGGATGCTACCATTGTTCATGGTGGTGATAATTTTCCCAAATTGGAGGAGCATGGAGGAAGCAAAATTGAGGAGATCAACCATAGAAACCTAGGTTTACTTCTTCTTCAATCCTTTCCTAGCATCTACAGAGCAAGCTCGAGTAGAAATCCCTTCAAATTTTATTTTATTTGCTTTTGCAAGGGTCATATCAGCAGCAGAATCTGATAGGTCCAATTCCATTTTGACCTTAGTTCCCAAAGTGCCCCTATGGGATGAGTGCCAGTAGGAACCCATTTTTCATAGGAGACGGGATGTAGGCTAGAGATACCTTACCATTAACTTAAATGTCATAATTAGTCTTTGAGTCATCACTACAAGCCGATGCACCAAGGGTGCCCACTTCTCGGGTATAAATCACCATGAGGGTAGGTTTGTCCACTTATTTCTGTATAATAAACCGGTACATCAAAATATGGAGCCCTTGATGCTTGGGATGAGTAGACAACCCATATATAACATTATCAATTGAGTTTTAAATTGACTTGAAAAGGTATTCAGATATATTAATGTCCTTCACTAAACGCATGTGGTTTAGAATGGCCATTGAAAGCTCCTCAGAGGATCATTGATGTCATCCACCATTATGTACTCCATTATTGGGACCATGATTCTATTCCAGGGCATAGGAAAGTCCTTCCACATAATGTCACATTTCTCTCTGTCAAGATGTTTACCCTTGTCCTAAAAATGGATGAGCTCACTGGCTAAGGTGTGGTTGTCCCTATGGACATTATCACCATAAATGGTAAATTCAAAAACTTTGGCAATCAGGAAAACACTCACCTTGAACTTTAGACCTTTGACAATTACCCACCCTCTATACTAGGAAGCAATGAATTCTTTGGAGATGGTAGGGTTTTTGCCTTCAAATTTTTTATAAAGGGCATCAACTACGAAGATTCAGAAATCTTCAACCAGTACATAAACATCAAAGATGTGGGTTCAAGCATCTCCATGGTTAAGTTTTTTGTCTGGTTGAATTCCCACCAAACCCATCATTCAAGATGAAACCACTTTAGAAAACTATAATAGGGTACCAACTTAGATAGTTGAGGAACAATGGTAAAGTGGGAATTTATGGCCATGTAAGGATGGAAACCCACACTAATACCAACATGTATACCATCAATAGAGGGTGACCATTGATCCCAGTGCATGATTTTAATGAACATAGAGATGATCGTGTTAATCCTGCTAATATTGAAGTGGCCAATAGGGTTCAAAACCCACTTAGGGATAAGCCACAGACTAGAAGGAGTCCTCCCACAAGCAGATTTATCCCATATTGAAAGCAATTCATCATGGGAATGAAGACTAGAGAAAAAATTTCCCATAAGTTCGAATCACAAAGAGTGCATTGCACCACATGGTAGTTCAGTGGCAAATGTAGATGCTTATAATAAAAGATTTACTGTGCCACTTATGGTAATGATTCACATGAAAGACACCAGTAGGAAAGGATCCTAATATGGATGCCTAAAACATGAGGAACATAGCATACCATGTGAAGCCTTGTCCATGGAGGACACAACACTAGACGTGGGTGAATAAGTAGACACATAGATAAGTCAACTTGCACTAGGGATTATGGTTAGAGTCTTTTGGTTGGTGGTAGTAATTGAAGTTATTACAAGGAGTGCTCATCATGGGAGAGTGATGAGTCAGGTTTCTATGCCTACCGAGAAGGTAGTGACTTGTACTAATCTTTGTCTGACACCTAGACAAGCCTAATTGCATGGCCCAATTAAATGAAGGTTGATTCATTTTCATTGAGAGTTAGTGAAAATACTTGAGGAAAGTGGTCAAACCAAACCTAAAGATTATCCTCAAAAATTGCTAAATTTGCCATGGCTTTTGCTCTTTGGTATATTTTGTATCACTGTGTATATATTGTTTATTTGTGCATTACATTATTTGAATTCACAAGTAACATTTTATCTCACTAATTTAATACCTGTATTGATTATGTTATTCAAATGAATATAGGTATTTTAGTTATTTTTTTATTTTTCTTACTATTTCATAAAATCGGTTAAACTTTTCTATAGTCATCCAATACAAATTATGGCTTCTGCTCTTTGATATATTCTGTATCACATGTGTATATTGTTTATTTATGCATTGCATTATTTGAATTCACAATTAACACTTTCTCTCACTGATTTAATACCTATATTGATTACGTTATTCAAATGAATATACCTATGTTATTAATTTCTTTTTCTTACTATTTCATAAAATTGGTTAAACTTTGTTATAGTTTCCCGATAGGCAAAATACTGATCTGCATTCTTGAATTTAAGTTTGAAAGTGCTACATTAGTTTGGTCATAATATAAAACCCATATCAAAGTGCTACATCTATTGTTAATTAGGCTCTTATTGGGATGTCCAAACCCAACTTGGTATTTCATGAATTCGTATTAAAATCTCCTTATAGGTCAAAGTGGCAAGTCCACCAGATATTGCATTTCTCGTTGTGAATCTAAAAAATTGGATAGCGTGATAAATATCGTAAGGATGCCTAAATTTTTCACAACATATTTTTTGCACCGTTGTTAGGTATGAACTCTTGTGTTAATTATATTCTTTTAGTTTATCTCCTCATGATATTGTAAACCCCTTACTACCAATAGTCAGACTATCAGGTTTCTAGCGTTAACTGTGTTCTCATTCATGGGTATCTTTGAGAGTATATGAGAAATCTAAAGAGTGCTAAGGCTGAGCAATCTTATCCAAAGAGAGATTATTTTACACAATGCTAATGGTGACTCTGAACTGAATGAACCCAAACAAGAATCAAGAATCTGATCTAGCTCATATGAGGAATATCAAGCAACTCTTTCAATAAATCAAAAAATCCAAAGGTATTTATCCAAAATAAAAATAAAAATAAAAAACTAGTTCTTAAAAATCAAGTTTAAAAGACCAAATCATAGTGCACAGTAAAATATTTTTTCTAACAAATAATTTTCCTTTAGATAGTAATTCTAGCATCTTATATTGTGAGAATATTTTTATTGCTAATCTAATCATAAGTGTACCTTCTATCACCACCCCTATGACCATCATGGCTAATCCTCCCTTTCGAAATAATCATAATAACCAGAACCTTCAGACCTAGAGAAATAATAGGTGTAGGCCCTTTCAGTTGCCCCCAAATCTCCATGACCTCCCTAGCATAAATACTTACCTAAATTCCAAGGTAATAATATTTTGACTAGGGAAGAACATATCAAGATATTTTTGTATACCTTAGATAGCCTTGAGGTCAAATAAGAAGACATGGTCCTCATGCTATTTCTTTAGAATTTAGAAAAGGATGCCAGATATTGGTTCAATAGTCGAAAATCACATCTCTAATTTATAATTCATGGAGGAAGTGTTTCTTAAGAAATACGGAGAAATAAAAAATGAAAAGTCATTGCTGATTGAATTGGCAACCATGAAAAGAAAAGAGAATGAATCCATAGAGGATTTTAATAAGAGATTTATTAAGGTCAAGAATAAAATTCCTCCCGATTTAAAACCCAATGATCATCAATTCATTTGCTTCTACAAAAATGCTTTCTTTGCAAAATTCAATTATGAATTAAGGAAGCAGCAAATAAAAACTATTAATGAATGCATGAGTAAGGTTGTTCTCGTAAAGAAGAATATGATGATGGATAGTGGAAATATTAAGCCATACTCCTCAGAATCTAATATGATGATAAAAATGTATGATACGATTAGAAATAAAAATATATATACCTATGACATCCCAAGTTCCAAAAGAAAACTTACATGCAGGAAAAGAAACTAAGTTTTTTTTACAATATTTCCTTATATTGCTCTACCTGTAATGCACCTCATAATCCTTCTAGTTGTGGCATCTATTTAGCTTTGCATCCCAGTATAAACCTTAATGAATGGTCTGTGAAGAAATTAGGACCAACTTAAATCACAAGGATATACATCTTGACTATGAAGAAGAAATTGAGGTCCTTCAAGAACACAAAACTTTAATAATATTTGATGAATTCAAATGGGACCAGTTTATAGTAGTAGAATTTTTTGAGGATATTAATGCCATGGACTTTAAAATCACAATATATGAGACAAATGATTCTAATATGGATGATATACAAGAACAAAATTCAAGAGAAGAGACACTGTCTAATAAAATAGTACAAGTTAAAGAAGAAAAAGATGATAAAGAGTCAACAACTAAAAATTATGGATCATAATATAAGGTTCTTTTTAAGAATTCTAATGTAGAGGAAGACCAAAAATAGAATTGACTGATCATGAGCCTAAAAATACAACTTTTGAATGCTTAGGTGATGTCTCTAGATCTTTTAACCTTATTGATTAGTTAGAAAAATTATCAAGTAGCTCTCCAAGTCTAAAAGATTATAAAAATATAACATCATGCAACAATACCCTTTTATGTTTCTCTAAAATATACATCAGATTTAGGGGATGAATATGTCACTCACAATTGCATGATCGATAATGGACGCTCACTTAACATTATGGATAAATAAGCAATTGATCTATTATATCTTACTTGTACAAAGAACTATTGTCCCATTTCTATGATGGATAATAGATAAGTTTCATGTGTCATGAAAGAACTGCCTATATTTGTAGATTGATATCCCAAAACAAGTGGTTATATATGTTGCAATAATAGATGTGGATTCTATCTTTTCCATTACATTATCTGGGCAGTGGGTTAAGAAATTAAGAGATACAATTCAACCATATTAGTCAAAAATTTTAGGCTTTAAAAACTTAGTGAAAAATGAACCTGAAATACATGTTGCTTAGTTTATATCTGCTAATGAAGCCCCATACAATACCCCATCTTTTTTTCCTTTCCAGAACCAAATTCTAAAAGACTAGTATGATGGAATAGAAGAAAGTATCATTAGGGATTTCACACAAGTGGGGTAGTCAGACCAAAGAAATACCATGTCATGAAAAGAAATAAAGATAAATAAAATACCTACCACTCAATTAAGAGAAGTTATTTTTTGGAATCATTTGAAATCAATAACATATCCCAAACCCTTCAGACAGAAACAAAGGAAATTTGAACTTACCTCACATCTAGATATTAAAAAATTGTTTGATAAAAAAAAAACTCTTGCAAGCATTCCAATAAAGCACTTTTAATTTTTCTTTATCATCACTTTTGTCCAATTGTTGTTGTTTTCTTTGTCATCATAAGATGTCTATTTCACATTGTAGTTTTGATTTACTCTTCCATGGATTTGTTCTCAATCAGTTAAGAAAAGAGATCTAGATTAAATATGGATGGCACTAAGGACTTATAAGCTAGATATTTGGTGATTATCGCATAGTTATGGAGCTAAAATAAATCAAGTGGAAGATATTGTGTAATTCCAAAGCTTCACATCTTCTACAAGTTTTAATATTATTTTAGGGTCACAAAGAACGAAGTCATCATTGGTAGGATGCTTTGAGCTAAAAATGTCTACACTCTTCTTTTTACTATTACAGATTTCTAACCCAACATGAGCTTTGTAATTCATCATAATTCTTCTCAAGTAATAAGAAAAATATAAATAATGCAAATTAGCTATGTGTTTGGGCTATCTGGATAACCTCTACCAGGGATATAGATGCCTGGTTGGTAGTAGAGCAGGTCTAGAGGGAATCGAGGTTATCTCCACTAGGGCTATAGATGCCTAGTTGGTAGTGGAGCAATGCAAAGGTAAATATCATTCAAAGTGAAATATTTAATAGGCCGAACTCCTACCCATATGATAAAATTTTGACTGATCAAGGAATAAGAATGAATGAATAAGACACACACAAGCCAAGGCATGACGAGATAGCAAATTCTAATTAAATTTATCTCAAATCTATCTTAAGACATTTCTTAAAATTTTGTTGCCCCATAAATCAAATTTCATTTATTTTTAAAACTAGGTCATCTAATTTTACTTATTAGAATCAATTTCGATCCCTTTATTGCTTCTCAAAATCAATTTCTTTGTTTTCCTTTTTCTCTAATAGTTCTTGGTCAAAATATTTATGGTCTCTTGATTTTTAACTGAAGATTCTAGAGTTCTTAAGAACATTCATGTATCATTAAGATCATTCATGCTACCTATCCCAATTAGAGCCAATGTTGGGTTGCATAATCCCAACCCATTTTATACTCCTAATTTTTTCAATGCATATCAAAGTCATTTGTCTAAGTCATTTTAAGAAGTATTAGATAATTTTATAAATGTCATGGGGTTATTGAGGTCCAAAGTCCTTTGTTAATAAAGCATAATAAGAAATTTTATCTTAAAAATTATTATAGCCTTGAGAAGTTTATGTTATAATCCTTATCCATATGTTTTCAAAATGAAAGTTTCCAAGGTTTTCAATTCCCCTTTGGCACAAATTATCAAAATTTTCTAGAATGATAAATATTCTCTAACGTCCACACTTTATTTCACTTCCTAAATCATTTCCCCCAACTTCATAATGTTCCTTCATCATCCATTTGTATCTCCTATCACTCATCCATCAGTGATTATCCTAAGCAATTAGTGATAATGTTAACCCAAAGTCTAAGAAAGTCTTCATTAAGGTCTTAATTTAAAGTCTTAAATATCCTTGAAGATATCACTATCACTGATGAGAGGACCCTCTCACTGGTCAAACATCAATAGCACTGGTCAAACATCAATAGCACTGGTCAATCAACGACCTGCCAAGTTCAAATGACAAAATATCTCACTATAAATTTTGATAAAGCTCCATCATTGATTCATCGAAGACCGTCCTAAAGGATAAGCAACAAAATTTTTTCATTTAACTTGAGGGCCTAGGCATAATAGGATATCTTTCCCTCTTCTGGTTTGCACAAATGTTGTTATAGTTTATTAAGTCATGAATATCTTTCTTTAGAGACCTTTAATCATTTAATATTCCTAAGTCTTGTTTGCGCACTCTCAAAATAAATTTATGTTGATTCCATAATCACCTAAGCCACTTAAAATATTTTCCATGATCTAAACCCTAAAATTTATCTTAATATCTTCATCTAAACCCTCTCACTAATCATAATTCTCCATTGCTCATTCATCAATGATATCCCCAAAGTATCAGTGAACATACTAATTACAAAAAAGTGACATAAATCTTTTTGCATCATCAATGATATCCTTAGTTACTAATCCATCCATGATAGAGCAAGTCAAACAATGATGGTGCCAATCAAAAAGAGTTAAATCGCTCATTAAAATTTTCACGCTGAAGAATTACCATCGTCGATGAAGTATTCTCATCGCTAATCAAGTAGTGATAGCATTGGTAACTAGTGACAAGCCTTCACCGACTCAAAGGCCTTATCACCGATGCATTAGTGATAGCTCAAATCAATCAATGATAAGCCCATCTGCATAAATGAAGATGAACCTAGGTTCAATCAAACATATCAACAGTTTGGCCTCCATAAAAAATAAAAAAGCAAATATCTCACATTGGGTGGTGAAACCAAATGATAGCTCAAGGTACAGACATGCTTTCCTCAATGACTGATAAAAATTAAAAAGGTGATTACAGGTATCTTGAAAGTGATCACCCTAGAAAGACTAAATTTGATGTGGCACCATTGAAATACCAACATAAAAAATTGGAAAATTTTCCAAGCCAATCATGATATCAAGTTATCATGAGAATACTGTTGTAGCCATTACAAAAAGTGTGATGGCCATGACTACGAGGACTATTTTTAATGGTGGTGGGTGAGTTAAAAATTAAGGTGCTACATGCAACTACTCTCATGCCATTTTAAATATTACCCTTAAAAGACCTAAAGCTCACTATTATTAAGTGACTTTGTAAAATCTTAAAGAAGATGATAGTAATAATCATGGATTCTTCCAACACACTATAGAAGATTGTCAGTGAGATTAATAGCCCAATTATGGAAATTGTAGAGTCTTATCCTATAAACATCTCTCTGGCAAACAAATAAAGAAAGCAAAGGAATATGTTCTAGCCCAGTCACGATCTAGCAGAGTGATAACAGAAGAACTGAGACAAGAATTCAAAGATGAGATCATGAACTGTTTCAAGCACACTCGAGAAGATTACAAGTGATATTGGACACTACTAAAGGATTTACTCAAGAGAGATAAAAGAGATAGGTACGAAGTTATCCCTTATTGTAATAAATGGAATAGTTATTTAGGTAAGCTGATCTATCCTAGGGTCTATTATTCCTCTGATATCTTATCTTGGTTGGTGGTAGCATATGACCCAAATTCTAGGGATTTCCTAAATCATAAAAACCAAAAAGTCTTCAAATTCACAAAGGAAACCATCTACAAGGTTTTCAATCTTTCTCTAGCAAAACTAGGTCTGTAGACAAAGTAATTCTATTACAACATTCATGCTTAGTACCATATTTTATTTAAATATGATTGGCTTTGACCATAAAGTATCTTATACATTCCCAATAGAGAAATTCACATTCAAAAATTGGGCTAAATATTATGTCAACATGATTAATACTGTACTAGGGGTAAGAAATCTTGACAAGGTCAAGTGAAAGGTAATGTTCTTAGCTATGCAACTTAATAAAATAGGACAAATAACTATGTATCTTTGGGAAGATTTCATAGAAGAAAATATGCATAGACAACTCATTACACTACAAGAGGTCATATTGGAATTTTTCTCTAAGATTTGAATGAGTGGACAAAAGGAATAGATGATGTAGGAATACAAGGCTATGATTCCCTTGAGGACCTTGTGAAAGCAGATAGTTGTGAAGAATTCATAACCAATAGAATAATTGAATTCAAATACAATGGAGAAAATGAACAAGAGTTAGTGTAGCAGTTGAAGGAATTAACCCATATGAGCCAAGAGATAGTCAATTTTGATAATGAAAATGGGCCATTGACTAAAAAGAATTTCAATCGACTAATGAGCATAGAACATGAAGCTAAGTCGATTTCTTGTTTTTGTGATGAAGCATGGTGTCATATTGCAGTCCTATTGGGCTCTAATATTTCAGAAGAAGATCAAGAAGAAGTTAACACTAGGTCCACCACTACAGAAGGAAACAAAGAATCAGATCCAGTCATAGAACAAGAACAACTAGAATAACCATTTTGGGGATAAGTGGCTACTTTTGCCAATTTTGATAGTCTGTAACAACCCAATTTTTGTTGTAATGCATTCATAGAAATCGATGACAAAGAGGATGGAAAGTGGTTGCATATGCACCAAGTATTCAAAACATAATTTCAAATTATAAAAGAAACCTCCAAATCCATAATTCATCATCAAGCATTAGAGTAATAATTTTGTAAGAGGTGTTCTAAATGTTTTTATTCGGGTTGATTGTATCTTACTTTGTTGTATTCATTTTCCATTTTTCAATTCTTCTCACCTTTGTGTAGGGATTTCCAAGAGTCAAGTTAGTCTACCTAAGATAATTTCTAAGAGCTACTTCAAGGAGATGGAGTCTTTATGTCACTACATTTGGGATAGTAGATCATAATTCACTTATTACGTTATTTGAACAAAGTGAATATTGTATTGTGTTCTTTAAGAGACCTAAGCACATTTTGGCATAAAACATAATACAAATTCTAGCTTCTACTCTTTCGCATATTTTGTATCACTATGTGTATGTTGTTTATTTGTGCATTGCATTATTTTATTTTATTTTAGTAATACTTCTTATACACATCCACCATGGGGATTGAACACGGGATACAAATTATGGCTTTTTCTCTTTGGTATATTTTGTATCACTATGTGTATATTTTTTATTTATGATTGCATTATTTGAATTCACAAGTAATACTTTCTCTCACTAATTTAATATATGTATTTATTATGTTATTGGAATGAATATAGGTATGTTATTTGTTTTTTTTCTTACTATTTCATAAAATTGGTTAAAATTTGCTATAGTCACCCAATAGACAAGACACCAGTCTACATTCTTGAAGTCAAGGCTAAAATTTCTACATTAGCTTGGTCATAATCCAAAACCCATGATAAAAACCCACCTAATCTGGTTGAACCAAAAGGATAGAACATCTATTGTTAATTAGGCTCTTATTGGGGTGTCCAGACCAGACCTAGTATTTCATGAATTCATATAAAAATATCCTTATAGTTCAAAGCGGTAAGTCCACCAGAGCTTAAATTTATCATTGTGAATCTAAAAATTCAGGTAGCATGATAGATATCTTAAGGATGACTAGATTTTCCACAATAGTTAGCAATTTGGAAATTAAAAAAAAAAAAAAGTCTAAAATTAGAAAAATATCTTAATTGTAAAAATTCCTCGAGATGCAATTAAGATGGAAGGTGGTTGAAAACCAAAAATGGTAGCCCCTTCTGAATTAAAAAAAGAAAAAATAAAATAAAAAGGAAAGGAAAGGTAAAGAAATGAAAAAGAAAAGGAAAATAAAGGAAAAATAAATGAAAAAGAAAAATAAAAATAAAAGAAAAGCAAAATAATAATAAAATATTCAAAAAGCAAGAAAGGATAAAAATGCATGCAAAAAGAGGTGGGTTAGAAATCATCAATGCAAAAAGCCAAAAGTATATGCAAAGGAGGCTAGGGTGGTGAATTGTCATGCAAGGGACATGTAGACACCAAAATCTAGCCACTTGTCACCCATTCGTATCCTCCAATCATACCCATCCATTATATATATATATATATATATTCATAAATATTAATATTTTATATTTATATTTATATATTTAATAAATAAATATGTATTTATATGAATAAATCTTATCCATCCGCCATGACTTAATCTCAACCATTCATCCACCTTAATCCATGTCACATAATCAAGTTTAATCTCAATCCTTCCTAATGTTTTAATCTTGACGAATCATTGGTGTCATCAAAACCCTAACACAATCAAGGGCAAATTATAAAAGATGATTCATTTTGATGAATCAAGGTCCTAATTTTTTATATTACAAGCACCCTAGTATTTTATCTACTCACAAACCTTATCCACTTTGCTATCATCTTCTTCCCTCATCGCTGCCATCACCTCTTCCACTTTCACTACTGCATAACCCTCACAAACTAGATCTGGTTTTGCATCACTCCCATACACTGTCGAACATTACCCAGAGTTTGTAGAATACTTCTAAGTATTTTTGGAATGCTGGTAAGTATTTACAGCCATCGTCGAATGTCTCTAGGTGTTTCCTGTAGTAGATTTGTAGTCCGTAAGTCCTTGGGCACTTTTGGGTGTTCATGTGATCCTTCAAACGTAGACACAGAAGCATAGATTAGCATTGACAAGGTAAGATATTAGTTGCTTTATTTTATATTTCTACATTATTTGTTTATAGTTCACCATTGCAATATTTAGAGTTTACAAGATTTTTTATCATTTAGAGGACCTTACATAGTGGAGCCCTTGCAGATGATTTTAGCCCCTTTTATGTTATTTATTGTTTGCAGGTGTAGGAAGCTATTGTAGTTAGGGTGGTCTTGTAAGGATACACAAGCCCACATGCACACTTGTTTGGATCAAGAACAAACCAAAAGACATCAATTATTCATAGAAATGGGGTTTTGAAACCCTATTATCTGTAATTATTTTATGAAAAGTATTTTTAACCCCATATTAGGTCACATTTATTATACAAATTGGATATCTTCCTATATTAATAAATATTATTCATTTTTTGCATTCCGTGGTGTTATTGTGCTTTTGTACCTTTACTTTGTATTGGTGTTGTTCGTTTTTTTGTTACAAAATAGCGATCACAATGGGACACCCAAAGGGTTCCTCATTTTGATTTACCTTGTCATTGATTTATGTTTCTATTTTTGTTTCTATTTTGTACATTTCCAAAGGTTTGATCATGTGAAAACCATGAAAACTAGGGTTTTTGAGAGTTGCAGAGTTCAAATAGTGGTCATGCAGAAGCCTTGCAGCATTCGAGGAACACCTTACAAAGTTTTAGAAATACCTGACAGTGTTAAAGAGACTCTAGGTAGTGTTTAGAAGAGTGAGGAAGAAATACATAGGCTTCCTGGTAAGCCTGGATCAAACCCTAACTCAATTTTTGTTTTCATTTTTTTACTTTTAATAGTAAAATCAAGAAGAAAATATCTTACTTGTTTTAAAAAGCAATCATATTTTTCATCTTAGGTATTTGCATTTTTTATATAGGTTGCATATAGAGTAGAGTGGCACTTATGCATTTGTTGTAGTTGCATCATCACACTTAATTTATAATTTTATTTCTTTATGGTGTTTCATTCACTATTTTTGATGTGTTTGCATTTGAAATGACAAAAGCATAAGTAGTTGCATATTAGGGTTAAAAGCTTTCATTTTTTATTTTCTAATTTGGAACAAGGTCATAATACCTAAGCATACTCCTACTATTGGAATCACTTGATGATTTAGGGTACAAAAACTAGGTGAACCCTCCACTATTATAATCACTTGATGATTTAGGGTGGGTCTTAAGTGGTGTACCTTAAGTTCTTTTGAGAAATTTGGTTTTAATGTCCTTGGATTCTAGCTTAGACAAGTTAAATAGGATGTTTTTAGCATTGAATGAATACTATAGATAACATATATCTTAAAATGAATCACACACTTTGTACATCATGTATTTAACAATAGTGAGTTGTATTTCATCACCAACCATTGTTCAATATTGGCAACGGTGGGCTTTATATCCATCCATAATCTCACCCCATAGAAACCATAGTACTGTGAGTAATAGTTTTGGATTTCACCACCAAAAATATTATCATTTGCCATCCAACATTAGAATCCACCTTGCATAATAGTCTAGGTTAGTACATCAACAACACACAAACCCCACAACAAAAAGTATAAAAAAAATCTATTGGAAAAATATAGGATTGAGTTGCTTCTTTGATTCTATGTGATTTCCATTACGTATTTTATGCATATTTCATATATTCACCATCCCCAAATGACTCATTAGCTTATGGTTTTAACTCGAAGCCAAGAAAATATTTTGATTCAAGACTCTATTAGCCAAACCACTTCATCCATGGAGTGTTCCACATATTTCCCCACCACTTATACGATGAATCCTATAAGTGTGATATATAAAAGCTATTATTGATTATCTGTAGGACCCTCACACACTATGTATACCACAAACATTGATGTGTTGCATAGAGCTATCCATACCCCCATTCCAAAAACTAAGCCATCATCTCCTGCCAATCCTTACATCACCTACATATATGGCTAAAGTTAGAGCTTTTCTAAGATCCACTAACCATGTTCTAGAGCAAATCAATAGCCCACCTAAGCATGATCCTTCTTCTTAGTAGGAACTTGCCCATTCACATCCTTTTAGTTTCACCCAGGTGTATACCAACCCTCTTTTTGAGGCATCATTTGTACCTTCCCATCACTTGTCTCTCCCACAATAATCATGTAGCCAAATCATTTCTATCCCATCGTCCTATACCACCACCTATAGAAATCCATTGTATAAAGCACATGTCAATGATGCTTCACAAATGTCAGTCTCCACTGCATCCACTATCCCCCATTCAGTTGCAATTCCTATTGCAACCTATCCTCCACCCACCTCATCCATTTCCACCACACCTACACCATCTACCTTAGATATTGCCATATAGCAAGCATGGAAACACCTCAAAAGATTACTTATGGCTCAATAAGATGCTCATTATTATTCCCAATAGTAAATACAAGTGGTAGATCTTAAACCCTAGTTAGTTCCAACCCATCATACCTTCTTTACATCAAATCCATCATGGGTATCATAATATTTTGCAATTTCCCTCCCTACAACCCATGCCCATTCAATTTCCACAAGTCAGCATATTCATATTCCTAAAACCTCATATCCATTCCATCATCTATAATCATTCCCTCATCAAGCCCAACATCATCAAATGCAATCCAATCCATCAAGCCATAAAAATCTCATCACACCCCAATATTTCACCACTTCATTTCCACATAATCACCAAGTAATTCAAGGCTTCCACATACCTAGGGAAGACCCTAGAATTCAAGCATTACAATAGTAGATTGATATATTGATACAACACACTCTTGGTATGATGAACTAGAAGCCTACTTTAAGACAACTAATTAATCAACCCATTCACTTTTTGGTACCATCATTGCCATATCCAATAGATTTTACAGTACCAAAATTTGATAAGTTTAAAGGGAAAAAGGACCCTAGAGAGCATGTAAGTACATTTATTCACTCATGCTTCAAAATTCAAAATCAAGATGCTTTAATGCTCAAAATATTTCCTCAAATATTGGGGGAGATGCCATGGAGTGGTATAACCATCTACCTAATCAAAGTATATATACATTTGAACAGTTGGTAAACCAATTCCTCGAGATATTCTCCCTCAATGTTCATAAAAAAATCATATTGTCTAACTTATACAATCTTAAGCAATTTGACGTTGATTCAGTCTATAATTTTAGCAACTATTGGAGGGATGTTATCACAAACTGCCATTCTACCTACCAATGGAAGAGTTAACTCGATTTTTCACCAAGATTTGCTTAAAACTAATCTTCTAGTTATTACAATTGTAACAATATAGCTCATTCAAATAAGCTTTTGCCCATGATAGCATAATTTAGGAAACAAAAATACAAGAAGTTGTTCTAAAGCCTAAAAAGAAAGAATTTTAGAACAAGGGACAACCAAAATAAACTAATTCTGGTCAATCCAATCCAAATCAGACCCATCAGGCAAATCAAGTGAATTAAGTGGTCATGAGTCAATTGGTAGTGGCTCAACAACAACAACCAATGCAAAAAAAACTATGAAAAATTGCATATCAAGTGGTTCCCCCACCCCAACCAATTCAAAACACAATTCCAACTATGGATAATCACCAACATCCATAATATATTTGACAAAACTACCATTATACACCCTTATTTGAATCATATGCTTCCATTTTTCATAGGTTGTATGACAAAAATCAGCTTGCCTTACCTAAGGTTAAACTAGATGATCCTACCAAGCGTATAAAAAGCTATAGGGAACATTTATTTTACCCTTATCATCAACAAAACGGGCACAACATTAACAACTACTATCAATTCAAAGATGTAGTGCAAGACCTAATTGACTTAGGGGGCATCAAGGTTGATAGTCCTTTAGCTCAAAAAAATTAGAACCTTGCCATCTATCAAACACCACTTTCTCATCATGATGAAGTGCAACCAACAACAGGAAGGTCAAACATCAAGACTCCTCCTAATCAAGTCAATCATGTGCAACAATACCAAGGTTTTGTGGGTGTTGTTGATGTAGTCATCTAAGTTCAACAATGCACCAATCAACAAAATGCACAACAGTAGACTGTCCAGTCTCCCGTAGCACCTCAGGCAAGTGTGTCTCCTCAACCTACCAATTCATCATCACCCATTCAGTTCTCTACCAATTCTCCCCAAAAAATTCACATTCCAAGCCATCCATCTCCACCCACTCATATTTCCAATCATCCACAAAGTCCAATCATATCTCTTATTAGCCGGATAACCATTAACCTTAAAATAACTTCATCTAAACTATCTATTTATGATCTAATTCAACAATATCCCCCACACCACAAGGCATTAATCAAAATTATAAAATCCATTGAACTCCAATCTTAGGATGCTAATGTTTTTAGCAATTTTATGGGGAATATTCAAACATGTGTGGAGCCTTCTATTACATTATATAATTTTAAAAGCAAACCAATATCATCAAAATTGGTGGATCCTCTATTACACATTATGGCTCAAATTGATAGGAAGCCATTAAAAAAAGTTTTTATTAATATCGGCTCCATCAATATATCACCACCTATGCCCTTCAACATCTTGATCTTCCACCATCTCATATAACCAAATCCACCTTTACCTTGAAAGCATTCAATGATGCTCTATGTTCCATAGTTGACACAGTTGTTTTACCCATCTAAGTGGAAGTAAATGTTGCATACAATGTTCCATATCTTGGAAGGATCCATGACATACAATGTACTCCTTGTATACCCCTAGATTAGGAAAATGAGATGTGTTCCCTCTATACTCCATCAATGCATAAAATATGTACATGAGGGACAAATTGATTATATACCAGTGGACGTCGAACTGTTTAAGTATTTCAATTTCATCTCAAATCCCTCCAAATACACTCTTCCATCCACTCACCTTTTCTTGATCCCATCAACCACATCATCCACCACATATTCCACCATATCATCCATATCTTCATCCAAAAATTCTATTCTTGAGGAGCTCCCCATCACTACCTCACATCAAGCTTCCACCTCCATACCTCCACCTTCATCACCATCAACTACATGTACATGTATCTGAGCCCAATCCACATTGTCCACATCATCAACATCAACATTCTCCATCATTATTCCTTCCACATCATCACCCATTCATCAAAAACCTTATCCAAGTCCACCTTCATCCACGTCAGCTGATGTCTTACAAGTTGAATTAATGGATTGTGAGATGCCATTCTAGTCCACACCTTTCCCATTAGCAAAGCCATAGGCTAATCATGAGTCTTCTATGTCCACCTCCACATACACATCCACATCATCCCAAGTTGTGGTCCATCTCACTAATAAACTGCTAGGGATTACAATCACCCACGTGACGCACCGTTATTGATAGGAGCAATTTACAACATGGGTTCAACTCCTAAGAGATCAATTTTGTTTTTGGGAGGATTTATTCAATGTCCAATCCATATTCCCTAGATGAACCCAAACAACCAACTCTTGCTAATATATAGCACATGTCAGGTTTTCTATACTGATACTTTCATTGATTCAATTGGAAAGGATATGGCCTAGGATGACATGAACAAGGAATGCTCGAGATCATCAATACTCCATATTGAGAATTTCATGCCCATTCAATTTTTAGGCTATCACTCTCATTCTTCCACTTCTTCTCTTGAAGAAGCTTTTCAAAATCTTCATTTAAATTCAGAAGAAGAAACCCATCACACTGATGAATTTGAGAAGGAAATCTATGAAGAATACGACATTATGTTGATAGCTTCTAATGAATCTGATGAGAAATTGACACCCATCATTCCATTAACCAAAATTATTAGTATTACCTCATAATGTTTCCCATCCATCAGGTCATATTTCATTTGCTCATCCCTAGGGAGTGAGTTGAACCAATCGATGAACCACCTCCATTTCATTAATCCACCTCATTGAAATTTTTTTTTAATATATGTACATAAAAAAAAATAAAATCAAAAACACAAAAATATCCAAAAAAATAATAATTATTATTATTGCATTGCATGTACATGGCTTTTTTCCTATTGCATTTATTTGTGTTGCTCAATGTTGTTCAGGTTCCAAGAGTTCTAGCATCAATTTTAGAAGACATGATCTATCCATCCTCCAATTTGCCAACCACAATTGTCCCCTTAAGTCAAAATGAATCCTGTAGAATTATTCACCCCACTTCATAATCCATACAATTTGGCAAAGCCAATTCCAATTGATATGAGTCTTATTGATATGGATCGGATTTCCTTACCTCCATTTTTTTTTTGAATTCATCCTTTTTGAAGAATTGTTAAGGGCTTAAACCAACTATATTCCTCTATCACCTCCACCTTCACCTTCATCTTCACCTTTACATCTTGAGATTTTTAGGTAAACATAGAAGAGGTTGAGTCAAAATATTTTGATAATATCATAGATAACATTCATTTGATCCAAAGCCCCATCAACTTAAGGAAGGTTCTCATATGTCCATTAAAGATACCATTGATGTGAACCTTAGTTCAGACATAGACAATCCTTAAATTTTCAAACTTGTTATCCGTAGATGAACAAGAGCAATTGATTGATATTCTCAAGAAGAAGGACATTTTTGTATGGTCCTACAAAGATATGCCTGGTATTGACCCTAACTTGGTTGTCCATAATCTTACCTTGCACTCTGATGCTAAGTCGATCAAACAAAAATTAAGAAAGATGCATCCTACCATTACCCTCATGGTCAAAGATATTTAAAAGCTATTAGATGTGGGTTTCATAATCCGCATTGATTATCCTGAGTGGATTTCCAACATGGTGCTTGTTTGCAATTCTAATAGGGTGATACGAATTTGCACTAACTTTTGAGACCTTAACAAAGTGTGTCCTAAGGATGAATTTCCCTCTACCAAAAATTGATACTCTTGTCGATACTTATGCTGGCCATGAAATGCTTTCTTTAATGGATAGTTTTTTAGGATACAACCAGATTCAAATCAATCCTAATGACCAACACAAAACAACATTTACTACACCTTGCGGGACTTTATGTCACAAGGTGATGCTCTTTGGCCTTAAAAATCTAGGTACCACTTATCAACATGCCATGACATACATCTTTCATGATTACATGCATAAGATCATCAAGGATTATGTAGATGATCTCTTGGAAAATTTCAAAACTCAACAAGAGCACATTGGTGTCTTGGAAAAATTCTTTGATCGATTTATAGAGCATAATGTAAGGTTGAACCCCAAAAAATGCGTCTTTGGTGTCACCTCAGGAAAACTACTAGGATTCATTATCTCCAAAAGAGGCATTGATGTGGACCCAAAAAAAATCAAGGCCATCATGGAGATTTCTCCCCCCAAAAATTGAAGGAATTACATAGTTTACAAGGAAATATCCAATCGATCCATCATTTCATTGCATAAAATTTCAATATATTCAAACCATTCAATCACCTACTACAAAAGGAGGTGATATTTTCATGGATAGATGAGTGCTAAAAATATTTTTATGACATAAAGCAATGCCTGGCTTTTCCACTAGTCTTAAATTCTCCTCATCCATGGGTCCCCTTCCATATTTATGTTTCAAAAACAAACTTTACATTAGAGACAATGCTTGCACAAAAGAATGAAAATAATCGAGAGCAAGTTGTTTACTACATTAGTCAAAAATTGGTAAGCTATGAAACTAGATATGCTTACATGGAAAAATTATGCATAGTAGTGATTTTTTCCACTAAGAAACTCAAATATTACATGCTTATTCACACCACGTATATCATAGCTCACAAAAATCCTCTACATTACATGATGTCTTACACTTACAATAACACCCACACCGCAAAATGGATAATGCTTCTCACTGAATTTGATCTTGAGTTCATCAACCAAAAATCCATTAAAGGTTGAGTCATAGCCGATCAGCTTGTGGAAGCTCCACTTCCTAGTGATAAACCCTTGATTATTGAGCTCCCAGATGATTTGGTATTCATTGTCACTAAACAAGAAGAAGATGTCATTCTAGATGAAGATATCAATATCACACTATTCTTTGATGATTCTAAGTGTAAATAAGGTCAAGGTGTTGGAGTCATGTTTCATACACCACAGGGGGTACTTATTTCCCTATCTTTCAAAATTGACTTCCAATGCACAAACAATAATGTAGAGTATGAAGCCTTAATATTAGGTCTTCAAGCAACCATAGCTATCTATAGGCATAAAGTGCATCAGGATAATTTGTGACTCCCAACTTATCATTCGATAAATAAACAAAGAATACCAATGCAAAGAACCTACCATAAATATTTACCATGAAGTAGCAATGACATTGTAGACACTAAAATTTGGTCAGTCTGATTATACTATCGAAAGTAACGACTAAATTAACATACCAAGGCCCCTAGGACAGCCCTCAAGAGGTATACAATGGTTCTAGCCACTTTGTGCAAGGTTTTGGAAGGCTTCAGGCCACTTTTGAGACCTTTTTAGCATCCTATTTCTATTTATACCACCCTGGAATGAATACAAATCCTATTCATCCCACCCTGGAATGAATAGTGGAATTCATCCCAAGGTGGGATGAATGGTAGGTTTGATCAAAAAAAAGTCAAATATGGACAAATGGCACTTGGTAACAGTTAGATTCCTACCTATTCTTGCCAGCAAGTCAAATAATGCAGCAAAACTTATGACATGCTCCATGAATGAGGCCAAATTGGGAGATCCTCTTCCCCCTCCAATGCATGCTGCCCCGGTGGCCAAGTGGCGCCTCTTGCCCTGCATACCCTTGCATGCCTTTTGACCCATGAGCCTCCTTAGGCTATAAAGTGGATGCATTTTCCAGACAAAAATAGATAGGAGTTTTAGGACAAAGCAACGGAGTGCTGCTAAGATTTCCTTTCATCTTTTGTACCCATTTTTACCTCGAAATCTCTACCTAGCGAAGGAGGTTTGTGAGTGAACTAGTAGGCACAATTTATCACATAACCAAACTATATGAGTGAATATCCTCACCAAATTTGATGAAAATACCCCCCATAGTATTTTGCTCAATCCCCAGTAGAATTTGTGGCAACATTTAGGCAGAATCGATGGCATGCGTCTCACCCCCGAGTGCCCCCTAATATGTGATAGTCCTATTCATCCCACCCTGGAACGAATAGAAATATGTCAAAAAAAATTTGACTATTTTTAATTATTTATTTTCTACATGTTCATATTATTCTTCAGTTCAAATTTCAGGTCATTTTGAGTTATATTAGCCGAGATATCACAATTTTAGTGTTTTTTAGGGTCTCACGTAGGTCTACGGTGGTCATCTGGATAAACACCTAAACTATCACTGATTCTGCAAATATGATCATATGAGTTTTCTTAAAAAAAAAAATTATGTTTTCTTACCAATTTTCATGTGTTTTGGATATACATAGGGGTGAACATTGGTTGCTTTGGATTTTGTAGGTTGTGAACGGTCATCGCAATTATGAGGTACCATAAGACTCAATTTTGTCACAATGTTTGATTATATCTTCCCAAAATATTTTATTTTACATCCCTATAAAATTTCAAGTCATTTGGAGTTGATTTGATATAATATCTATGCATATGCCCATTACTAGTCTTTTAGTGCCTGTGGGGATTGCATGTTTTACATCATACTCACTTGCTATTTGATGCTTTTGGTTTCCTTGTATGTAGTAGGTTTAGGTATCTATAGTGCATTAGTAAGGAGCATAGCACATCAATATCTAAGATACGAGCAGTGGTAACCTTGGCCCACCCACTTTGATTGTGGGTACGAGGAAAGACACTGGATGTGCACCCGAGTTACTTGAAGGATTTTGATCCTTGGGCACCTGATTTGTAAATAGTTGTATCAATAATTTGAGCCCTCAAAGGGGACATTATGTAACCTATATTTGATCCATTTTATTAATAATAAAGCAATTTACCTCACCTCATTTCTTGTTATTTGATGTCTTTTCCATATTACTTGCATGTTTTCATTTGATGCTCATAAGCAATAGGACATAGATACACATATTTTTTATCATAATTTGGTGCACCATTTTTCTCTACTTCATACATTGCTCACTAAATTTTACTGGTTTGAAATCAATAGTTTGCCACGTTCAACTAATAGATTTGCAGATGTGATGGCCTCTCTAGGATCATTGATTCCAAAGAACTTTGTAGGAGAGGTACAACCACTCATTGTCACAACAATTTATAAATCTACAATTTTTAATGCTAAATATAAGGATGAGAAGGACATTTTATTTATCCATTGAAAGCCATGTGAGCCTTTGTCCAACCTAATAATAGCCTTTCTCAAGTTTGGAACACTCCCATCAAACATGTCACGGACTGCTAAATGCACTTTCAAGAAAAAGGTAACTCATTTTACTCTTTTGGGGGACATGTTGTATAGATATCATTATTATGGAATCCTTCCTCATTGTCTCAATCCTACAGAGGTATAAAGAGTCATAGCTGAAGCTCATGATGGTACTTGTGGTGGTCATTTTAGTGGAATGGCCATTGTAAAGCATATTTTATGCATGGGTTACTATTGGCCCACCATGGAACGTGATTGTTGCACTTGCATAAAGGATTGTTAGAAATATCAACAACATGCTAATTTAACTCATATACCATCACAACAATTACATCCTATTCAAATCCTTTGTCCCTTTTCACAATGGGGTCTTGATTTGATTGGGAAAATCTTGCCTCCTTCCTCAGGATAACATACATTCATCATCACAACCACTAAATACTTCACAAAGTGGGTTGAGGCAATTCCTCTAACCAGTATGATAAGACCTCGAATTGTGGAGTTTATACTTCATCATATCATCTATAATTTTGGTATTCCCTAAAAAATGATCTCTAACAATGACAAGTCTTTCAAAAACAAGGATGCTCGAGCACTTTGTGTGAAATATAATATCCAACACAGTTTCTTTATTCCTTACTACCCACAAGAAAATGGACAAGCTAAAGCTACCAACAAGATCTTAATTGCTATTCTCAAGAAACTAGTCAAATAAAATCATCAAGATTGACATACTTAAATTCCCTTGGTATTATGGGCTTATTGAACAAGTATCTACATGCCTACTATGGAAACACCATTTTCACTAGTATATGGAGCCAAAGCAATTATACCTCTTTAACTTGAGATCCCCTCACTATAAATTTCATTGCAAGAATTCATATATGATGATACTACTAGACAAGCACATTTTTACCAACTCACACTTCTTGATGAAAGGTAGGTCAATGCTTTAGAGCATTTACAATTTTATCAGGGATCACCTAAAGTGTGCTTACAATGCCAAAGTTCATCTACATGAATTCCAAGTAGGAGATCTTGTTCATAAGGAGAATCAATAAAACACCAATGCATTGCTACATCTTCATGATAAATTTAGGGCTAATTGGCTAGGTCCATAATTGTCACTAAAAAAGTGGGTAAAGGAACTTATAGGCTTGCCAATCTAGAGGGAGTTGAAGAGCCTGAACCACTTAATATCATCCAATTGAGAGTATTTTATGCTTAATGTGATCTATATATGTATATATATGGCTAATACACAAAAACAACATTGCATTTCACACATTACATTTTACACTTTGCATTTCACACATTGCATTGCACATATTACATTTCACAAATTGTATTTGATACATTGCATTCACAATAATATGCACACATTTCATTCACCATATTAGGGATCATTTATTCATTTCATATAATAATTGGTCCAATAAATTCATGTTGCTTTAATCAGGGGCACCCTCAAAATCATCATCCATATTTCATTGCACCATTCCATAAAATCAAATTATCATTTGCAAACCACATTTCCATAATCCCCAAGTGTTTTTGGTCACTCAACCACTCCTAGTGTTTTAAGCAACCTCCAATACATGTTGATTTTTCTTTAGGACCAAGTCACATTTTCACTAAGAAAAATTTGAGTTCTGGGAATTGACTCTAATATTCTTGAACCAAACACAATCACACATCTTAAAAATATCTTGTCTCAAAATAGGGATAACACCATTATTGGGTTGAACCTCGAAGTGAAAAAGGTACTCCTTGCTTGTCCCATTATGCACATAGTCCAACAGTAAAAAATAATGGTTTTCACCACTATCACAATATCTTCCAAACAAAAGAGAGAGTATTAAGAGTAGGGTAAAATTCTCATCATACTTTGGTTGAGAATATGATTCACCAAAGCTCTAAATATTTTACACATCACACACCACAGATCCTCAAGTTGTAAGGATATAACTACATTTCTAGTAAGACAGTTAGGTAGTCCAAATCCTCAAAGCTTAGAGATTAGATTCTTGGACTATAAAGCTAATCTCCACTAGGGCTATAGATTCTTGATTGGTAGTTTAGTATGCTCATGCATGGTGACACGTCTCTCTTGAAGATACCTCTAACAACACATACGGATAGGCTAGCTTTTTGGTCTTCTCCATGATATGAGTTTAACAATCCAATGGGTGACACCACAAAAAGTATGTTAGTCATGAATGTAAATAATCACTCTTATCACAAGAATTAATTATTTAAGCATCCATATGTGAAATGTAATGGCATGGAATGTATGCACTTTCTTGATAAGATTCTGTAATTTAAAAGATTCAAAATATCCAGTGGCCATGTAAATATCATTTTTGACATCTATCTAGTATCTAGCCTAATTTTTTAACTACCCTTAATTCACAAAACCTCATAAAAAAAAATTATGATGTGATTGATGATATGATTTGTTTCTATGTAGGAAGTTTTTGAGTTTTTTCTTGAGACCAGTCACACAAGGGGATAAGCAAGGAAGACCCTTTTCACTTAAGGTAACCTAGACCACTTTTGCAACTTTCATCTTTCCCTTGTACCAACTAGAATTTTAATGTGTCAATTAGTGATGGGATCCTGAATATCCAAGGCATTATCACGACTAGACCTTACCCTCTACTAATCAAGATGGCTTTCCACAAAAGCTAATAAGACCACTAGATATGGTTGAAGGATAGTTGAAAGGAATGATAAAATCACATCCAACCATTTTTGTAACTTGTTTTTCATCATCAAAGCGACGGTTGGATGCATTTTCCTCAACTTTTGCTTGACTGGCTTCTTCATGGGATCCAATGAAAGGTTGTGAACAAATAAATTTAGATTAAGCCCTGGCATATCTTTGTAGGTCCAAGCAAAAATATTTGGCCTCTCCTTGGAGAAGGATTATGATGGCTTGTTCCTCTAGAGATAGACTTTCTCCAAACTTGAATTTCTTTGGTTGAGTAGGATCATCATTGATGTCCACCTCGAAAGTCACTTCTATAGCCATATGCGATCCATACTCTATCTTATGAGGCATAGTTATTAAATGAATGTCATCGAAAGGATTTATAGGTCCTACTGACTCAGGATCCAGAAAATCATGGAATACGTAATATGCACAGCCTGATGCAAAATGAAACAGTTGTAACATCTCTTTGTTAGGGAAAATATCCTCAGGCCCTACAGGTGAATCAACACGATCCTAATAAATAGCATCTATGTCAAGATACAATGGTATAGTAGGATCTACTGGGTTATGAAGTGGAGTGGTCAAATCAATGGAGATTTTGTTGATGGAAGGAATGAAATCTCCAGGACCACATGGGTGAAATATTTTCTCAAAGGTTTTCCCTCCATTCTCATGATGAGGCTTCAGAGGAAAACAAATCTCTAGATTTGGCCCATGAGTAGGATGGATAATAGGATTATTGGGTTCTAAGAGCTCTCTAAATGTAGGTGGATGGGGATTGATTGCACGGTAAATGAAATCTAAGTCGACAGGTCTTCCCAAAAACTACAAGCTAGGGTCTATGGCACGAAGTTTTGCTTCTCTTTCTACTAGCATGTTGACTTGTCGCAAGTGGTGAGGCCCAAGATAAGCCATCTCAGTCTCATCTTCATAGTCATCATCACTTATCCAAAAACCATTAGCATTGGCATGTGGTCCTAAGACAAGGGGTACATGTCTTAGACCCAAGTAGGCCAACTCTGTCTCATACTCATATTCTTCATCACTTATGAAGATGCTATTTGCAATAGTTTCTTGATCCAAGCTATGGGGGCATGCCTTGGTCCTAGGTAGGCTCTTTCTGTTGAGTCCTTTGACTCATAGCCAATTTTTTATGATATGTATCCACTCTCATTATGGCTAGACCAGGCAAGGCTTTGTAAATAGTCAGGCCCATGATAGGCTAAGCTTACCTCTGCTTATCGCTTGCCATATATCCATTGTCTTCTCGCTCTTCATACCACAAGATGCAACCTATTGGGATAGCATCAATTGAGAAGTTTAAATGGTAAATCTTAGGTGATGGTATGTTTACCAAGGCCACTTGTTCATTGATTATATGTCTTGTACTTGGTGGGTGATAAGAAATAAAATCGATGTCTTCTCCTAATCCCAAGCTTAATCTGTCTAAGGATACTACTAGAGAGTTCTATTGACCTCTGATGTGGTAGCTTAACCCAAACCTATCAGTGGGATGTTGGTATTATGGCTCGTATGGCCGCCTACACCCCTTCTCATATATACCAAGACTGTAGTCATATCAATGGCAACATTCAAAGTAGCTTAGAGAAAACTTAGGATTAGAGAAGTAATGAACATTAACAATGAATAGTTCATCATTGTCCTCTTCTACGTATAAATACTCATGGGCATAGTCCAGGCCAGCATAGATAAAATTGGTCTGATTAGGAAGGATTCCAAGCAGAACCATTGTTCCCACTGGCGGTCTTAGGTCTTTTGGTGATCCCATATCTTGTGTAGACTCATTGATGGACAAGAATTTTATGTTATGCACAAGGTACTCTCCTATCCCCGTACTTGCAAAGTGTATTATTGCATGTGAGGTTGATGACCCTACAAATGACACTAGCAAAGCAGGTTCTAGTGTTTCCTCGGCTTGATCCTAGAGATCTTCCTCTTGCATGGGACTTGGGATTTCTGCAATGGCTATAGTTAGCAATTCATTGGAATTTTCTTCCTTGATTAAGGGTGCTTTTAGATTTCAACTATCTTTAGGTTTAGACGTTGATGGTCTCTTAGAAGCATCAGTTGTTTTGGGTGCAATAGGAGGTGCTTATGTGGATGGGTCTTTTTGTACCCCTTTGTCTTTGTCATCTAGTTGCATAGTTGGAGATGAAGGTCTTACATATAGGTGGGTGGAAGGAATCACAAAATCTCCTAGAATATCCACTTGATGGACATATTTGAATGGCTCTTCCTCAACCAGAACCACATAGACTTTGTCATCATGCACATACTTGACACATTGGTGTAAACGGAACACACTTCATATCTCTTATCCAGGTATGCCCTAGGAGGATGTTATATTGCATGGCCCCTTCCAAGACATGACACATAATAAGGATGGTCGTATACCCCGCCTTAATGGGTAGGACTATCGTTCCCATAGTAAAGCATAAAGCATCATTGAAAGATCTTAACATGTAGGCTTATAGAACGATATTGGATTTGGGGATCTTAAGGTGCCCTATTGCTATTGTTGTGATGATGTTGATTGATGAACCTGTATTGATCAATACCCACTTAAAAGGTAAATCATTGACTTAAGCAACAATGTGTAGTGGAGGGTCTGGTAAGGTAGTAGGTACTGTCTTAATATCATTATCATAAAATCAAATTACAGGTTTTTGGCATTGTTGTACTTGTCCCACAAAATGAGTGAATGCATTGGGATCTTGTGGTTGGAGCTCAATTGATCTCAAAATTTCCATCAAAGTCTCCCTATGCTTTGGGGACTATTATATGAGCTCATAGATAGATAGATTAGCCAGAGTTTTTGTTCTAGTCTTCTTCGAACAATTATCACAAGTCATATTGGTGGACCTAGAAGGTTGTTTTGCCCTTGTCTTTGCCTAGGTGCAGCTGGGACATTAATGGGAGTTGTAGGAGGTTGTGGTTGTTTTGCTATGTTGATAATTTCCACCATCCCAATACATCCATGGGTAGGTGTATCGATGCGAACTTGATTGACTTGGGCACCCTTCCCTCCAAGGACCTCATGGTTTGGCAGGGGGTTTTTGTATATGCCCATATATCTATTATCAGGAGCCAATGGGTTGTCAACTTTAAGTTCCCTTGCTTCAATCATATTTTGCACTTGGTTCTTGAAACCAATATAAACTTCAATGTCATGCCCTGGTATCCTATGATAAGGGCAAAATTGATCTTCCCTATATCCTTTTGGCTTAGGACGATTGGGATCTAAAAGAGGTACATTAGGAAATCTGATCTTCCCAGCCTTATCCTAAAAGAGACACCCTAGCTTCAATAGATTCTATATATAGAATCTATGAGGGCTCTGTAGTGTGAGACCCTTAGAAATATAAATCAACTAAACCCTAGATGCTGAATGTAATACTGAAAAAAAGTGCAAGAACATGAAGTAAATATAAACAAAATTTACCTTGTCAACACAGTGATTTCTATTTTTGCTTCGATCAGTGATGGTCGTGGTGAAAAGGATTGAAAATCCAACTAACTTCATATTATTTACAAACTCATTATATAGGCTCTAATGGCCCAAAATACATAACCAAACCCATCAAATCATGATCCAATATGCTTAACCATAAGCTACAAAAGTGCAAAGGAGAATGCACGTAACTTCTAAGTTAAGAGGAAAGGAATAATGCTAACTATAAGATCCATTTTAGCTATCTTGAAGTACACACTTCCTGCTTTGAGTTCACACTTACTAACTAACACTCTAAATGACAACTAGAAGATAACTAGTGCCCACAAGTGCATGTGAGAAGGAGACTCACTTACAATTATTAATTTGCAAGAAATAAACTATGCAAACCTAGCTAGGAACTACTAGAGGGGTCATATGAGTGATCAAACATCAATCCTCATCATGTGGGGACACTCGAATGGTGCCCGAGGGTCGTAGGAGTGTAGATCTACTATAGAAAGTACCCAGAGGTGTTCTGTGATGGTAGCAGATGCACCAGAGCATTCTAATATGGTGGTAAATGCACTAGAAAGGTTCCAAAAATTCCCAAGGGCATTTTTGTGGCTTTGGGAGGCGTTCGAGAGCTAAGGAAAGTGTCATAGAACCAAGTATGGTTCTGTGTGGGTTATGCAATTATGATTGTGGATGATGCAAAAGCGATGACAAGGGATGAAAGTGATGACAAGATGGCTAGAACACAAGGGCTTGAGGATTAATAAAATATTAAGGAAAATTAGGCTTAAGGATTTAGACCTTATGAGAATTCTTCACAAATGTACATTGACAAAATTCAAAGTCAAAAAAATCAGGGACCTTGATTCATCTAAATGAATCACTTTTTATAATCTACCCTTAGACATGTTAGGGTTTCAATGACACAAAATGTGTGGCCAAGATTAAAACATGAGGAAGGGTGGAGATTAAATTTAGGTAAGTGGCATGGATTGAGATGGATGAATGGCTGAGATTAAAACATGGCGGAGGGCTAGGATTAATTCACATAAATACACATATATTTATTAAATATATATAAATATAATATAAAATATTAATATTTAAATATATGTTATACAAATACATATATATATATATATAGTATATATATATATATATATATATATATATATATATATAATGGAGGGTTGTGGTTGAAGGACAGATGGATGATAAGTGGTACTAGATTTTGGTGTCTACAGATACCCCTTTTTGTATCGCATTGCATACAACACAATGTGGTGCAAAAATACGAGACACCTGGTTTGGCATGATGAAGCAACTTTATTTTTTTGAAGTGCAAAGATTATTTTGAAGATAAAAATAATTTTTATGTGTAGCTTACCCCCTCAATTGGTAAATGAGTGAAGAATGAATCTCACAAGCCAATTGACAAAATGTGTAATGAAAAATGCAATTGAATGGTGTAAATGCAAGTGTATGATGTAAGTGTAAGTGTATGATGTAAGTGCAGATGATATGAATGATGTAAAATGATTCTATTTTTACCCTAACGAGAGGAAGGGGGTTGTTAAATGCAAGTGAGTAATTCTGTTTTTACCCCAATGAGAAAAGATGTAAGATGTATCCCATTATGGGAAATCAAAATCAAATGTGGTTACCCCAAGTTTGGGGTGAGTCCATGCTATTGAAGAAAGTGCTTTTTTGTGCCATTAAAATGCAAAAATGCACATGCATAAAAAAATGAAAATAGTTTGACCTCGAGGCCACTCATGATTGCAGCTAATTCCCACATGGAATTTCTAAACGGTTGCTCAATCACTTTACTCAACTTGTATCCTCGAATATTGGTGTAATTGCAAAGGAAATGATGAAAGTTATCCATGTTGGAAACCGCATGGAAAATGGCATTAATGACAACTGTTGAGCAAATTGGTCTTGCCATAGTCTCACTCAAAATATGAGGGACCACAAGTGATTTTTTTTTCAAACAAGGAGATATTGGGTGATGAAGATGACCAAGTTTTCTTATGGTGATTTACTTATCTTACCAAATTGCATGGATAACCAATCATTGTAATCACCAAGGAGATAAAATAGATCGCTAGATACGAGGTTCACTTGAAATTGTACGTGAACTTGGCAAATGTTGAATGAAGGTGTAATGATGAATGAAATGGATGATGTTAAATGTGGATGATATGAATGATGTAAATTGATTTTTGTAAAATGCAAGTGGTTGATTCTATTTTTGCCCCAACAGAGAAGGGGTTTGTGAAAATGTAAGTAATTGAATCTATTTTTGTCCCAACATATGAAAGGGTTTTTGACATGGGAAAATGTAATAACTATGAAAAGTGCAATGATTGATTTTGTTTCCACACCAATAGAAAAGGGGTTTTTGAAAATACGGATGCTTGATTCTAATTTTGCCCCAGCAGAAAAGGGGTTTTTGACATGTGCGATGATTGATTCTATTTCTGACTTAACAAAAAAGGGGTTTTTGACATGTGTATTGATTTTGTTTTTGCCCTAACAGAAAAGGGGTTTTGTGAAAATGTAGATGTCCTTATGGTGATCTATCCATCCTTTCAAATTGCATTATAACTAGTTGTTGCAATCGCTAGGTGACTATGATAAACCACTAAATACAAGGTTCACTTGTACTTGAAAATGTCGAATGAAGGTGTAATGATGGATGAAATTGATGATTTTGAATGCATATGTATGACAATGAAAGGAATGATTCTATTTTTGTCCCAGCAAATGAAGGGGTTTTTGACATGGAAAAATATGATGATTGTGAAAAGTGCAATGATCGATTTTTTTTGCCCCAACAAAAAAAGAGGTTTTTTGAAAATGCAGATGATTGATTCTATTTTTTCCTCAATAGATGAAAGGGGTTTTATGAAAATGAAATTAATTGATTTTGTTTTTGCCCCAACATATGAAGGGGTTTTTGACATGTGAATGATTGATTCTATTTTTGCCCTAACAAAAAAGGGATTTTTGACAAATGTATGATCAATTATGTTTTGCCCTAATAGAAAAAGGGGTTTGTGAATATGTAAATGATTGAGTTTGTTTGTACCCCAAAAAATGAAGGGGATTTTAAAAATGCTAGTGTTCGTACTCACAAATGTACTTGGAAAATGTTGAATGAAGGTGTAATGATGAATGAAACTAATGATGTTAAATGCAGATGTATGGATAATGGAAGGAATTATTCTATTTTTGTCCCAATAGATGAAGGGGTTTTTGACATCGGAAAATGTAATGAATGTGAAAAATGTAGTGATTAATTCAGTTTTTTCCCAATAGAAAAGGGGTTTGTGATTGAGGAAGATGCAATGAAAGAAAATGGTGCAATGATGAAATGGAAGATATGGAAGAAGATATGGATGTTGATATGGAAGAAGATATGGATGTTGATATAGAAGAAGATATGGATGTTGTTAGGGAAATCTAACTTTTTGAAGAGACTCAGACCTACTAGTGATATCCGATAAACTCACTAAATTTTGTCTAATTTCTCTAAGATCAAATATATGTGCAGTGAATTCATTTACATAATCATGAGTAAGGTAACAACTCAAGGCAATCAAGAACCAATATGTGTGCAAGTGAGTTCATTAACCCATCTTGAGTAAATTGAGATAAAACCTATCATGGAGAAGACCAAGAAGCTAGTTTGTTTGTACGTGTGGTCAGAGGTCTCTTCAAGAGAGATGTGTCACCATGCATAAGGATACCCCACTACCAGTCAAGCATCTATAGCTCTAGTGGAGATTAGCTCCATAGTCCAATAATCTAATCTCTAAGCTTTGGGGATTAAAACTACCTAACCATCTTACTGGAAATTTAGTTCTATCCTTACAACTTGAGGATTTGTGGTGTGTGATGTGTAAAATATTTAGAGTTTTGGGAAATAGGATTCTCAACCGAAGTGTGATAAGATTTTTACCCTATCCTTACTACTTTGTCTTTTGTTTTTGAAAATTGTGATAGCGGTGAAAACCACTATTTTTTATTTTTGAACTATGTGCATAATGGGACAAGCAAGGAATACCCTTTTCACTTCGAGGTTCAACCCAATTATGGTGTTATTCCTCTTTGACACAAATTTTTTTAAGATATTTGATTGTGTTTGGTTCAAGAGTGTTAGATTCAATTCCCAAAACACAAGATTTTCTTAGTGAAAATGTGACTTGGTCCTAGAGAAAACTTGACATGTAATTGAGGTTGGTTAGAATACTGGGAGTGGCTGAGTGATCGAAAAAAACTTAGGAATTATGGAAATGTGGCTTGCAAATAACAATTTGACTTTATGGAATGGTGCAATGAAATGGATGATGATGTGAGGGTGCCCTTGATTAAGGTAACATGATTTTATTGGATCAATTATTATCTGAACTGAGTAAATGACCCCCTAATATGAAATGTAATGTATGAAGATGATGGTGTGAATGTAATGTGTGAAATGCAATTTGTGAAATGTAATGTGTGCAAACACGATGTATAAAATGCAATGTGTAAAATGCAATGTTATGTAGTGTAATATGTAAAATGTAACATGTGAAATGAAATTTTGTGCAGTGCAATGTGTGAAATGCAATGTTGTGCAGTGCAATATGTAAAATGTAATGTGTGAAATGCAATGTTTTTTTGTGTATTAGCCATGTATATATACATATATATAAATCACAGTAAGCATGGAATTATTTCAAGTGTATGATATTTAGTGGCTTAGGTTCTTCTACTCCCCCTAGCCTAGTAAGCTTATGTGCTCCTTGAATCTTGTGAACTCGGATAGCAACAAGAAACATGTATTGACCAAAGGTTTTAGGTGTCTTTTTTTGAAATTGAAATTTGACCAAAGGAATTTTGATTCTTTTGGAGTTTTTTGAATTGCATGTGAGCAAAGGAGTTCGGTGCCTTTGGAGTCTTTTGAAATTGAAATGTGACCAAAGGTGTTTGATGCCTTTAGAGTCTTTTGAAATTGAAATGTGACCAAAGGTGTTAGGTGCCTTTGGAGCTTTTTTTTTTTAAATTGAAATTTAACCAAAGAAATTTTGATTCCTTTGGAGCTTTTTTTTTATGAGGAAGGTATTATACCTTAAGCATCTCTGATTTGTTTGATTATTGATGGTGTGAGTGACTAGGATGATGCGGGTAGGCAATTTTATGTTGAGAAGTAGTGTTATTCCTGGGTGGACTATGGATTTATTCTAGAATATAGTTAGCAGATCTTCAGAAATCTTCCACTTTAGCCATGTCTATGTGGGTGGTTTGGAGCTTTTTTTTCTCTTTTATATTTTTTTTTTTTTGGTTTTTGTGAGGTTTGTGTGTTATGAATGTGCTAATATGAATTATGCAAGGTGAAATCTATGGCTGGATGGTAAATGAGATTCTTCCTAGTGATGAAATATAGAAAGTTTGCTAATGGGTGTCTATAGTTACTAAGGGCAAAGATTTAACAGATGGATATGAAGTCCACCGTTGCCAATTCTCAAACAATGGTTGGTGATGAAATCTAACTCACTATTTTTTATTGTGATATGTGCATAGTGTGTGATTAATTTTAAGATTTTATGTTCTCTATTATATTCATACAATTTTAAAAATATCATATTTCACAAGCCTAAATCTAAAGCCAAAAATGACAATACCAAGTTCCTCAAAAGAACTTAGGGTACACCACTTAAGTCCCACTCTGAATCATCAAGTGATTCCAATAGTGGAGGGTTCACCTAGTTCTTCCACCTTGAATCACCAAATGTGGGAGTATACTTGAATATTATGATCTTGTTCCAGTTTAGACAAGTAAAAAATGAAAATTTTAACCCTATTATGCAACTATTTTATGCTTTTGTAATTTCACATGAAAACAACATACAAAATATTGAATAAAACACACCATAAAATAATGTAAATCTAAATTTGAACTACAACAAATGCATAGATGCAACTCTAAATTTATATGCAACCTATATGAGAAATGTAAAATGCCTAAGATGAAAATGATAATGCAATTTGATTTGAACAAAAAGTGAATGTTTTTTATTTTTACTGTAAAAAAAGTAAGAAAATTAAAGTAGAAAAGAGTTAGGTTTTGAAGCAGACTTATCAGGAAGTCTACGTATCTCTTCCTCACTCTGTTAAATGCACCACAGAGCCACTAGAACACACCATAGAGCCATTGGAATGCACTAGGGCATCTCCTAAATCTAGATAGATGATGGAAAACAAAGATATACATTAGTGAAAAAATAAATTAACATAGATAACCATTTGGGGGTCCCTCCATGATTGCCATTTTGTCAAAATCAAGCAACACCAATATAATAGATAAAGTAACCAAAAATACAGTAATTAACACAAGATTGCACAATATAGATAAAAATTTATTAACGTGGGTGGATCTCAAAATTATACAATCAATGTGCCCCAATATGAGGTTTTACAATGCTTTTGGTGATACAAATTTTATAGTTACTAGGGTTCTCCGAAATCCTAGTTCAAAATAATAGTTGGTGTCTTCATGCTTGTCTTTGATCCAAATGAGGTTGTAGGTGGACTTGTGTATCCTAAAAGGGCCACCCTAGCTTCAAAAACTTCAAGATATATGATCCTGTACCTACAAACAAAAAAATAATAATAATAGATTAGAAGCACTTGTGAGGGCTCCATAGTGTGAGACCCTCAAAAAGATAAATCAACTAAAACCTAGATGTTGAATGTAATACTAAAAATAGAAGTGTAAGAACATGAAATAAATACAAATAAATTTATTACCTTATCAACACAGTGATTTCTATTTCTACTTCGATCAGTGATGGTCATGGGGATGCCCAAACGATGCCCGAGGGTCGTAGGAGTGTAAATCTACTATAGAAAATGCCCAAAGGTGTTATGTGATGATATAATATGGACCAGGTCATTATGTGATGGTGGAAGATGCACTAAAAAGGTTATAAAAATTCCCAAGGGCGTTCTGGTAGCTCTGGGGGGCATTCTGGTGTTGAGCAAAGTGTCACAAACCCAAATCTGGTTTTGTGTGGGTTATGTGGTGGCGACTATGTATGATGAAAAAGTGACAATGAGGAATGAAAGTGATGGTGATGTGGCTAGGGCACAAGGACTTGAGGATTAATCAGAGATTAAGGGAACTTAGGCTTAAGGGTTTAGACCTTATGAGAAGTATTTGTGAATGTTCGTCAATAGAATTTAAAGTCAAAAAAATAAGGGATCTTGATTTATCAAAATGAATCACTTATTATAATCTACCTTATATATGTTAGGGATTCAATGATACAAAATGTGTGGCCAATGAGGTTACACGAGGGGGTTTCAGATGACGAAGGGCGAGAAAGCTTCTGCGGGAGAGCATAGGAACGCCAACAGAATGAACCAGGGGCATAGCAGGGCGGAGGGAGGGTAGTCAGAGACCGAGGGCACTAAGGAGTCCTCTCCAACTGAAGAGGATGTAGGTCATGACAAGGATCCACCAAAAAAATGGGGAGGTGGACCTTAGAATTCGTACGCTCAGGCAGCGGCTTCAGAAACCCTTAGCAGTCTACTCTCCAAGGAGTTGTTTCCTGTCGAGGACGAGTTGGACATGCTGGCAAAAATTCTTTCAAGCTTTGTGGAATTCAAAAAATTTACCCTCATCGGTAAGTTTATTGGCGGCCGTCCCGACATGGAGACCATTCGTAAGTGGGCGACAGGTAAATGGCAAACCTCTGGTCACATGGAGTTGGCGGCCTTAACCCGAGGTTTTTTTGCGATTAGACTGAATAACAAGGAGGGCTAGTATAAAATCCTGGCTAGTGGTCCCTGGTTCCTAGGCCGTAGAAGTCTCTTTCTAAGGAAGTGGGGTATGGACTTCAACCCTGATACCCAAAATATCAACATTGCTCCAATATGGGTTAGATTCCTGAGTCTCCCCCTCTTCTGTTGGCATGAAAATGTAATCAGAGGAATTGCACGCTCCATTGGTGAGTTGGTTACCATTGACCCTCCCACCAAAGCTTGAACTAGATTTTTTCAAGCTCGGTTCTGCATTCTGGCGGACTTGGAGGCTGACCTTCCATCATCCATCACTCTTCGGTCTAGAGATATCATTCTCCACAAGCAAGCCATTGTGTATGAGAACAAACCAGCTTTCTGCCCCCAGTGTAGTTCTCAAGGGCACCTCCAGTCCAATTGTCCTCTTCAAAATCCAAGAATGAAGAACCAGGATTCCAGCAACCCCTTGGAACACGGTGAAGGTCAGACAAAGCATCCTGCTGCGAAGGGGCATGAATCTCCAGGCCCGTCTAGGGACCATCTTCAATATTCCAACCCAGTGGAAGCAGTCTCCCCCCAAATGGTCTCTGAGCCGTGTGGTGCAAGCCCTCACCTTGGACCATAGGAGGAGAAGGACCAGTCCCTTCCCAAATTACCACATAGGCAGATTCACCTAAAATCCTGGACCATAACCACCCTGAGTCCCAAAATGTGCTGGAAGATTACCTACTAGGAAGAAGGGGTGAGTAGTCTGGTAATATCAACCCTCATAATATGAGGAGCCGAAAGCAAGGTGTTGATTTTGGTAGTGAAAGGAAGCAAGGCCATCCCCCCAACAAAGACAGGCGGGACAAGGAGACGGCGGTAGATGTTGCAAATGGTACTCAACGGTTGCTTTTTTAGGATGATTCTGATTCCCAGATGGGTGACTCGTCTGTCCCAAAACCTCCCCTCCAGCAAGGAAAGGGAGGTAAGAAGAATATCAAACTGTTGAGATGAAAGTCCTCTCATGGAATGTGAGAGGGCTTAATGCAGCTGCCAAACGAAGATTGGTGGCTAATCTCAGAAAGAGGACGAATCCATCCATCCTAATTTTGCAAGAGACTAAGACCGATGCTATCTCTTCTGCCAGAGCTGCTAAGGTCATTTGGGCTAAGGGAATATTCCTCTCCAGTCCTGTGGTGGGAACGGCAGGCGGTCTCATGATTCTTTGGGATCTAGAGATTTTTGAGGGCAGCCTTCTCTCAAATTCCAGCAGGATTATCAATGTTTTGTTTCATTCCAAAGCCTTTAACTTTTCTTGGATCCTGTCCAATGTGTATGCCCCAAACTCTGTCTCGGAGAGAGCAGAAATGTGGAAGGCTATTTCCCAGATGAGGGAAACATTCTATAATTTCCCTTGGGTTCTAGGGGGAAGATTTCAACTGTCCTCTTCACCCATCTAAAAATAAAGGAGGATCGGACCACTCTAGCCACAGCCTGGAAGAATTTCGAGATTTTGTTTCCACCAATAACTTGCTTGACATTGACCTCAAGGGGGCATCCTTCACTTGGAGCAACAGGAGGATTGGGAGCAATCTTATTCAAGTCAAGCTTGACAGATTCTTCATATCCCAAGAGGCTATTCCTATACTTGGTGCGGCAACTCTCTCGGCCTTACCGAGGATTGGGTCTGATCACAATCCTATTGTCCTAGAGACGGTTGATGGGCCTGTTTTTAAAACCCCCTTCAGATTTGAGTCCATGTGGATTTCTCACAAGGACTTTAGAGGGTTAGTTACGGCCTGGTGGCAGCAGAAGGTAGCGAGTTCCGCTTCCAAGAGAGTGGCCTTAAAACTCAAGTTAATCAAAAGGAATTTGAAAACATGGAACAAGGAGGTGTTCGGCAACATTTTTGAGTCTAAAAGGTCCATTTCTGTGAACCTAAAATTGGTGGAGGAGAGAATGGAGCTCGAAGGTTACACCGATTGCCTCGGGGAGGAGGAAAGGAGGCTCTTGGTGGATTATCATTCTATTCTTGCAAGGGAAGAAACTTTATGGCACTAGAAATCTAGGGACCTCTGGTTGAGAAATGGAGACTCCAATACGAAGTTTTTTCACGTGTCAACTTTGTGGCACAGAGGGGCTAACACAATCAGGGAAGTGGTGTGCAAGGATGGACGCGTTACCAAGGATATTGAGGAAATCCGAAGTGAAGCGGTTGACTTCTTCTAGGATCTGCTCGGTGTTCCTCCCGACAGTGATCTCCAGGTTCAAAAATCTTTGCTAGATAACTTCCCAGTCAAAGTTCCTCTCGAGGTAAGCTTTAAGCTTTTGGAGCCTTTTTTTGTGTCTGAGATTAAAGAAGCTTTGTTCTCCATGCAACCAGACAAGGCCCCTGGGCCTGACGGTTTTCCCCCCTATTTTTTTCAAGTTATGTGGGATGTTGTGGGCTCGAATGTGTGTGAAGAAATTCAGGAGATTCAAGCCTCTAGATCCATCCATCCAAAACTAAATTCTACCTTTTTTGCTCTCATCCCTAAGTCTTCTGCCTGCAAAATTTTCTCTGATTATCATCCTATTAGCCTGTGCAATGTTTTTTATAAAATCTTAACCAAGTCCATAGCCAACCGTTTGAGGTCCCTTCTTCCCTCCTTGGTTGGTCCTTCTCAAGGAAGCACCATGAAAGGCAGAAACATTCTCGATGGTGTCATCACCATCCATGAAACCCTCCATTCTGCTCATCGCTCCAAAAATGCTGCTCTTTTCCTCAAGTTGGACATGAATAAAGCTTTTGACAAAGTTGACAAGAGGTTCCTCTGTGCTGTCCTCTTCAAGTTCAGTTTTCACCCTCACTGGATTGACCTTGTCAGTAGTTGCATATCCACTCCCTCCTTTTCTGTTCTTATCAACGGATCCCCTGCTGGGTATTTCCAAAGCGCTAGAGGCCTCAGACAAGGTGACCCTATGTCTCCTATTCTATTCATCCTTCTGGCTGAGGTTCTGAGTTGGTCTTTGAAAGAGGCTCTTCGCCAAAATAAGATCTCTGGCATTTTGCCCACCTCTAGAGTCGATTCGGTCTCTCATCAGCAATTTGTGGATGACACCCTCATATCCACCGGGGTGTTCGTCACTCAAGCCAAATCCATCAAGCGAATCCTCTCCTGTTATGAAAAGGCTACCAGACAGAAAGTCAATTACATCAAAAGCAAAATTTACTTTATTAACACTCCTATGCGAAGGCAGCTTCGCATAGCCAGAATTTTGGAATGCACTATTGATTGCCTGCCTGCGTCTTATCTGGGTTTGCCTCTGGCTTGTAATGGTTAGGCCAATTGAAGCTTGTGGGACATGATCCTGGAACGTCTTCACAAAAAGCTGAGCACTTGGAAAGGCAAATTCCTGTCGCAAGCTGGGAAAGCCACCCTTACCAAAGCTTGTCTCCAAGAAATCCCAACTTACTTCATGTTTGTGTTCATGTTGCCTGTTCTTGTCCACTCCAAGATTGAAAAGATTCAGAGGACCTTTCTATGGTCTGGCAATGAAGAAAAATCTAGAATCCCTCTTGTGGCCTGGGATAAGGTTTGCTTGTGAAAGGACCAAGGAGGCATGGGAATGAGGAGATCAAGACTCATGAACACTGCTTTGATCGCTAAGCACGCTTGGAAGATCTTGACTAATGACCCAGCAGAGTGGGTCAATCTGGTTAAGAGGAAGTATCTTGGATCGAGTTCTCTTTTTGATGTTGGGATTCCTCCTTAAGCATCTGCCTTTTGGAAATCGATGCTTCAAGCCTGCTCTCTGATCAGCTCTGGTGCTCGCTGGATTTTGGGTGATGGCAACTCCATTCTCTTCTGGAAGGATAGGTGGGTTACTGATGGAGCTCTTGATTTGAGAGCAGACCTTGTTGGCCTGAAAGCCCAGGTGGATCCAAATTCCCAACTCAAGGTTGCGGACTTCATTGATTGGAGCTCTCTTCCCCCTCGATGGAATTTGCCAGTCCTGGACGGCTTTAACAATGAAATGACCTTTTTGTCTAATATTCTTCGGTCTGTTTTAATTCCATCTGTTAGAAGAGATGACAGAATCATCTAGCGCAGCACAAAGGATAGTTTGTTCTCTGTCAAGATCGCCTATGACCTTCTTACTTGCGAGATTGCCATGGATCACCGGTGGAAAGTGATTTGGAGGAAGGGTATTATTCCTAAAGTTAATTACTTTGCGTGGATTGCCTTTCATAATAAAGCCTTAACCATCGACAACCTCCATAAGAAGCACCTTCTTGTGCTTTGCTGATTGTGAGATGATAGACCACTTATTTCTGTACTGTCCTTTTTCCCATTCTATCCTCGACACTGTCCTGTATTCCTTTCAAATCCTTTGGTGCACTCCCCGCTCCCTCAAAGATGCCTTCCACCAATGGCCCAATCCTTTCAATAATCCTAAACTCCGCTTCCTTCTTGAGGCCTCTTTCCACCACTCCATCTGGCAGATTTGGCTAGAGAGGAATGCCAGAGTCTTCAGCAAGGTCCCTAGAGTACCTCCCTATGTCGCTCAAAGAGCCTTATCCTTCGCCATTGAGAATTCTAAAGTTGTTCCTAGTTCCCGTCCCCGCCTTCCTCGCGAAGCAGCGATCTTCAAAAGTTTGGGCATAATCTCGTGTTGGCTTATTGTGAAGATTTGGGCGCCCAGACTGATCACTATGCTGAAGCCAGAAGTGTTTTGAAAGGTATCCAGATCCTCTCCGAGGATCCTCGACCTTTGATAGTCGAAGGTGATTCACTCAATATAGTCAACTATCTGCTAGGCTCTAAAGACCCATCTTGAAGGTTCTACAACATCATTCTTGAGGCTAGGATGCTCCTCTCTCAACGTGTCAGGTGGAAGGCATGTCATATTTTCAGGGAAGGAAATCGCGTGGCAGACCACATGGCCAACAAAGGGCTTGCGACCACGTGTCCTGTTGTGTGGCACTCACGCTTCCTGTCTGAGATGGCGAGTTTGGCCAATGCGGATATCCTCTCATGATGTTCTCCCTGCTTCAGAAGGTCATTCGTTTGGTTTGGCTATTTTTGCTTTCGATGGTCAAATTTCTTCGACTAGTATTTTTGTTTTCCTTGGTAAAATGTGGTTTGTTTCCAGGATATTTAGGCATAAGGGCCCTACTTGTAGCCTTCGGGCAATTAGCATTTTTTGTTTTCTGTCATCAGTTTTATTCCTCCAGCCACAAGGCATGATGCACATTCCAGCCAGGCTGATTTTGTACATAAGGTTTTAGGATCCTCTATAAAAACCCACTGTTAATCTATTAAAATAATTACCAAAAAAAAAAAAATATGTGTGGCCAATATTAAAACATGAGGAAGGGTGGAGATTAAATCTAGGTAAGTGGCATGGATTGAGATGGATGAATGGCTAATATTAAAACATGGTGGAGGGCTAGGATTAATTCATATAAATACATATATATTTATTATATATATAAATATAATATAAAATATTAATATTTAAATATATATTAAAAAATACATACATACATACATACATACATACATACATACATACATACATACATACATACATACATACATACATACATACATATATATATATATATATATATATATATATACATACATATATATATATATATATATATATATATATATATATATATATATATATATATATATATATATATATACATACATATATATATATATATATATATAATGGAGGGTTGTGATTGAAGGACACAGATGGATGATAAGTGGCTAGATTTTGGTGTCTACAATTTGTATAATGAAGAAGCTTGAAATCACCATTGGAAAGTTGATTAAGAATTGAGCCAACAAGGAGATATAGTAGAGAGTTTCTAAGAAGGAGAAGGCAATGTTGAATCCATCATTTACCATGACTTGCAAAGAGGAGAGGTACCACTACCATGTCCAAGAGGAGAATCCACCATATTATGAAGGCAAGGTGAAAATTTGAAGCATAAAGGGGTAAGTATCTCTACATTTCTATGTAAAACATCAAGTTTTAATCACCATAGAACTCTAAGCAAGCAAAGAAAGTACAAGAACCAAGCATATTCCACATTTGCAGGTCAGAGAATGAAGCAAAGCAAGGATAAGTGTAATGTTATAAATATAAAAGCATTCAAGAAGTAAAGGGATATTTCAAAGGAGGGCTCATAATTGAAGAAGCCACGTTGAAGAAGTTACAACACATTTAGAGAGTGTTACATTGCAAAGGAAGTGCTACATAAAAGATAGCACATAGAAAGGAGTTATAAACCATAAGCACAATCTTGAAGAACATTACGAAAGGGAGAGTACCACTTGGAGATAGGATAGTTCCATATCAAATGCAAATGAGTTTATGAAATTTGGAAAGAATATATAGAATATTAGGAGGATAAAGAATGTTACATGAAGGATGTTGCAATGCTTGGAGGGTTAAGAAGTTGAAGAGTCATTATGGCCAAGTGTCAAAGTGTTAAAGAATACTCCAAAGGAAGAGGAAAATGCTTGTCTTGCATAAGTGACAAGTTTTACACTTACCCATGTAATAAGAAGGCAGTCTAGGAGTACGTAGAAAAATACAATGAAGTAAATTCCAAGAGCAAAGTGGAGTAATACCAAGTGCACAGTGAAGGAGAACATAACCAACAAGTGCAATTGAAGAATACATTGAAGAAAATCAACATTATTGAAGGCACCAAAAAGCAGTGCATTTAATATTGTCATAAGCATTGAAGGAGAAGAAGAATATAGTGCCTCAATACAAGTGCAACTTGTAGGAAGTCAAAGGGATGAAGACTACAAAGAACACACATCAAAGTTTAAAGAGGTATTGAATTTATTTAAATATAAGTGCATTTTCATAAAATTGAATGAGGAATAAGGAACTTTAGTACTAAGGTTGAATTCAACTAATTAATTCTTAATGCTTGAGATTAATTAGATAATCGAAGATATAAGGATTTACTTTGATATAGTACACAACCTTAGATGCATTATTAAAATTTTGAAAGCATTCTTAATGAAAGGAAGGTTTAATTAAAAGCATTTGACATTGCTTTATTCAAGAACTCGAATTATTTACAAATACTTTATTTAGAGGAAAAATGAATTCTACATAGAAATTAAAACAATAAATTTTCAAATAACCATAGTTTCTAAATACCTAGGTGTTGTAGGTGAGTTGGAGAGGAGAGGGAAATACTCCAAGGGAGGTCTTAGGTTCAAACCTTCACCCTACCAAAAAGTTGAATTGGGTACCCAAAATCCAATTAATAATGTTGGTATAGGCAGGGCTGGGCGCGACTCCTGGGTGACTTTGATGGTGTAGAACCCCCTAGTCATGGTCTCTCAGACCAAGGCAGCCTCACAAGGGATTTTTTCTTTAAAAAAAAAACCATAGTTTCTAAATTTCCAATTAGGGAGATATAAGGAGTTCTATGTCAATTTAGATTATTGAAATTTAGAAATTAATAAATTGAAAATTGAAAGAAGCAAAACATTGCATTGATAAAAAGTTGGAAATTGCATTTTGAATTTGTCTCTTGCTCAAATTTATGAGATATAATGAATCCAACTTAAAGGTCTATAAAATAAAGAACCTTATCAAAAATTGAAGGTGTATTCAATCTATCTTTTAGCTTTCTATTCATTAGGGAGAAATAAGGTGAAAAATTGAAGTTGAACATTAGGAAGATAAAAGGGATTCAACTCCAAGAACAACTAAGAAAGCTAAGCATATTATCAAAAACATATTGCACTCAAAATCATTTGGTAGATACAAAGTATTTTACAAAACTTGAAAAATTGAAAAGAACTTATCAAACTTGATCTTTTACTAATATACTTGGGAGTTAAAAGGTATTCTACCTAAAGTTTTGAAAACTTAAATTCTTATCAAAACCATTGATTGAACATTAATATTATCAAGGTATTCTACAAATTTTATAATTAAAAAAGGTTCATTGAGTTTGATCTCAAAACACTAGGGAGTCATAAGGTAGACAACTTCAAAGTTTTGAAAGATAAAAGAGTCTATCAAACTATTCTCAATATCAAATTCTAAGGAGCAAAAAGGATGTCTACTTCAAAGAATACAATGAATAATGATATGAAAAACATCATTAGAAAGAAAAGGGTAAATGTCATTAAAATTGGAATAAAAAATATACTTACAAAGTTTGAAGGAAACTTAGATCTTACTTCAAAAGTGATCTATAGTAAAGCCTTAGAAGAAAACTTTAAAACTCTAAAATATTACATAATTTATTTATTAAAACAGTTTTGCTTTATTAAAAAAAAAAAAAAAGTTTTGTTTTTTGAAAATTTTTTGCTTTATAAAAATCTTTAAACTTTTTCATGCCATTTTTTTATTAATAAAATAAATTTTATTAATTTAATTGCATTTTTTTAATCAATTTTTGTATTAAAAATTATTATTATTCTCCTTAAAATGTAATATTTTTTTTTGTCTCACATTAACAATGGTTTTTTGTGAGTTTGCTTGTTTTGCAATGTTATCCAAGTATGTTTTGGAGTATACAAGGCAATTTCGGATCAACTTTTTCACTCTCTTCCCCTATTTTATTAATTTCTTCTAATCTCTCTCCAGTATTTGCTTGAAGCATACTGTAAATTAATGTAACTTGTATCTCTCATTATGAAAGTAAAAGAGAATGAAAGTGAAGAGAGAGAGAGAGAGAGAGAGAGAGAGAGAGAGAGAGAGAGAGAGAGAGAGTATTTGTGTTTTGCTTTGTGTCTCCACTATCTCTTGTTCATCTTTCTTACATTTTGCATCTCAACTAATCTAACTACTAACTTGCTACTAAACAATCTACTAACCAACTAACTTGCAATTTACTAATTTTCATATTAATCAAGAAGGTTAAAAATAACCTAGGTGTTGTAGGTGAGTTGGAGAGAAGAGGGAAATCCTCCAAGAGAGGTCCTAGGTTCAAATATCCACCCTACCAAAAAGCTGAATTGGGTATCCAAAATCCAATTGATAATGTTGGTGTGGGAAGGGTCGAGTGCGACTCCCGGGTGACTTTGACAGTGTAGAACCCCTGTTCATGGTCTCTCAGACCAAGGCGACAAGGGGTTTTTCGCTTAAAAAAAAAAAGAAGGTTAAAAATGAATCAACTTCCTAACCACAACTTTAGTATTTGATTAAAATTTACTTAATCTTGCAACACAGTTTATATTTGCTAAACACCTATTGAATCCAAAAGAATTCGCTCTATCGATAGCAAGTCCTTTTCGGGTCCTCGTACCTGTACCCTTTTGGGTAGCTTGGTTGACCTTGGGTGAGATGAATTGGCAATTCATTAGGCTACAACAAAAACTTAAAATGAACACTAACTTACTAACTTATTGACTATCTAACATTTAATAAATATTTTATGGTTCAATTCCAGTTAGATTATTTTATTGCAACATGATTGTTATGGTTAGTTACCTTCTTATTGCAAGTTAATCTATTGCAAGTTGATCTTGGTTTATTTCATTTATTCAATTGCAATATGGTTATAGTTGTTTATTGCAAGATGGTTATAGTAGTTCATGATGATGTTGATTATCTTTCATGATGATGCTTATCTCTCTTAATGATGCTTAACTTTGATTATCTTTCATGATGTTTTATCTTTGATTATTGAAAAGTAGATTACTTGACAGTTATGTTTTTTTATATATTCAAGTATGTTTATCTACTTTCTTATTGCATCATTTATTTACTTTGTCAATACATATTATGTTTTGATTATGTTCGCTTTCTAGTATGGCTGATCATGAAATCTCCTTCACACCTAAGCACATCCTTGATGGATCAAATTTTGGAATATGGGAATCAAGGATGAGGGTTGAATTTCAAGCAAGAAAGTTATGGCCCATTGTGAATGGAGATGAAGCAATCCCAACCCAGGCAAGGGCACTTGAGACATACAACAACAGGAGTCACCTTGCACTTTCCATGATTATCAATAGTGTGAGTGATGAGATATTGCTCACTATAAGCCATTGTGAGCATGCTAAAGATGAATGGGATTTGCTAAAACAAGTCCATCTAGGGTCCAACACATAAAGGAAAATCACTTTATTGTCCAAAATTCTTAGCACTATGCAAGGTGAAAAAGAAAGTGCCTTGATCTTTCTCTCAAAGATGAAAGACAGGAGAACTCAACTATTGGCTTGTAATTGTAATTGGATAAGTGAGAAGCTTTTAAGCTTTATCATTTTAAGGAACTTGTCAAGCAAGTTCAAGAATTTTTTCATCATTATTGAGACTAGGCTAGAGCAAGAAGAGGATGGCATTCCTCTCAACACTCTTTCACAATTATTGATTCACCATGAAGAGTCTCTTAATTGAGACAAAGTGAATGGTCAAGTTGTCAAGGAGAAGAATAATGTTGCCTTGAGTGCCACTAAAGCTTCCTTAAAGAAGAAATACAAGGGAAGGAAAAATCAAAATTTCCAACCCAACAAGCCTAGAGTTGATTTCACTTGCAATTCGTACCCTCATGAAGGAAATTGGCTTTAAGCAATTTGGTCCTTCACGTTTGCTCTCCGATAATCAATCAGCTATTGCCTTGGCTAAAAATCATGTAATGCATCAAAGGACAAAGCATGTTGAAATCCAAGCCTATTCTATTAGAGAGAAGGTATTGGATGGGACTATTCAGTTGGAGTATTGTCCATCATCTTCTAATTCTCCTAATTTGTTCACCAAACCTCTTCTCAAGGAGCAGTTTTGTAAGCTGAGGGACTCACTTGGTTTGGTGAAGTTGTCCTCAAGGGGGAATGCAGTGTAGTTACACTTGTGTGATGACAACTTCATCCTTATGAGGTGTTTTGTGCTATATATATGAGTTGATATTTGGTGGTATAATTGCTTTTTGCGTCTCTTTTGAACATGGCACTTTCTTGTTTACCTTGTGCAACTTTTGTACATGTTACTTTGTAGATGGCATTGTGCAATTATGGTATATGATGCAATTGCTTTATGCAACACTTTTACATGGTACTTTCTTGTTGCCTTGTGCAACTTTGTACATTTTTTTTATGTAGTTGGCATTATGCAATTGGTTTATCATGGTACTTTCTTGTTAGCATTTATGCTACTTTTGTACATGATATTTTATGGTTGGCTTTATGCAACCGGTGTGCACACTTTATTATTTTCATATACCTTATGCAACTCTTGTACATGGTACTTTTTTGTTAGCCTTGTGCTACTTTTGTACAAGGTACTTTAGAGTTTGCATTATCATGGTACTCCTTGTTTGCTTTATGCAACTTTGTACATGATATTTTTTGATCAACTATATAGCACGTGACTATAACTATGGCTTGGCATCTTTTTGTGATGACTTATAGTTCACTATTTGTTAGATCAGTTTTGTTATCACATTTGGATATTCATATATGTTGTGGTGAATATATTTATGATGATGTATCTAACTGATATTATGTTGAGCTGCTTATAGCTTACAGGTACTTCCATGGGATTTTGCAGGCTTACTAAAGACACCCTTGTGATGTTTTATTCTTGTCATTTGCAACCACTTGTGGTTGATGTATGGCTTTATAAGTTGCTTGTATCTGAAGCTACTCCGTTGGGGGCTTGCAGTCTCATTTTAGCCCATTTTGAATTGGTGCCTTATTGTAGACTATTCTTGGTCATAGAAGCTCATTGTAATTATATTACTCATTTTATTCTCATCCCTGTTTGTATCTTTAGGGGGAGAATGTTTATTTATCTCATAATTCATTTCCCCAATATCGCATTAAGGGGGAGTGTTGGAATATGTAATGCAACATTGTGTAAATTATTCTTATACTAAAATATAAAGTCTAAAGAATAATATTTGAATTAGAATATAGTTCTATCTTATATAAAATATTCCCACCCAATTAATAAATAAATTAAGTGTGTTAGGAATATTTAAGTTCTTGGAAAAAAATTATTTCCCTTTTATAGCAAATATTAGAAAGTAACTAATCACTTTCTAATATTTGATAGATGCTACTTATCACATATCTCAAAGATTAGATTGTGATAAAATTAGAAAGTAACTAAAGCACTTTCTAATATTTGATAGATTGTGATAAGATTAGATTGTGATAATATTTAGGGTTGTAGTAGAAAATCTTCTCTTTAAATAGGGGCGTTTTCTACTACATATTATCATACCTTATCATCTCTTGTCATATTGACTTGTGTTGTAGTTTATGTTGATGCATATTATTTCATAACATTGAAGCATTCTTGTACTGTTGAATCATTGAGTAATATAGTGAGCTTCATAGTGGATGTTTCCATTCTTCATTTGAATTAGGGTTTTACCACTCAATATTTGTGTTGTGGGTTTACCTCTTTTATGTGTGATTGATCTTGTGGAACATTCTTCGATCTTGGGGAGACTTTTTTTGTCTCACATTATCTACATGCTAGAATTAGTGAAGTGATTGATAATGAAAAGGATGATATTCAATTTCCTTTAGACATTGGTAGCATATTATATATGGCATTACTTACATTCAAATGTTATAAAGAAGAGAATATAGAGAAAAAGGAATTGATTAAATTACTTAAAGAGAAAAAAAGTAGATGAATCCTTCTTAGAAAAGATATTTCAATCCTCATGCAATATTGATACTTCAAGTTCTTCTAACTCAATATCTTATCATGATGCTTTAAGTGATTTTTTAGAATATTCTTTACTAAAGAAGAATTGTGATGAGAAGGACAAAGGCAAAGAGAAAATATTTTTGCAGGAATTTGATAATAGTATGACAGCTCGTGAAAGTACAAAGACTGAATCTAATAAATAAGATAAGAAGAAGAAGAAGAGGAACCTAACAAAGGAGGCAGAAAATGCAAAATAAATCAAAGATAAAATGAAGACCATATTGAAGACTAAAGTCTTTAATAGCCAAATAATGTAATACAGGGGTGTTGGAATATATTACATTATTTGGTATATGCTAATGTACCATCTTGGATACATCATTAGATTAGGAGAGTGTATTAGATTAAGGCTTGAGTATTTGCTTTATGTAATGTAATAAATGCACAAGTATTATTAGAAAATGCAATGGTGTAAATGTGCATGGTGTCCACAACATGTACATGAGTCCTTAGAATAGGAAGATGAAGAGTCATGGGAATATGGAAGACCAAGAGTCATGTCTCATTATATATAGGCCTTTGGTAGATGAGTTAAAGAGAGAGACAAAATATTATCAAGTGAGATTAGTAGATTAGTTAGTGAGTTTATATACTAGAGTACAATGTAGAACTTGTATGAAGTATGGAGCATTGAGATTTCCACATATTTTAACAAGTTCAAACTTTCATGAGATTTCATTGATGGCTATTTCATGAGTTATTTTAGAAGTTTATCATGCTATTTACTTGCTTATTAGATTATCATTATCATAGATATAACATTGTATGCTTATTTCACTACTTGTTGTTGCATTTCCTTTAATTTTATAGCATCAAAAGCTAACATAATCTACTCATGATAAGACAAATGGTCAAGACTCATGAACCATTCCTTTTATTTTTCATATGTCTAGCAGGCATTGAATTGAAATACTTGATAGCAATTGAATTATTTATCTAAGTAAGAACTCAAAGGTATGATTACTGAAACTAATGAATTACTAAATAAAAAAGAAACGCATGAGAGAAAAATATAATCCTTAATGCTATAAGAACTTGTACAGTAAACTATGGAACTAAGAGTCCATAATATAGATTTATAAATGACCCTTAGTCTTCCTCAAATGACCCTTGAATTTTTATATATCAAATAATATTATATATTCGAACATCCACCTATATTACATAATTTGAGATGCTTTTTCCTTGATCTGAATAACTGATCTCTGAATGTTTAGAACTTGTTTGGAGATCTCAATATATGGAGCATTGAGATCTCCACATATTGTAACAAGTTAAAATTTTCATGGGATTTCATTGATGGCTGTTTCATGAATTATTTTAGACTTGTTTGGAGATCTCAATATATGGAGCATTGAGATCTCCACATATTGTAACAAGTTAAAATTTTCATGAGATTTCATTGATGGCTATTTCATGAATTATTTTTATGAATTACTTGCTTATTAGATTACCATTATCATAGATATAACATTGTGTGCTTATTTCACTACTTGTGGTTGCATTTCCTTTAATTTTATAGCATCAAAAGTTAACATAAGCTACTCATGATAAGACAAATGGTCAAGACTCATGAACCATTCCTTTTGTTTTATCATATGTCTGGTAGACATTTAATTGACATACTTGATAGCAATTGAATTCTTCATCTAACTAAGAACTCAGAGATATGATTACTAAAACTAATGAATTACTAAATAAAAAAGAAACACATGAGAGACAAAAATAATAATCCTTAATGTTGTAAGAACTTGTACGATAAAATATAGAACTAAGAGTCCATAATATAGATTTATAAAGGACCTTTAGTCTTCCTCAAATGACGCTTGACTTTTTACATATCAAATAATGTTATATATTCTAACATCCCGCTATATTACATTGTTTGATATGATATTTCCTTGATTTACACAATTGATATCTAAATGTTTGGAACTTGTTTTGACCTAGTGCTTTTGTGAATATATCTACCATTTGTTCTTCTATAGGAATATGCTTCAAACTAATGTGATGGTTCTAAAAATGATCTATGATGAAATGACATTGGGTCTCAATATGCTTTGTTAATTCATGTACAATTAGATTTTTGATCAAATTGAGTACTCCTTGATTGTCACAATGGATTAGAGTTGTTATTTTTATTCCTATATCAGATAATATATATTGTAACCATAAAGCTTCACAAGTTGTATCTCTAGTTGCATGATATTTTGCTTTTGTAGATGATTATGCTACTATATGTTGTTTCTTATTGTGTGATGAAATTGATCCTGATCCAAGATATAAAATATACCCATAAGTAAATTTTCTATCATCAATAGATCTAGCATAATCATAATCTAAATAAACCTGTAGACAAAAATATTTATCACACTTCATATAAACTAGTCCATAATATGTAGTTTTATTGAAATATTGTAATACTCTTTTGTAGTTTTCCAATGAATTTCTCTAGGCTCTTGCATGCATCTTGATAGATAATTTACAACAAAAACTAAATCAGGTCGAGTTTTTTTTAAGTATAGAAGACTTCCAATCAACTGATAATAATTTGTAGCTGAAACTAAAGGTGTACCATCATTTTTGGACAATTGAAGTCCTTGTTCCATGGGTGTATCTTTAGGTTTACAATTATCCATTTTATATTTCTCCAGTAGAGCTTTTGCATACTTTATCTGTGTAATTGTAATATTGTCTTAATTTTTATGAATTTCTAGACCAAGGTAGTAATTCTTAAGTGCTAAATCAATCATTTCAAATGCCTTATAAAAATTCTTTTTATATCACTTATTAGCTTTTCAGAGCTTCTTGTAATTACTATATCATCAACATATACTATGAGAATTAATATATCATTCCCAATTTTTTTTGTATATAAAATTGGATTTGATGTACTTTGTTTGAAGTTGTGTTGTAACAAATGATTATTAATATTTATGTTCCATGCTCTAGGAGCTTGCTTTAGACCATATAAGGATTTTTTTAATTTGCAAACCTTATGTTCTTGACCTTTGATAACAAATCCTTTTGGTTGAGACACGAAATTTAAAAATGCACTTTAGACATCCATTTGATGAAGTTGCCAACCATGATGATCTACTAAGGCACATATTGTTTTGATAATAGCCATTCTAGATGTTGGTGCAAATGTCTCTTCATAGTCAATTCCCTCTATTTGTGTATATCCTTTTACCACTAGTTAAGCTTTGTACTTATCAAGAGTTCCATATGCTTTATACTTAATATTATAAACCCATTTGCAACCTACTACTTTCTTTCCTAGAGGTAACTCTACTAGATTCCATATTTTTTTCTTTTGTAGTGATGAGTACTCTGATTCCATAGCTGCTTTCCATTATGAGTGACTTAGAGCCTGAAGTGTTGTTGGTTCTTCTGTAACACTTAGTAACCCTCTATTCATTTTGCTTTGACTATAATTTTAAGGTATTGTAGTAGTAAGATCTGGCGTTTGTTCACCATATCGGTTCCTTCCTTAGAGGAATTGTGGAGGTTTCTATATATTCTAACTATGATTATATTTCTTCTTGAGATTCTAACTTTGTTTCTTCTGAGAAATTTAGAACTTATGAATCGCTATTTTTTCTTCAGTTTCAACTTTGATTTTTTCATCAAAAACTACATCTCTACTTATATACAATTTCTTTGTACTTGGATAAATTATTTTGTACCATGTTGATTCATCATCATAACCAAAAAATATACCAACCATACTTTTTCCATCTAATTTTGTTTGTTTTTATTTTGGAATATGCATATAAGCTTTGCATCCAAAAATCCTTAGCTTTTCAACATTTGGTTTCTGTCCTGACCATGCTTCTTTTGGAGTAATATTCTTGAGTATTCTTGTAGGTAATCTATTTTGTAAATATACTATTATTTTAACTACTTCTGCCCAATATTGATTATCAAGATGAGCCTCTTTTATCATACATCTTACCATTTCCATTATAGATCTATTTCTTCTTTTTGCAATGCCATTTTGTTGTGGTGAATATGTTGTAGTAAGTTATCTCTTTATTCCATTTTATTTTAGAAATAGATTAAATTATTGTGACATAAACTCTCCTCCTCTGTCTGATCAAAGAGTTTTGATAGTCTTTCTTGATTCTTTTTCTACTTGAAATTTAAATTATTTGAAATAGCTGAAAGCTTCTAATTTGTATTTCATGAAGTAAGTATACCCACATTTTTCTAGTATGATAATCAAAAAATAATTAAAAATACTTATGTCCTCCAATACTTGTAGTATTCATTGGACCACATAAATCTATATATATCAATTCTAGTGGTTGTTGAGATCTATATTGATGGATTTCAAAAGGTATTCTATGTTGTTTTCTTGCTAAACATTTTGGACAAACTGTAGATTCCCAAGAAATATTTGGTACTCCTTCGACCATTTGATATTTGACCATTTCATTTAAGGATGATGCACTAGTATGTACCAAATATTTATGCCATAATTCTTTTGCTTATGATGTTTTAATTGAGAGACCCAAATTTGTAGTAGTATCCAAAATAAATAGACTTTCCTTATAAGACCCTATGGCTATCATTTTTCCTTGTTTGATAATATGACATTATTTTCTTCCATTGATGACCTTAAATTCTACTATCATATTTTGATCCATGAGTTGTGAAACTGAAAGAAGATTGGTAGTCAATCCAGGAACATATAAAACATTGTTAATTATTCCTTTTCCATTTATTATATTGACTAGAACATCTCCTATTCCCTTTACTTCATAAGTCTTACTGCCTACTATTAAAACTAGTTTTTCATGTTTTTGAAAATGCTAAAAAAGATCATACAACCCTAAAATAACATACAAGATTGAAATGTAGTAAATCTAAATGCAACCATAAATATAAAGAATGAGATAAAGAAAAATATGGATGATGGCCTTTTATTAATAAAGCTTTGTTATTTCCAATAAGATTACAAGAAGATCCCTCTTAGGGATTGCTACCAATCTTGATACAATGAAATACAATTGAAGCTAATTTGGATGTATTGTGTAGGATCATTTTGCATCTCACAAATTGATTTAGGATAGATTTTCGAGACTATCACAATGGAAGATGAAGATATGTGAATATTGATGTTTTTGCTTCCTTGTAAAGACCTATAATATGTACATAAGAAGATTAAAAAATATTAAAAGCATATGAAGAGCCTTTCAAGATAAGGCCCATATTGATATCAAAGAAAATGATAAAGACACTAGAATCGAACAAATGCATTTATAAAAGTAAAGATTATCTATGCTAAAATAGTAATAAGAAATGCTGCTAAACTAGATAAAAAAATGAAAATATGACAGGTTGTCTCTATGCAGGATGATCATACCTATAGGTTGTCTCTAGGAGAGATGATCATACCTATAGGTTGTCTCTAGGAGAGATGATCATACCTATGGGCCATCTCTGAGAGATATGACTACTAACCTATGACTGACTTTCTTATGGTTGATGCAAGGTGACATTGTGTTCGATTTGTGGATTGGTTGAAAAATTGGTGCGTTCATGGGGAATGAATTAAGGGTGGAATTAACATTGAAACAAGGACGTTGGATTGCACTAGGAATATGGATGTGATCCTCAACTTCAAAATGGTCCATTGGCATGCTTGAAATCTTCATGGTTGAAATTCGATAGCATTTTGTTGCATGAAAACTCCTTGGTTTTTTGATGAAGGCTAGGTTCCATTATATAGACCTCCAAATGGGAGTACAATCTTGTAAGGGAAGCCAAGAAACAATTAGATTCAATAAAATATAACTGCCCAATATTGAAACTTCCTTTGCAAGTAACTAGATACCGTTATGCTTAGCTAGCATGTGTAACCATTTTATCCATTATGCATTTGAATTTGCTTCTGGCATGATCATCTCGGGGTGAGATGACCATGACTGCAAGCCAACTTGGTGTAAGATGATCTTTAGAGGACATCCTTTGGTGGGATAGTCTTGGCTACAAAGGGAAATTCCTCCTTGTTTGAGTAGTGAAAACCACTATTGAGCCCTAAGGCTACCCAATGTGGGTCATATGGGCTTAAAGGAGTACATATAGGTAGTATCCTCGACATAACGTGTTTTAGGTATCTATAGATGCCCCTTTTTATGATGCATTGTGTGAAAGCACAATGCAAAATAAAAATAGGTGACCTATAGTCAAATTGAGGGTTGATGATGTTCATTTATTTGATCAATGTTAGATGTCCCAATCATGAAAAGAGCATGCATTTTTAAATTATTACTTCCAACTCTTCTGTGGTCTTGATTTTGGTAAGCCTTTTGGTCGAAGGATAGAGCAGTTTGTGTGTAAAGCCAAATCCTACTCATGATGATTTTGGGTATACCTGATCTTGGCAAGTTGAAAACATTATGGGTAGGCAATTCTATAGGTCGATTTTTAGACATACCAAGTGTTTGTTAGAATTTTTACTTTTTCCCCATCAAATAGGGAAGTGTATGATAGTTGTTGGCAATGCTTCTTGAATGAATGAATACAATTTGCATTGATTGAGTCTTTGATTGTTAATTTTGATTATGAATTTTGTGATTATATGACTACCCCCTCAAGCGATGAGTCTATGAGGAGATGGTAAAATGATGAAAGCGACGAGTTGCTTGACCAAGATGACTTGTTATGGGTTTTGTAGGACCTTTGCAAAAATAGAAGGGGAGAAGATCCCATTACAACTTTGATTTTGACCACTTTATTACTATTTTTTATGAGTGACCTTATGGTAATTTAATCATCCTTCTAAATTGCATGGACAACCAATCACTAAAATCACTAGGTTGATAGAGAAAATCACTAGATATGAGATTCACAATTTGACCAAAGGTGTTAGGTGCATTTGGGGTCTTTTTGAATTGATTTGGTCATTATTGGTAATTATGGTAATCTACCCATCTGATCAGATTGCATGGATAATTAGTTGCTACAACCACCAGGTGTGTAGGGTAAATTACTAGGTACAAGGATCACTGGATAGAATTTTGACCAAAATATCTTGGGTATCTATTGGAAGTTTTTTTTTGAATTTTTGCAATTCTGGGGTCATCCCATGGTAGGATGGTCACACTAAATGCAACCGTTTGACCCAGATATGGTCATAGAATTTTGGAAATATAAAAGCAAAATTTTCAAATTATATATACCCATTATTATAAAAAAATCAACCATTATCCTTCACTACCCATTGGTACCATTGTGCCCTTTGGGGTGCCCCTAAACTAGATAAACTTTATATACAAGGGTTTTGATGATTCTACAAGTTCGTAACCTATGGTGGTGAATGATGATGAGCCATTTTTAGGAAATATTTATTATATTTGAAACTTGAGGTTTGCCTTGTGATACTTTAATCACTACCATTATATGGGAATGGCCTTGGCTGATACAAGTAGGGTCTCTAAACACCTTACCAGCCACAATACCAGCTCCCCACACACAAATATGGCTTAGGATATTTTGTGTGTATGCTGAATGAACTCCTCGTAGATTCCCTTTAGTGCCTAACCATAGGCTTTGAGGATGGGATTTATGAGAATGATTACACTGAACCATGCTATTTATATCTGGTAGGAGATCATATTCCCATCATGATGATTTCTATTGATATTTTTTACTCCTTTAGTGAGACATCAAAAAAATATGAGGATGAGACAAAATTGGTATATCTAGGTCCTCATCATAATCGGTAGATTAACAACGAAGGAGAAAAATTCACCCCTATTCAGCCTCTCATCGATCTACATGAGCTATATCTTAGGGTTTTCCCTACATGCCATCCCATCTAGATGCAGCTTCTACCCCAAAAAAATTTGATCATCCTACCTCCTCTTAGGCCTCATCCATTCATCCCATTACCACCTCAACCACCTTCAACATATCTAGCACCACCCATATTTGATACACTTTTTACACTAGTGAATGGAAACTTTCCACCATCCATCAATATGGTTTCCATTGACTTGACTGCACCACTCCATAATCCCAATGACCCCTCAAAACCTTTGCATCTCAACTACGAGGTCATCAATTTTGATCGCATCGCATCGTCACCATCGCTCGAAGAGTTCTTCCCTTGTGAAGAAATGTTACAACCATTTTATTTCTCCCAAGGGCCATTTGAAGATGTTTTCCAAGATAAGATTGAACCAGACATGATCGAATATTCGAATCTAGTTGATGACATCCACTTGATCCCTACACCTCATTAGCTTGAGGAGGGATCCCACATGTCAATAGAGGAAACAATTGATGTAGACATTGGCGTTGACCCTAAGGCTCTAAAAAACATCAAACTAGGACAAAGTTTATCTTTTGAAGAGCAAGCCATCTACACAACTCTCTTGATAGAATATTTTGCTTGGTACTAACAAATATATGTTTAGTCTTGGCAAACTTGGTCATGCATAACCTCACGCTTGATCCACTAGTTAAACCGGTCAAGCAAAAGATTCATAAAATTATTGGATGTTGGATTCATCCAACCTATCAACTATCTTGAATGGGTTTCCAACATGGTACCCATAGGAAAACCTGATGGGAGGATTCACATATGGAAGGTGAGATTTTCTAGCTCTCATTAACATTCTTATTGTTTTTTTAGTGAAAATATTTTGAAAAATAATATATAGCTTGTTTGTGGAATATATTGTGGAAATATATTGCTTTCTTTGTGAAGATATATTGTGGAAATATATTGTTGGTTTTGTGAAAATATATTGTAAAAATATTTTGTTTGTTTTGTGAAAAGATATTGCAAAACTATATTGCTTGTTTTATGAAGCTATATTGTAGAAATATATTGCTTGTGTTGTGAAGATATATTGTGTAAATATATTGTTTGATTTAGTGAAAATATATTATGGAAATATATTGCTTGTTTTGTGAAGATTTATTATGAAAACTTATTTGTTGCTTTTATAAAAAGGTAAAAGACCAAATGGTACATAGAGTCCTATTTGGATGAAGAAATTTATGGGGTTTCTTCATATGATTACTCTACAATTAAGTAAAAATGGAAGGGGCCATTTCTATATGGGATAGTTGATATTTAGATATAATAAGATGAATTATAATCTTATTGAATTAAATAAAAGGAAACTATAGATTTGAAATTTTAGTTGAGAACGCACACTGATTCTCATAGCTTATTAGGATAAGGGGAATTAGTGTGGATGAAATTATGGGGTTCTCTTATGAAGTGTGTTGTTTTGCTTTGAGAGAAATAAAACATGGAATTTTTAAATTGGATCTAGATTCCAATGAGAAAATTATTTAAGTTTCATTGTTTAATCTCTTAATGTGGACAAGGAGTCCATATATAGGAAAGAAACAAGGGGGTTTCCTTATATGCTTTGTATATTTTAAAACATGGAAAAACAAGTTGGGTGCAAGTCCATCTTGGATGAAGAAATTCATGTGATAAAATAAAATAGAAATGTAAAGGATCATCTCTATATGAATATTTAATGTAATGGATTAAGTATGTAAAACGTAAATGGCTTGTTTAATTTTTTTATGTTTTCATTGGATGCATAGAATATGAAATAAGCATTAGGAATGCATTATCATATTAAGAGTTGTCCTAATCCATTACTCCAACCACCTTTTGATGGATCTCGAGGAGGACAAGCAAGCGAAGACAAAGAAAGAAAATTTTCTATTATACTTTTCTCGAAGTTTCATTTTGGATGTGAAAATATTGTAATAGAAAACTCAAAGAAAGAGATGTACTAAATACTAGTCTCAAAATTAATGTTATGATGTTAAGGAAGGATTTATTGATCATGTCTCTTAATTATGAAATAATTTGAGTATTGGCGTTTAATGTAATACTATTATTGTATTATAATTTATTTGAAAGCATAAGGTTTAGTTATTATTAATATAGATAAATGGATGTTTTTCTATTAATAGAAAATAGAATTGGATATAGATGGTATTCATGCTTACAAAATAAGTGTTATTCTAGTGATATGTTTAATACTTTTGAAATGTATTAGGAATGATCTAATATTTCCTTAAATAAATGAAGTGAGCATGTTTTACTTTTTGATATGGGGAGAGAGTTAAGGTTTTTAGATTCTTTTTCCTTGGGTTATGAAGGGTATTATGGGAGGGTTGTTTTTAAGTAACCATAATAGTACCCTAGCTTAGATAGTTCTCAATATTTGGATAGTCCTGGGAGGGAACTATCAAATTAGTTGCAATAAGTACATCTTGAGTGGTGTAGCTCAAATGTACTCCCAAAAGCATAGATATTTTGAGGATGGTTCTTGAGTGTGGATCTTGAACCACATTTTATTTCATGGAGGATAGGAAACCATTTACAACTTAGGTACTGATGGTGCCTTGATAAAGATAGATTAGGTGGCCATGAGTATTAGTGATAATACCCTTAATGATCCCACCACAGAGTTGTGGTCATTAAGTACAAAGTACTAGTTATCTTATCACAAAGATATATAACTAGACTAAAAGGTATTACACCAATCATCTACATAGATGGATGATGAGCACCATAAATACTCATTTTATATACATTCTTAAGGGGCATCATTACTAGTTTAATTAGCATTAGAAATGTATTTTTATTTAACTTATGCATATAATTAATAGAAAATCTGGTATTATGCTTGACTGGTGTTTTTAGTGGAAACTATGTATAAATGCAGGTTTTGCTACTAATATGGTGTTCTCCAGTCTACATCCCAATTGGACCTAGCATGCTTCTACTTCAATGAGTCTAAGGTATATTGAGTAGGCACCTTACTCTTCAAGTAGGTGCCTTACTCTAGCACCTTACTTCGGTGCCTTACTCTGGCACCTTACTCAAGCAAGCATCTTACTCAAGCAGGCGCCTTACTCAAGAAGACGCCTTACTCAAGTAGGCGCCTTACTCTAACCAAGTCAACAAGTACCTTACTCAAGCAGGAGCCTTACTCAAGCAGGCACCTTACTCAAGGAGGTGTCTTACTACCATACATTGGAGATGCTTAATGTGGCTAAGCCAGCTTTGACTGATTGACCAATGGCCTAAGAAGGTTGTTGCACGTGAAGATAAAGGAGAAATATTTTAATTATGCATTATTAATAAAAATAGAATAACACACTTATTATCAATCGATTGGTCAGTTGACCTTATAAAGCTCTTAAAGCATTATTTTTAGGATGCATTAATTTAGGTTTTTTTTGTTATGTACACCTAAGGATTTTTATATTTATCCTTGTAGAAATCAATTGTAACTAATTATGTTATGTGATTAAAAAAGATTGATTTGTTATTGTAACGAGATTTGGCTATGCTTTATATAAATACATGGGCCAAATGAATGAAGGGAGAGAATCAATTACACAAAACATTATTTTATTTCATTTCTTGTATAACTTATTAAGAGTGCAATTCCTCTTACTTGCTTAAAGCAAGCTCCATGTGATTAGTCGAGCGGACTATCTGTGGGAGCTTGGGCCCACTCCTTGCAGTAGTCCTCCCCTATTTTATTTTTGTATTTGTTTTCTGTAGATTAGATTTATTACTTTATTTCCCGCTTTATTTTAATTTAGTTGTGTGTGTTTATTTTTCTGCATATTTAATTTCTTGTACATTTACTTTTAGCACTTTAATTTTAGTTGTAATTTATTTATTTAATTTTTTACACTTAGTTTATTTGGTTTGGCTGAAATCAAAATGCACAAACATCCCCCACCAAAATAAATAAGGTACAAAAGGATTCATTCCCCCACACTGCAGGCATATACTATGCATGACACTCGTAAGTTTACGGACTTACCGGATTGATAATTTATGGAAGAGAAATGATTATTTTTTGAAACATAATTTCTGCTCACCAATGGACTTATGTATGGTAAAGGAAATGGCATCCCCCTTTGATGGAATAAAAAGGATAACACCTACACTGTGGTTTAATTGCCTTTACTCATAGAGAGCATAAGGAATATGGGGAACCACTAATGGAATATTTTCTAACTATGAAGGTTTAGAAACTTTAATCCTAGATATAACTATGGGGTGTTAGCCTATCTTGTCCACTTGGGTGTTGTTGGATGGGACATAGGCTCAAATGTGGTTATGACTTAATTATTCCAAACCAAAAAAGTATGAGGATATCTTTGGTTTGAACCTTATTGGTGAACCAAAAAATCTCTCTCAGGTTGGTTAGAAATTGGGTTGTTATAGTTGGTATCAAAGCTCTAGGTCATGAACTAGAAGCTTCCATAAAAAGAGGTTGATATGTATACTTTGGGTACATCTCTTAGTGGGGATGACATCTTATGTGGAGTAAGTGTGACCATTTATATTATCAATGGATGATAATACTTTTGGAATGGCGCCTTACATGGAGTAAGTGTGACCATTGATATTATTAGTGGATGATAATGCTCTTGGAATAGAACCTTATGTGGATTAAGAGTGTCCATTGATATAACCAAAGGATTATAATAATTTTGTAAGGGCACCTTACGATGAGGCAAGTGTGATCAAGATTATATTCAATGGAGTAATAATGGTTATAACCAAAATGACACCTTATGAGGAAACAAGTGTGACTATGACCATTACCTGAAGGATGTTAATGGTCTAAGTTAGTTCATAGATAGATGTAACTAACCAATTGTAGATCATAGATCCCTCGATCATTTAGATGAGATCAATGAAGATTCTAGTGTTTCATTCCAAAGTGATAAGTAAACAAACTCTAGAACAGTGCAACGTCCAATGGGACCAATATTTTGAGAAAATTACCACTTGAGAAAAAGTAGATGAGATGAAGAGATATTTTCCTTATTTTTTGAATGAAAATGATATGTAATGTTTATTGCAAGAAAAACATAGAGGACTATGTTTAGTCCAAGGGGGATAGTATGTCATGACCCACCTTAGCATGATATTTATAAGATAGACTATGTATGATGATTTAATGTTTAGATTATATGCATTTTTTGTTTTGATTATATGATATGAGGATATGGTACTACTAATGTTATACATGTTTGTAGGACTAGGTACTCCCTATGGGTGGACAAGGAATTTGACCATCAAGAACAAGATACTAGAAAAAGGAAATGATGTACAATCTAAATGATGACTCTAGGGTAAGATTTACCAAGGGTAGGATCTACCCACATATAAGTCTATAAATTTATTTGAGGTAAATTCTCCTCCTCTATCTGATATTAAACCCTTAATCCTTCTACCTATTTTATTTTCTACTAATTATTTAAAAGCTTTAAACTTCTCAAGAGCTTCCAACTTTTCTTTCAAGAAGGCTACCCAAATCATTCTAGAGTAATCATCTATAAATAATATAAATTAGCTTTCACCTTGTAGACTCTTTGTCCTTATAGGACCACATAAGTTAGTTTGCACTAGTTTCAGTGGCTCATATGACATAAATCCTTTTGACTTGAAACTTGTTCTAGTTTGCTTCCCATGCTGACATTGTGCACAAATTGTTTTTTGTGGCTTTTTTTATCTTGGGTAAATCTCTAACTGCCTGCTTGTTGCTTATTTTTACTATGTTTTCAAAGTTCAAATGACCCATTCTTCTATGCCACAACCAAATCTCATATTCATGTGATAAGAAGCACTTTTATCCCTTAATCTCGCTTAGCATGTAGAGATTTTTTGTAGTTCTATTTGCTTCTACAATGAGCTTTTATATTTTAGATTTTTTGATCTCACATCTATTGGGATGAAGGGTAACCGTGTATCCCTGATCACAGAGTTGGCTTACACTTAGTAAATTGTGCCTCAATCCTTTGACATACAATACATTCTCTATCCTTTTTTTTCCATTATCTAAACTTAAAGTTCCTTTCCCATAGATTTTTGCTTAACCATTGTCGCCAAATTTAACTGACCCTCCATTGATTTCTTTAAGTACAAGAAATTTACTTTTGTATCCTGTCATTTGGCTAGAACAACCACTATCAGGAAATCAATGTTTTCCTTTATCTTGTATATGAAGGGTCATTTGTAACATTGAATTAACTTTCTCTTGTTATTTTCTTTCTCTCCTAACTGTTGAAGTTGTATTCTTTTTTATTGGTTAAGGAAATATCATTTTATACCATTTTGCCTTTGGTCCAAAATTATTGCATTTGTATATGATATTGTCATTCATAAGAGGTGCAAAATAATTGAAATTTCTATCAACATTATCTTTCACATAGCTAGTGCAATGTACAATTCTATGACCATATTTGTTACATGAAAAACAATAGCCATGGAAGAAATTTTGTAACCTGTTTGAGTCCCTTGAATAATATGGTCGTGTGCTTCTTTTGTTTTTTTTGAAAAAATTGAAAAAAACTTATATTAAAATAGAGAACAATTACAAAGGGGGAGAAAACTCATCCCAACCAGGAGCAAGAAGCAAGACTACAGCAAGGCGTGAAAACGTGACATGTCGCAAAATCGCGACATGTCGCGATATCGTGACCGAAAACCAGCCGAGGCCGCGTCAGAGAAACAAGCCGTGAAAACACGACATGTCGTGAAATCGCGACATGTCGCAAAATCGCGACATGTCGCGAAATCGCGCCATCCAAGCCCCAATGCACCTAAGCATCCCAAACGTCACGAAATCGCAACGACACAACCGGAAGACGCCCATTCACCAAAGGTGTCGTGAAATCGCGACAAAATTTCCAAAGGGTGCTTGTTCACCAGAAATGTCGCAAAATCGTGACGAGTTCTTCCCTTGACACCATAGCTGCAAAAGGGTCGCGAAAGCACGACGAGTTTTCTCCATGGCGCCAGTTCTCCAAAAATGTCGCGAAATCACGACGAGTTTTTCCCTTGGCATCCAAACTGCAAAAGTGTCGCGAAATCGTGACGAGTTATCACCGTGGCACCCAACCTTCAAAAGTGTTGTGATATCGCGACGATTTTTCCCCGTGGTGCCATCTTGCCAAAAATGCTGCAAAATCACGATGATTTTTCCTCTTAAAGCCGAATCGACAAAAGTGTCACGAAATCGTGACGATTTTTCGCCTCGGCGCCCATCCTTCAGAAGTGTCGTGATATCGCGACGGTTTTTCCCCTTGGTGCCAGCTCGCCAAAAATGTCGCGATTTCGCGACGATTTTTCTCCTGGACGTCCTTTCAACAAAAGTGTCGCGATATCGTGACGGTTTTCCTCCAAAGCGGGCAGCCTTCAAAAGTGTCGCGAAATCGCGACGGTTTTTCCCCTTGGTGCCAGCTTGCCAAAAATGTCGCGAAATCGCGACTGTTTTCCTCCTGTGCGCCTTTTCAACAAAAGTGTCGTGATATCACTACCGATTTCCTCCAAGGCTGGCCTCCTTCAAAAGTGTCGCGCTATCACGACAGTTTCTCCCCTTGAACCCAGCTCGCCAAAACTATCGCGATATCGCGACGATTTTTCCTTTGATCAACCATTCAGCAAAAATGTCGCGATATCACGACGGATTTTCCCCTTGGGGCCTATACTCCAAAAAGGTCGCGATATCGCGACAATTTTTCCCCTTAACGCCAATTTTGCAAAAGCGTCACGAAATCGCTACGGCTTCCAGCCACAGGCTCCGACGACGCAAAAGGTCGCGAAATCGCGACAGTTTCCCTCCAAGGGCTGCAGCGACAAAAATAGTCGCAATATCGTGACAAAAACCTCCCTTAGTATTTTCTTTGCTCATTATCATAAGAAACGTTCCAGGCCCTGCCGAATCATCTCATTCTCCAAGGGCATATCACTGTGTAGCTGTATCCCAACCTCCTTCTCAGCACCCAACTTTGCAAGGAAATCGGCCGCTTTATTGAGATTTCTACTCGCATAAATAGGGATCACGTCATCCAGTTCTCTCCAAAGCTCCTTGATTTGAGAGACCAAAGACCTCAACCTCCATGCTATCAAAGTAAAGTTCCTCATGCAGTCAAGAGCTCCAACCAAAATCTGAGAGTCAGATTCAACAATCACCTTCCAATGGCCTTGGTTAACTGCCCAAATAGAAGCAGCTCTAATAGCAATGGCTTCAGCTTCGTTGTTTGTAGTTCTGCCCAAAACCTGTAGCTCCCGATAGAGCACAGTGCCCTCGTGATTTCGGAAAACCACACCAATGCCAGCATTGCCCGGGTTGCCCTTAGCAGCTCCGTCAGTATTGATTTTGATCCACCCATCGGGAGGAGGTATCCAGTGGGCTCTAACCTGCTCCTCGTGCACTTCCACCCCCTCATCCACTGGCTTCGAATCAACCTGAGAATCCTATTTTGCATGGACAAAAACTATTTCAGAGACTTTGCTCCAGATGACCTACCAAACACCATCAAGCATGGAGAATGTTTCTCGAAATATTCGTGCATTTCTCTCTAGCCACATCTGCCACCAAATGAAATTTAATCCGAGCTCCTAACCGGTACGAAGAGCTTTAGATTTAAATCTACCTCTCTTCCATCTGTTCAGAATGTTAATCCGATTCAAATCACCATTAAGCTGGATTTTAAAGTGAGAGAACCAGCGCTTCCAAATCTGGCGCGTGAAGGGGCAATCAAACATTATATGGTCAGCTATTTCCTCGTTCTTAAGGCATAGAGTACATTGAGAAGGACCTATGATACCTCTGCACCTAAGGTTGTCGAAAGTGATAATTCCATTATGCATAACCTGCCAAGCAAAAAAATTCACTTTCGGCCAGTCCTTGGATTGCCAAATCTGTCTCCAGTCCGCAACTGGGAAAGCAGGGGGGGGAGGCTTAGGGAGGATGTTATCATAGCCATCTTTGACAGTGTAAACACCAAGGCTCCCGAAGCCCCAAGCTAATTCATCCTCATCATCGCTCCCAGTGAGAAATCTTTCATTCAAGATTCTGGATAAGGTGGGTGCTAGCTCCGGAGGGATTGAAATTGGCCACTCCTCCAACTTCTTAAACTTCTTAAACTTATACCCTCCCAGTTGAGTAGTATTGAAATAACTCTCAATTTGGACCTAGCCCTTGGGTTCTATGGCAGCTTTGATTGGGAGTAACTCAAGGAATTTAACCGTGATGGGGGGAAACTGATCCCAAGAATCAGACCAAAAATGGGCCTTATCCCCCCTCCCCACTTTCCAAAATATCTGGTCTTTAATAACTTGAGATCCAAGCTTGAGAGCCTGCCAAACTAAGGATCCAAGCACCCTCCAAAGAGAAGCGGCCCACCTCATTGGGACTGACATGACCCAAGTACTTGCTAGTAAGAATTCTACTAAATAAGGAAGTTGGTCGGGAGATCCATCTCCAAGTACAACTTTCCAACCAAGGCTTTATTATTTAACCTCGGATCCTCTCGGTCCCAACCCCCTTTTACCTTGGGTCGGGTAACCTTGTCCCAGCTCACTAAGGCCCACTTTCTCTCTCCCTTTGGTCCTTCCCACAAAAACTTTCTAGCCATTCTATCCAAATCTTTCCAAATTGAAAGCGGGGCAGCCAAGATAGAGAATTTGTAGATAGCATGGCTTGAATGACTGACTGTAAGAAAGTTACTCTACAACCATAGCTTAACCACTTGTGAGACCAGTGATTAATTCTTTCCTGGATGCCCTCAAGCAAGTGCCTCCAAGTGTCAAGTTTCAATTTTTTGAAATGCAAGGGAATCCCCAAGTAAACCACTGGAAGAGCAGTCCTAGTAAATCCCAGAATTTCTAAAATTTTATTCTGAAGCTTGTGCTCCAAATTGAAGAAGACCACCTTGGATTTGCTGTCATTTATACCTTTTGAGTAGCCCAGAGATAAACATTAAGGGTATCTCTAATCGATCTTGCTTCCCTGAGGCTGGCAAATCCCATCAGACCAGTGTCATCCATAAACTGCAGGTGAGATAAAACTTCATCCCCCACCCTAAAACCCAATAATCTGCCTTGCTGTCTTCTCTTCAAGAAAATTCTGCCAAGACCTTCGACCATAATCAGAACAGATAAGGAGAGCAAGGATCCCCCTGGCGGAGTCCCCGAGAGGCTCCAAAAGGCTGCGAAGGAAGGCCCTTGATAAGAACAGAGTAGGTCGGGGAAGAGACACAGCTCATGACCCACTCAATCCATTCCTGAGAGAAACCAAAAGTAGCCATCATTTTGACCAGAAAACTCCATTCAACCCTGTCATAAGCCTTGGACATGTCCAATTTTACGAACATCCCTTTATTTCCAGAAGTGTGCATTGAATGAATAGCTTCCTGAGCCAGAACCACCCCATCCAAAATCTGCCGACCCTCCAAAAACCTCCTTGCTCAGAGGAGATAATTTTGTGAAGAAGGGGTTTTAGACGCTCAACCATTACCTTGGTGATTATTTTATACAGCACATTACATAAGGCAATAGGCTTATAATCTGAAATCTGACTCCCCTCCTCCCCTTTTGGGATCAAGGTGATGAAAGTGTGATTTAGAGCTTTAAGCATTCTCTTGTTTTCTCTGGATTCCTCAACCACAACTCTAACATCTTCCTCTAAGCAATCCCAGAAGGCCTAAAAAAACTCAATGGGGAAACCATCAGGACCTGGAGTTTTACCGATACTCATTCCGAAGACAACAACTGTCAGTTCATCTCTATCAATAGGTTTGAGGAGAGCCTGATTTTCACCCTCAGAAATGAGAGCAGGAATGACAGAAAGAACTTCATTTTGGGCCGAAGCATCTTGAACCGGACTCTCCTTAAAAATTTTAGAGAAATAATCCATAGCATGAGAGTGAATATCTGGAAGAGTGTCAAAGGAATGACCATTCCCATCATGCAGGACCTCCATCTTGTTCATCTGTCTTCGGGCACACGCAGCCCGGTGAAAGAATTTAGTATTTCGATCCCCTTCCACTAACCAGGTAGTTCTTGCTCTCTGCCTCCAATAAGTCTCCTCCTGATTGTCAATGTCCTCCACCGCTCTACGCAAGGCATCATCCTCATCCTTGAGCTGATCAGTGATAACTCCTTCTCTGAACTACTTCTGGACCTCATCCCAGCGAACCACCAACGGAGCTCTTTGGGCCTGGAAGTCAGATTTATTAGACCGCCTCCACAATTTCAACTGAGTTTTGACATATTGAAGTTGTTTGTGAATTCTGAACATTGCTCTCCCATAAGCTGGACGACCTTCTTTCCACCACTATGGAATTTTCTCCCGAAGTTCTTCTTTCTGTAGCCATAAATTCTCAAATCTAAAAGGTTTGTGAATATGTCCTCTTCCAGTCCCACCTTCCAACAGAATAGGGCAGTGATCAGAAATAGGGCCTGCTAAAATCTGAAAGTTAATGTTCCATTTTACAAACGTCTCTTCTGAAAGCATAAAATGATCTAGATTCACCTTCCTACTATGTGGATCCCTCCTTTTATTAGTCCAAGTGAAGTTATTGCCAGGACATTTAATGTCCACAAGGTGTAAATCCTGGACTTGGGCAATCATGAGACGGTCCCCTGTATCCAGAAAGGGTGTTCCCCCTTCCTGTTCTCTAGAAGATAATTTGGCATTAAAGTCCCCCGCAAAAATCCAGTCTAGATCTTCCCTAGGCACTCTCATGTCATGCACAGCCTTCCACTGTCGCCTCTGACCATCTAGGGTTTGAGATCCATAAAAGTTAGTTATTAAAACGACTTCCGCCAAGACATTATTCCGAAAGAGAGAAGTGAGAACACCCCTCCAGGCAAGGTGATCTATTGCGGACCATACCTGAGAGTTCCACAAAGTCACTATCCCCCTTGAGGCACCTTGGGCTGCCACATCCATATGGCCAGCACCCCTCCAGATTTTGTTAACCGTTTTAGATATAAGGTCCAATGACATCTTAGTCTCTTGTAAAAGCAAGAAATCAGTATTGCTATTTTCTAATAACCTTTGAACAACAGATTGATGGGTTCTGCTGTTTAAACCCCTCACATTCCAAGATTGTATAATCATGGGTTACCCTGAGAGCAATAAGAATCAATTGTCCTCATTGATCCTCCCATGATCAATTTGTCTCCTTGAGTCGCTAGCAACTCCTTATTAGATCTCCGACCTGCTCCCTGAGAATTGCTATTTTTTGGTCTTTTTTCCAGCTGAGTTATCCCCAAGGATGGCCTTTCTCTGCTCTTCTCTGCTATCCCCATGTGGACATCCTGAGATTCTGAATGCTCAGGGTTATGGACTGCTAAGGCACCAGAAGACACTCGATGTGATACTTCACATAGATCAACTATCTGTTGGATGACAGGGGGATGTGAGAGGGGGGGCTGTCCAGGAATATTTGAAGTTTCTTTGACACCCTCCAAACCCTCCATAGAGTGACTTCATCAACCAAAGATTTAAAAATCTCATACCTATTAGCAGGCCTGAGATTAGAATGCTCCTTTCCCTCTTTTTTCTTGGATCGTCTTCTTCTTCTGGGTTGTTCAAAACCCTCTCTCGAAACGTTCTGGCTCGGACTAGAGCTATTAGGATCTGTATTAGGAGTGACCTTATCCTCCTTAGGCAGGTGTGGCATATCCGAAGGGGCCTCCATTTTGGAGTTCATATTAATAGGATAGAAACGGGCAAGATGCCCATGCTTATGGCAAACCCGACATCTGAAGGGAAGGGCCTCGTAGTCAAGCTGTTGGATCCAGGTATGACCTGCCAGTTCAATATCCAACTCAGCCGAAAGAGGCTGGCTGAGATCCATCTCAACACAGATTCATGCATAGACTGCCATGCTCCCTTCAATAGTATCTCTGGCAACCCCAATATGTCTATCGATCGAATTGCCAATCATGGCCAAAACCTGCTCCCCCCAGAACTCCATAGGAAGGGCGTATAATCTAATCCACACTGGTATAGCAGTGGGTTCAACACAAGGGTCGAAGCCCACCCGTCACGGTTGAACAAAAAGGCTTGTCGGGCCATGGTTCTTCTTTTTCGACTCAAAAGCCTTATTTCTGTCGGCCAGAGCCAAGAAATTGACAATAAAATAACCATTACTGATAAACCACAATGAGTACTCACTGTGGGGTTCCCAGTTTTGACGGATCCATGAATGCAGGAAGTTCAGGGAGGGGCGGATGCCCATAAACTTGCAGATTAGGTCATGGTTTGCTCTGTAGAGTACTGATTCTTCAACAATGCTAGGTTCGATGATGATATTTGGCCTGGAGTCAGCCTGCGGCAGACAAGCATTCACTCGATGAGCTGATGGTCGATTCCCAACTGCCGTGAAGATCTTCTTGTATGCCATTTTTTGCGCTTCAGCAAACTTTGGGGAAGAGTCGCCTTTGAAAAGCTTAGCATAAGAGCTAGTGTTTCCAGAGTCAGGGGCTGGAGAAGTCCCCATTGGACCCTCTAGGGGCACCAAGCGGATCTTCAGATCCCTCAAAACGTAAATGCACTTCAGTAAGATCGTAGAACCGAGAGAAAAATCGAAGGTTCAGAATCTCAGGTTCAGAGGAGAAAATCTGTCGTGTGCTTCTTTTGTTGTTCTTGTAATTGAATTTTGTCCATGGATCTTCTTTGCTCTCTTCTTTCTTGATGCTTTTTCCTTTTAAAGCATTGGCATAAGTCACTAGTTCTTCTTTTTATGTCTTTGTTTCTTGAAAACTTGAATCCTCTTTCTATTTCCCTAGCCCTATGTCTTGTTGTAATTTACCCTTAGTCTTTTCAACTTCCTTCCTTAGAGAGACAATTTCTGATTCTAATTTTTCACATTCTACCTCTCTTGACTTTAATAGTTCTATCATATCTTATTCAATTTTCTTTCCCTCTTCAAATTTTATCTTGCATTCTGTGAGATTTTAGAAGTTCCATCCTTGCTTCCTCTTCCTATTGAATTTTATCCTTCAAACTTGAGTTCTTTCTAACCTTTTCCAAATTTCTAAGAGTAGCAAAGAATCCCTCTTTTATGTCGAGCATGACCTCTTCTCCATTTTTTGACGTCACATATGTTCTTGTGGGATCTTCCTTCAAGCTGTTAGGCTTTTCATGAAGGAAACCACTGTGATACCATTTGAAGAACATGAGCTTATACTGAGAGGGAGGTGAACAATATAAGATAAAACTTTTTACTTTTCATTCCATATGATAGCATCAACAATATCAAAGCAGTAAACATTTCACAAATCATCACACACATAAGAGACATGATTTAACATGGTTCACCCAATGTGGACTACTCCATGGAGAAAATATTTCTTATAAATCTTCTCAATGAATTCTTTTGGAAATAAATTCCCTATTACAGTGTTTATAAATCTCTATCCAAAGGAGACATCAATCCCCTTTTTGTATTTCATGGATCTCTATCCATAGGAGAACTATTTCCCCTCTGTTCTGGTTTTTGGATCTCTATCCATAGGATAACTCTTTCCCCTTGCTCTGGCTGGTGCTTTTCTAGAAGACTTTTGCTTCCACTGCTCTGGCTTGTGGATCTCTCTCCACAAAAGACCTTTGTCCTCACTACCCTTGGCTAATGGATCTCTATCCATTGGAGACTGATATCCTTTACTCTATCATCTCCAAATTCTGCTCTCAACTCTATCTCAAATCCTATCTCAAACCCTATCTCAAACCCTATCTCAAAACCTATCTCAAACCCTATCTCAAAACCTATCTCAAAACTTGTCTCAAAAACCTATCTCAAAACCTATCTCAAAACCTGTCTCAAACCCTATCTCAAAAACCTATCTCAAAACCTATCCTCAAGTCTTCTTGCGACTTGCTAACATACTCACACAATCATTCAAATAATGAAGCACAACTTGCATACAACTTTAACCAAATGTTTCACACTTCTTTCAACAAATAGCACAATGTAGATCTCAAACCCAAACTGAAATAATTCATAATCTCTATCTCAAATGTTCTCTAAACATTCAACCATGAAGCATATAGAACTCACTCAAATATTTCCAACAATGCTTTTTAAACAATCATTTTCACTCCACCTTATGTTTTACAATATTCAATCCAACAAACACCTCAAAAAAAGGATGATGTGCCCATACCTTTTTGCTTTGATGGATATGTATCTTCAAAACCTGTCTTATAATAAACCACTTTTCTATGTACGACTTCACAAGTTAGATAGCAAATTTCTATTTCAAAATATCCTCATAAATTTCTTCAATGATCTCTAAAAATAATACTCTAGGGCTCTTCCTTAGTTCTCAAAGACATTACATTAAAGCTCTCAAAATTCTCTCAATAATTTCCCTCTCATAAAGCACAATTTACAATCAAATAAAATCTCTTTTACACCTTTTATCTCCACACTTTCAAAATAGTTTTTCACTCCATTTTCATATAAACATTACAATCATAAAAACTTTCACAAACTTATCACTCCAAACTAAAAAAATTTAAATAAATGATATTTAAACCCTAAAACCATAGGCTAAATTAATCATCCGCAAATACATACCATAGCAAAAAATTAACAATGAAGCACATATATCATAAACCAACCATATGCATAACTTATACAAAAAATATTAATTGCCTGCATCATGGATGGGAATCGACCCTCCGACCTCTGCCCACAAAGTGCAATGCTTCAACCGCTTAGCCAAGCAGTTGAGGCTAAGAGTTAGCCTCCCACCCTAAATACTTTCCACCTTCGTAAAACCAAAAATAAAATAATCAAACCAATGTTTGGGGGAATCGAACCTCGTACCTCCCTTGTGCCAATGACTTAGCACAGGACCCATCTATCACTTGGGCTACTAGCCCTTAGTGCACGGAATTATCTGCTTCCCTCACTTTATTCCTTGCGCTCGTCAACGAATGAGAAACATCCATGTTTCTCCTCTCTCCTCTATTGGATTTCATTCACATGCACTTCCTTCCAAATTCATTCGCATACACTATGTCACCAAGCATTCCAATTAAAATGTGATTTTGTTACCTCCTTTTATATGCTCCAAGGTGGTATTTAAAACGTCAACAAAAATATATGCCTCCAATGTAATTTTAAATTTTTGGCACCTTAGCCAAATTCAAAATTTAATTAATTAATTAATATAATATTTTAACCTTAGGTTAAATATTATATTATTTAATCTAGTATTAAATAATACTTTTACATGGGATTTCACCAACTATTTTTTGTCCTTTTATTAAACCTTCCTTGCTTAATTATTATAATATTTAAAATATTTTAATATCTCCTTTTCTCTCTAAAACCATGGGCATAATCCTTTGTCCTCAACCCTGTTAGCCAACCCTTTTGGCTTATAATATAAGATATTATAACCAATCCTTTTACCACTTTGCTTGTACCAAAATGATCTTACCTTGAACCAAACACTTGACATCAATGACAACATTATTACTCAAAATTTCCAACAAAATGAATAATTTTGAGAATGAGGTAAAGCAAACGATAGTAGGAATTGCAACACATACTAGGCATGAATATTCATATAGCGGTGAAGAATATACAATACATCAGACTCTCCAATTATTCCATAAGAAATTTGATAAGATCATAAAAGAAACCAATAAAGACACACAACGAGATCAAAAGAATATTTGGTGTACAAAATGTAAGACCGAAGGGATTTCAAATGTGAATTGTCTTCGAAACAAATATTTCCCCATATGTAATGTGCTAGGAGATGAAGTGGTAGAGTATCCGTTTAATGAAAAACTTTACCAAAAAACCCTCATAATTCAAGATCAAGAGGAGAAACTAAAACCTCAAGGGAGTGGATAGGCTACAACCAATGAAGGTTATAGGAATAGTCGATAAGGAGGAAGTCCAAATTAGGGTAATTGGCAAGGAGACTAGATTCGATTATAGTATGATTTATAAGGAAGACTAATCATACAATGTTGTAATTGCCAAGAGTGGGGGCATTTTGTGAAGAACTATCCTTCTCCTCAGATGATGTACTCAACACAAAATAATACTATACATATGTAGATGGTGTGGTCCAGGGAACCACAAAGAAGTTAACTATCCTAAGAAATTTCAAGTGGCTCATAGAATGTTAATTTCTTAGACATTGATGTACCCTCAATGAAAGAGAAGAAAAGGAAGAAGTATTAGCTATAACATGGAGTAAGGCTAAGAAAGACACTTACCCATAACTTGCCAAAGAAAAGAAGATATGGTAGGTGGAAAATAAGGTATTTGAAGAAGAACCGAAGAAGGCTAAGTAGGTAAGGCTTGTGGAGCAAAAGGAGTTAAAGAAGCCTTGCACATCATAAGATAAATCAATTATATAGAATTTGACAGCACAGGTTTTGAATACAACCATTGAGATAAATATGGCTAGTTTTTTGGAGTCCATACGATAATTATAGAAGGTGATGGAAGAGGAGGCACAACCATAGAAGGTGATGGAGGTCTAAAGCCAACCAATACAGGAAAAAAACAAAAGGATTTTTTCATGGATCTAACCATAATAATCATTGATTTTGGAAAGAAATCAACATTAGTTCATATGGAGGTACTAGTACACAAGCTAACATAAGTAATTGTGGATGGAGGGTCCAGTATGAATGTGCTAATAGAAATAACCTGGAGAGATATTGGTACTCCATCCTTATGGGCACCAAGATTTTAGTTGTATGGTGCTAACCAGTACGAAAATGAAATAAAGGGATTATTGATAGTGCAACAAGTGATAATAGTTGACCAAGAATTCATCTTGGATTTTGTTGTGATTATGATGCAAAAACTGGAATATGATGCACTTATGGGAAGGGGTTGGCTATGAGTAGCCAAAGTTAATCACAATTGGGGAAAATATCATATCACATTCAAGAAGGGATAACACAAATATATGATTAACATGAAGAATCAAAGAATCAATGAGGATGTTGCCATGATAGATGAGTTGGGTAGTTCTTCAGGCGAAGAAGAATATTAACCAAATGAAGAATGGATACTATACCTAGAAGACTATAGTGAAGATGAATCTTGATCTAATAATGGACTTCTTCATTGGTAGATGGAGGATTATGATATGTTCCAATGTATATCATGATGAATGAAATCAAAATAACATAACAATAAATGAACCTCGAGAAGTGCTATCAAGAAATCAAGATCCACCATAGGATGATGATGATATGGGATCACACATCTATTTGCAAAAAGGGAGGAGACAAGACCAATTATAGAAAGGTAAGAATTGGTACTCACCCTAGTGAAGGAAGGTGGATGCAAGTACACATAAGGTTCATAGATAGGATGAACTGAACTATAGAGGAGGAAGAGTGGATCCTTCCAAGTGAAAAAAGAAATCAAGAACTAGTATTGTTAGAAATTAATTGGGAGTGGTAGGAAGAAGCCAACCAATTAGAGTAAGTAGTGTATCCACAACTAGAATGAAGGAAGTTACATCGCATTACAGAAGGTTTATGCAGGATATGAATGATGGTATAGTATGAGGATAGAACAAACATAAAATAAGAGTTAGCATGACTCACTCCATTAGCATAGATAGGTATGATGTAATAGAGAATGTGACATCAAGCATAACAATTATAGGAGGAGTACGAGGTATTACAAGCGCAAAATGAAAGACTTTGCAGATAGATCATTTAAGAAATGGATGACAATGCAATGACTTGATGAGCAATAGGTTGCATGGAAAAGAGAATTGGGTGCAAGTAGTGAGAGTAGTGAGGAAGTACCTCAAGCAAGGGGAATCCAACAAGAAGGTACAAGTTCTCAAGGAAAGGAAATATCACAAGTTGAAATAAGAGATTTGACACATGAGCCACTAGTCACAAGAGAAGGAGCTGAGGTATTATGGCGATATATTGAGCAAGAAATCACATATCTTGAGCCCCAAGGAAACTTACATGAAGAATCAAGTGATTCCAGTGATGGGGGAATGCTCTATCTAGTAAGATATAGTGACCAAGAGAGCGATAATGATGATCTCTTAACACAAACAGAAGCACTCCATTATCAATCAGATCCAAATACCTATGATATAGCCTATAATAATTAACAAGGAAAATAAGTGAAGTTAGAAGACTTCAATTAACAAGGGAATTACCAACGGAGTGGTCATCACAAAGAATGGATAGTCATAATGACTTGAGTATAGAGTTTGATTTTTTATATGACTATAGGGAGACTTTGGTAAATTGTTTCCCACAATATCACTTCAAATAAATATTTTGGATGAAATAAATAATGTTGCACATCATTGGATAGGAGCATTATAATGATTAGTGCCACAAGCACCAAAAATTGAAGGAAACCTAGCCAATGTAGAGTTGGTGGAGATAACTTTGAGCACTTGGGAAAGAGGGGAACTTAGTCAATAATAGGATCAATGACAAAGGATCCCAAGATCCATAGGGTAGCAAATATATTAGAGAGGAGGATTGTACTCACCTAGAGGTAGGAGAGGAAGGATCCAAACTCCTACTCCAAGATGGACTAGAGATACATCGCTTGCATATTTGAATTGGAATAGGAATGCACATGGTATTTATGTGTGAGGGGGATAAGTACAAAATCTCACTGGAAGGTACCCACTTGGGTGACCATCCATGCATCAACAAGGGCCTAGAAGGATGGAAGTAGGGAGATATTTACCTCAGAAAGAGAGGAACCCATTAATATGCAAATAGATCCGATAACAAGAGGATGAGGTCACAAAAGACAAGTAAGTGTAAGAAAGATGACTTATTTGTAGAGAAAGAGTACGCTTTGAGGATGAGGAAAGTAAAATAATGCAAAGGATTCATTCACTAAGTTTAGAGGTAGTCTTGATCTTAGGAGATAGGAGTATAAGCCATTCAAATGGAACTGGAGTTGCAAGGGTACCCATACCTTGAGATCGGTCAAACAAGCAAGAGAATATAGCTTTGCAAGATGTACATGGTACCGTTGCAAATTGTACAATCTACAATTGTACAAAACCAAACCGTATGAATGATAATAACACTTGTACAATTTCAAATTATACAATGGGCTAGCAAGTGGGGATAAATCATACAAATGACACTTGTACAATTTTAGATCATATAGAGAACTCGTAGGAAGGAGTGATCGTATGAATGATAGATTGAAGCTCGATTGTACGATTTTGTGGCACCTGATTGAATGGAATGAAATGGATGAACCTCAAAATGGCATAGTGGTAGAAGGGATCATATAAGTTAATTCACTGTGTGATTTCCTAAAAGGCAATTTAGTATTGGGTTGCATAATCCCGACCCATTTTATACCTCTAATTTTCAATATATATCAAAGTCAAGAGTCTAAGTCATTTTAAGAAGTATTGGATGTTTTTATAAAGATCATGGGATTATTGCAGTCCAAAGTCCTTTTTTAATAAATCACAATGAGAAATTCCATTTTAAAAATTATTATAGCCTTGAGAATTTTATTTTATAATCCTTGTCTATATGTTTCAAAAATAAAGTTTCTAAGATTTTCAATTCCCCTTTGGCACAAAATATCACAAATTTCCTGAAGGAAAAAATATTCTTTAAGGTCCACACTTTAGTTCACTTCCCAAATCATTTCCCCAAACTTCATAATATTCCTTCATCATCCATCCATATCTCTCATCCCTCATCCATCAACGATCACCCTAAGTAATTAGTGATAATGTTAACCCAAAGTCTAATCCATCCATAGGTCTTAGTTTAAAGTCTTAAATATCTTCCAAGAGATCACTATCACCAATGAGAGAACGCCCTCACTGTTCAAACACCAATAGTGTTGGTCAATCAAAAATTATGCCAAGTCTAAATGACAAAAGATATCACTGTCGCTTTTAATAAAGAGGCATCGCTGATGCATCAATGACCACCCTAAAGGATCATCGATGCACTCTTTTCATGTAACTTGTGGGCCTAGGCATTGTAGGATATCTTTCCTTATTTTAATTCACACAAGCATTGTTATAGTTTATTAAGTCATGAATATCTTTAGAGGCCTTTAATCATTTAATTTTCCTAAGTCTTGTTTGTGGGACCCTAAAAAAATTCATGTTGATTCCATAATCACCTAAGCCACCTAAAATATTTTCCATGGCCTAAAATTCAAAAGTTATCTCCCAATATCTTCATATAAACCCTATCATTGATTATAATTCTCCATTTCTCATTCATCAATGATATCCCCAAAGCATCAACAAACGTGCTAATTACTAAAAAGTGAAATAACTTTCTTTGCACCACCAATGATATCCTTAGTCACTAATCCATCCATGATAGCCCAAGTCAAACAACGATGGTGCCAATCAAAAAGAGTTAAACCACTTATTAAAATTTTCACACTAAAGAATTACCATCATTGACAAAGTATTCTCATCATTGATCAGGTAGTGATAATGGTGGTAACCAATGATAGGCCCTTGTTGACTCAAAGGATCTATCATCAGTGTATTAGTAGATCAAATCAATCAATGATTTGCCCATCTACACAAATGAAGATCAATGACCTAGGTTCAATCAAATAGATCAATGGTCCGACCTCCATTAGAAATTGAAAAGTAAAGATTCACATTGGGTGGTGAACCAAATTATGGCTCAAGGTACGTATATGCTTTCCTTGATGATTGAAAAAATACAAAAGGTGATTATAGGGATCTCAAAAGTGATAATCCTAGAAAGGCTAAATTTGATGTGGCACCAATGAAAGCCCAACATGAAAAATTGGTAGATTTACCAAGCCAATCATGATATCGATTTCTCATGAGAATACAGTTGTAACCATTACACAAAGGTGTGATGGCCATGACTATGAAGACTATTCATAAAGGTGATAGGTGAGATGAAAATTAAAGTGCTACATGCAACTATTCCCACGCAATTTTAAATATTACCCCTGATAGACCTAAAGCTCACTACGACTAAGCAAAATTGCAAAAACTTAAATAAAATGATAGTAATAATTATGGTTTCTTCCAACATACTGTAGAAGGTTATCAATGAGATTACTGGCCCAGTTATGGAAATAGTAGAGTCTTATCCATATGAACGTCTCTATGGCAAACCAATAAATAAAGCAAAGGAATGTATTTTAGCCCAATTGAGGCTTGATAAAGTGATAATAGAAGAACTAAGACAAGAATTCAAAGATGAGACCATGGACTATTTCAAGCACACTCAAGAAGATTACAGGTGACATTAGACACTAGTAAAGGATTTACTTAGGAGAGCTAAAAGAGACAAGTATGAAGCTATCCCTTATTGTAACAAATAGAATAGTAATTTAGGCAAGATGATCTATCCTAGGGTTTATTATTCCTCTGATCTCCTATCTTGGTTGGTGGTAGCATATGCCTAAATTCTATGGCTTTCCACAATCATCAAAACCAAAAAGTCTTCAAATTTACAAAGAAAACCATCTGCAAGGTTTTCAACATTTCTCCAACAATTTTAGGTTTGTACATCAAAGTAATTCTATTACAATATTCATGCTTAATACCACCTTTTATCTGAACATTTTTGGCTTTGACCATGAAGTATCTTATACATTCCCAATAGAAAAATTCACCCTTAGAAACTGGGCTAAATATTATGTTGAAAATATTAATATTGCACTAGGGGTAAGAGATCTTGACAAGGTCAAGTGGGAGGTAATGTTCTTAGCTATGCAACTTAATAAATAGGACAAATACCTATGTATCTATGGGAATATTTCATAGAATAAAATATGCACAGATAACTCATTACACTACAATAGACCATACTAGGAGAATTTTATCCAATATTTGAATGAATAGACAAAATGAATAGATAATGTAGGGAATACAAGGCTATGATTCCTATGAGGACCTCATGAAAGAAGACAGTTGTGAAGAATTCATAACCAATAGAATAATTGAATTAAAATGCAATGGATAAAATTAACAAGAGTTAGTGCAATAGTTGAAGGAATTGACCCAAATGAACCAAGATATAGTCAAATTTGCTAACGAAAATGGGCCATTGACTAAAAAGAATATCAATCAACTAATGATCATAGAACATGAAGCTATATCAACTTCTTCTTTTTGTGATGAAGCATGACATTAGATTGTAGTCCTATTAGGCTCTAAGATTTCAAAAGAAGACAAAGAAAAAGTTAACACTGGGCCCACCACTTTAGAAGGAGATAAAGAATTAGAGCCAATCACAGAACAAGAACAACTAGAATAATTGTTTTAGGGACAAGTGGCCAATTTTACCAATTTTGATACCCTGTAACAATCCAATTTTTTTTGTAATGCATTCAAAAAAATCAGTGATAGATAGGATGCCAAGTGGATGCATATGCACAAAGTATGCAAAACAGAATTTAAAATTTCAAATTATAAAAGAAGCCTCCAAAGCTAGAATTCATTATCAAGCAACAATGTAGCAAATTTTGCAAGAGGTATTCTAAGTGTTTTGTTTGGGTTGGTTGTATCTTCCTTTGTTGTTTTCATTTTCCATTTCTTAATTCTTCTCACCTTTGTGCATGGATTACCAAGAGCTGAGTTAGTCTACCTAAGATCATTTCTAGGAGTTGCTTCAAGGATATGGAGTCTTCATGTTACTACATTTAGGATAGTACATTAGAATTTCCTTGTTATGTTATTCGAATAAGGTGAATATTTTATTGTGTTCTTTAAGAGACCTAAGCACATCACTAGGCTCTAATATTGTAATCATTTAGCATTGAACATAATACAATTTTTTTAATAGATAAGAGGATTTTGAAAGGACCCTAAACCTTTTATAACTTAGTAGCTGAGAAGGTGGAAACCCCACTAAATATAGAAGAGGAATCCATCCTCGCAACATAGGATCAAAAGGAAGTCATCCTAGCAACAAGCAAGCCACATATGACTTCAATAGATAAAATTGAATGGACAACCTGGAATAATGTTGGCACAACCAAAAAGCAAAAGGGAAAATAAAGAGGAAAAAAAACCCAAGACATATCTTAGAACAAAAAAGCCTATGTAAACCATACAAACAATAGATAACCCCTGAGAGTCAATGATTCATTATTTAGGATTATCATGTTTGGATGCCTCAGTTGTAGTTTTAGGATCAGATCCTTGGATGCTACCATTGTTCATGGTGGTGATAATTTTCCCAAATTGGAGGAGCATGGAGGAAGCAAAATTGAGGAGATCAACCATAGAAACCTAGGTTTACTTCTTCTTCAATCCTTTCCTAGCATCTACAGAGCAAGCTCGAGTAGAAATCCCTTCAAATTTTATTTTATTTGCTTTTGCAAGGGTCATATCAGCAGCAGAATCTGATAGGTCCAATTCCATTTTGACCTTAGTTCCCAAAGTGCCCCTATGGGATGAGTGCCAGTAGGAACCCATTTTTCATAGGAGACGGGATGTAGGCTAGAGATACCTTACCATTAACTTAAATGTCATAATTAGTCTTTGAGTCATCACTACAAGCCGATGCACCAAGGGTGCCCACTTCTCGGGTATAAATCACCATGAGGGTAGGTTTGTCCACTTATTTCTGTATAATAAACCGGTACATCAAAATATGGAGCCCTTGATGCTTGGGATGAGTAGACAACCCATATATAACATTATCAATTGAGTTTTAAATTGACTTGAAAAGGTATTCAGATATATTAATGTCCTTCACTAAACGCATGTGGTTTAGAATGGCCATTGAAAGCTCCTCAGAGGATCATTGATGTCATCCACCATTATGTACTCCATTATTGGGACCATGATTCTATTCCAGGGCATAGGAAAGTCCTTCCACATAATGTCACATTTCTCTCTGTCAAGATGTTTACCCTTGTCCTAAAAATGGATGAGCTCACTGGCTAAGGTGTGGTTGTCCCTATGGACATTATCACCATAAATGGTAAATTCAAAAACTTTGGCAATCAGGAAAACACTCACCTTGAACTTTAGACCTTTGACAATTACCCACCCTCTATACTAGGAAGCAATGAATTCTTTGGAGATGGTAGGGTTTTTGCCTTCAAATTTTTTATAAAGGGCATCAACTACGAAGATTCAGAAATCTTCAACCAGTACATAAACATCAAAGATGTGGGTTCAAGCATCTCCATGGTTAAGTTTTTTGTCTGGTTGAATTCCCACCAAACCCATCATTCAAGATGAAACCACTTTAGAAAACTATAATAGGGTACCAACTTAGATAGTTGAGGAACAATGGTAAAGTGGGAATTTATGGCCATGTAAGGATGGAAACCCACACTAATACCAACATGTATACCATCAATAGAGGGTGACCATTGATCCCAGTGCATGATTTTAATGAACATAGAGATGATCGTGTTAATCCTGCTAATATTGAAGTGGCCAATAGGGTTCAAAACCCACTTAGGGATAAGCCACAGACTAGAAGGAGTCCTCCCACAAGCAGATTTATCCCATATTGAAAGCAATTCATCATGGGAATGAAGACTAGAGAAAAAATTTCCCATAAGTTCGAATCACAAAGAGTGCATTGCACCACATGGTAGTTCAGTGGCAAATGTAGATGCTTATAATAAAAGATTTACTGTGCCACTTATGGTAATGATTCACATGAAAGACACCAGTAGGAAAGGATCCTAATATGGATGCCTAAAACATGAGGAACATAGCATACCATGTGAAGCCTTGTCCATGGAGGACACAACACTAGACGTGGGTGAATAAGTAGACACATAGATAAGTCAACTTGCACTAGGGATTATGGTTAGAGTCTTTTGGTTGGTGGTAGTAATTGAAGTTATTACAAGGAGTGCTCATCATGGGAGAGTGATGAGTCAGGTTTCTATGCCTACCGAGAAGGTAGTGACTTGTACTAATCTTTGTCTGACACCTAGACAAGCCTAATTGCATGGCCCAATTAAATGAAGGTTGATTCATTTTCATTGCAGTTAGTGAAAATACTTCAGGGAAAGTGGTCAAACCAAACCCGAAGATTTTCCTTAAAAATTGCTAAATTTGCCATGGCTTTTGCTCTTTGGTATATTTTGTATCACTGTGTATATATTGTTTATTTGTGCATTACATTATTTGAATTCACAAGTAACATTTTATCTCACTAATTTAATACCTGTATTGATTATGTTATTCAAATGAATATAGGTATTTTAGTTATTTTTTTATTTTTCTTACTATTTCATAAAATCGGTTAAACTTTTCTATAGTCATCCAATACAAATTATGGCTTCTGCTCTTTGATATATTCTGTATCACATGTGTATATTGTTTATTTATGCATTGCATTATTTGAATTCACAATTAACACTTTCTCTCACTGATTTAATACCTATATTGATTACGTTATTCAAATGAATATACCTATGTTATTAATTTCTTTTTCTTACTATTTCATAAAATTGGTTAAACTTTGTTATAGTTTCCCGATAGGCAAAATACTGATCTGCATTCTTGAATTTAAGTTTGAAAGTGCTACATTAGTTTGGTCATAATATAAAACCCATATCAAAGTGCTACATCTATTGTTAATTAGGCTCTTATTGGGATGTCCAAACCCAACTTGGTATTTCATGAATTCGTATTAAAATCTCCTTATAGGTCAAAGTGGCAAGTCCACCAGATATTGCATTTCTCGTTGTGAATCTAAAAAATTGGATAGCGTGATAAATATCGTAAGGATGCCTAAATTTTTCACAACATATTTTTTGCACCGTTGTTAGGTATGAACTCTTGTGTTAATTATATTCTTTTAGTTTATCTCCTCATGATATTGTAAACCCCTTACTACCAATAGTCAGACTATCAGGTTTCTAGCGTTAACTATGTTCTCATTCATGGGTATCTTTGAGAGTATATGAGAAATCTAAAGAGTGCTAAGGCTGAGCAATCTTATCCAAAGAGAGATTATTTTACACAATGCTAATGGTGACTCTGAACTGAATGAACCCAAACAAGAATCAAGAATCTGATCTAGCTCATATGAGGAATATCAAGCAACTCTTTCAATAAATCAAAAAATCCAAAGGTATTTATCCAAAATAAAAATAAAAATAAAAAACTAGTTCTTAAAAATCAAGTTTAAAAGACCAAATCATAGCGCACAGTAAAATATTTTTTCTAACAAATAATTTTCCTTTAGATAGTAATTCTAGCATCTTATATTGTGAGAATATTTTTATTGCTAATCTAATCATAAGTGTACCTTCTATCACCACCCCTATGACCATCATGGCTAATCCTCCCCTTCGAAATAATCATAATAACCAGAACCTTCAGACCTAGAGAAATAATAGGTGTAGGCCCTTTCAGTTGCCCCCAAATCTCCATGACCTCCCTAGCATAAATACTTACCTAAATTCCAAGGTAATAATATTTTGACTAGGGAAGAACATATCAAGATATTTTTGTATACCTTAGATAGCCTTGAGGTCAAATAAGAAGACATGGTCCTCATGCTATTTCTTTAGAATTTAGAAAAGGATGCCAGATATTGGTTCAATAGTCGAAAATCACATCTCTAATTTATAATTCATGGAGGAAGTGTTTCTTAAGAAATACGGAGAAATAAAAAATGAAAAGTCATTGCTGATTGAATTGGCAACCATGAAAAGAAAAGAGAATGAATCCATAGAGGATTTTAATAAGAGATTTATTAAGGTCAAGAATAAAATTCCTCCCGATTTAAAACCCAATGATCATCAATTCATTTGCTTCTACAAAAATGCTTTCTTTGCAAAATTCAATTATGAATTAAGGAAGCAGCAAATAAAAACTATTAATGAATGCATGAGTAAGGTTGTTCTCGTAAAGAAGAATATGATGATGGATAGTGGAAATATTAAGCCATACTCCTCAGAATCTAATATGATGATAAAAATGTATGATACGATTAGAAATAAAAATATATATACCTATGACATCCCAAGTTCCAAAAGAAAACTTACATGCAGGAAAAGAAACTAAGTTTTTTTTACAATATTTCCTTATATTGCTCTACCTGTAATGCACCTCATAATCCTTCTAGTTGTGGCATCTATTTAGCTTTGCATCCCAGTATAAACCTTAATGAATGGTCTGTGAAGAAATTAGGACCAACTTAAATCACAAGGATATACATCTTGACTATGAAGAAGAAATTGAGGTCCTTCAAGAACACAAAACTTTAATAATATTTGATGAATTCAAATGGGACCAGTTTATAGTAGTAGAATTTTTTGAGGATATTAATGCCATGGACTTTAAAATCACAATATATGAGACAAATGATTCTAATATGGATGATATACAAGAACAAAATTCAAGAGAAGAGACACTGTCTAATAAAATAGTACAAGTTAAAGAAGAAAAAGATGATAAAGAGTCAACAACTAAAAATTATGGATCATAATATAAGGTTCTTTTTAAGAATTCTAATGTAGAGGAAGACCAAAAATAGAATTGACTGATCATGAGCCTAAAAATACAACTTTTGAATGCTTAGGTGATGTCTCTAGATCTTTTAACCTTATTGATTAGTTAGAAAAATTATCAAGTAGCTCTCCAAGTCTAAAAGATTATAAAAATATAACATCATGCAACAATACCCTTTTATGTTTCTCTAAAATATACATCAGATTTAGGGGATGAATATGTCACTCACAATTGCATGATCGATAATGGACGCTCACTTAACATTATGGATAAATAAGCAATTGATCTATTATATCTTACTTGTACAAAGAACTATTGTCCCATTTCTATGATGGATAATAGATAAGTTTCATGTGTCATGAAAGAACTGCCTATATTTGTAGATTGATATCCCAAAACAAGTGGTTATATATGTTGCAATAATAGATGTGGATTCTATCTTTTCCATTACATTATCTGGGCAGTGGGTTAAGAAATTAAGAGATACAATTCAACCATATTAGTCAAAAATTTTAGGCTTTAAAAACTTAGTGAAAAATGAACCTGAAATACATGTTGCTTAGTTTATATCTGCTAATGAAGCCCCATACAATACCCCATCTTTTTTTCCTTTCCAGAACCAAATTCTAAAAGACTAGTATGATGGAATAGAAGAAAGTATCATTAGGGATTTCACACAAGTGGGGTAGTCAGACCAAAGAAATACCATGTCATGAAAAGAAATAAAGATAAATAAAATACCTACCACTCAATTAAGAGAAGTTATTTTTTGGAATCATTTGAAATCAATAACATATCCCAAACCCTTCAGACAGAAACAAAGGAAATTTGAACTTACCTCACATCTAGATATTAAAAAATTGTTTGATAAAAAAAAAACTCTTGCAAGCATTCCAATAAAGCACTTTTAATTTTTCTTTATCATCACTTTTGTCCAATTGTTGTTGTTTTCTTTGTCATCATAAGATGTCTATTTCACATTGTAGTTTTGATTTACTCTTCCATGGATTTGTTCTCAATCAGTTAAGAAAAGAGATCTAGATTAAATATGGATGGCACTAAGGACTTATAAGCTAGATATTTGGTGATTATCGCATAGTTATGGAGCTAAAATAAATCAAGTGGAAGATATTGTGTAATTCCAAAGCTTCACATCTTCTACAAGTTTTAATATTATTTTAGGGTCACAAAGAACGAAGTCATCATTGGTAGGATGCTTTGAGCTAAAAATGTCTACACTCTTCTTTTTACTATTACAGATTTCTAACCCAACATGAGCTTTGTAATTCATCATAATTCTTCTCAAGTAATAAGAAAAATATAAATAATGCAAATTAGCTATGTGTTTGGGCTATCTGGATAACCTCTACCAGGGATATAGATGCCTGGTTGGTAGTAGAGCAGGTCTAGAGGGAATCGAGGTTATCTCCACTAGGGCTATAGATGCCTAGTTGGTAGTGGAGCAATGCAAAGGTAAATATCATTCAAAGTGAAATATTTAATAGGCCGAACTCCTACCCATATGATAAAATTTTGACTGATCAAGGAATAAGAATGAATGAATAAGACACACACAAGCCAAGGCATGACGAGATAGCAAATTCTAATTAAATTTATCTCAAATCTATCTTAAGACATTTCTTAAAATTTTGTTGCCCCATAAATCAAATTTCATTTATTTTTAAAACTAGGTCATCTAATTTTACTTATTAGAATCAATTTCGATCCCTTTATTGCTTCTCAAAATCAATTTCTTTGTTTTCCTTTTTCTCTAATAGTTCTTGGTCAAAATATTTATGGTCTCTTGATTTTTAACTGAAGATTCTAGAGTTCTTAAGAACATTCATGTATCATTAAGATCATTCATGCTACCTATCCCAATTAGAGCCAATGTTGGGTTGCATAATCCCAACCCATTTTATACTCCTAATTTTTTCAATGCATATCAAAGTCATTTGTCTAAGTCATTTTAAGAAGTATTAGATAATTTTATAAATGTCATGGGGTTATTGAGGTCCAAAGTCCTTTGTTAATAAAGCATAATAAGAAATTTTATCTTAAAACTTATTATAGCCTTGAGAAGTTTATGTTATAATCCTTATCCATATGTTTTCAAAATGAAAGTTTCCAAGGTTTTCAATTCCCCTTTGGCACAAATTATCAAAATTTTCTAGAATGATAAATATTCTCTAACGTCCACACTTTATTTCACTTCCTAAATCATTTCCCCCAACTTCATAATGTTCCTTCATCATCCATTTGTATCTCCTATCACTCATCCATCAGTGATTATCCTAAGCAATTAGTGATAATGTTAACCCAAAGTCTAAGAAAGTCTTCATTAAGGTCTTAATTTAAAGTCTTAAATATCCTTGAAGATATCACTATCACTGATGAGAGGACCCTCTCACTGGTCAAACATCAATAGCACTGGTCAAACATCAATAGCACTGGTCAATCAACGACCTGCCAAGTTCAAATGACAAAATATCTCACTATAAATTTTGATAAAGCTCCATCATTGATTCATCGAAGACCGTCCTAAAGGATAAGCAACAAAATTTTTTCATTTAACTTGAGGGCCTAGGCATAATAGGATATCTTTCCCTCTTCTGGTTTGCACAAATGTTGTTATAGTTTATTAAGTCATGAATATCTTTCTTTAGAGACCTTTAATCATTTAATATTCCTAAGTCTTGTTTGCGCACTCTCAAAATAAATTTATGTTGATTCCATAATCACCTAAGCCACTTAAAATATTTTCCATGATCTAAACCCTAAAATTTATCTTAATATCTTCATCTAAACCCTCTCACTAATCATAATTCTCCATTGCTCATTCATCAATGATATCCCCAAAGTATCAGTGAACATACTAATTACAAAAAAGTGACATAAATCTTTTTGCATCATCAATGATATCCTTAGTTACTAATCCATCCATGATAGAGCAAGTCAAACAATGATGGTGCCAATCAAAAAGAGTTAAATCGCTCATTAAAATTTTCACGCTGAAGAATTACCATCGTCGATGAAGTATTCTCATCGCTAATCAAGTAGTGATAGCATTGGTAACTAGTGACAAGCCTTCACCGACTCAAAGGCCTTATCACCGATGCATTAGTGATAGCTCAAATCAATCAATGATAAGCCCATCTGCATAAATGAAGATGAACCTAGGTTCAATCAAACATATCAACAGTTTGGCCTCCATAAAAAATAAAAAAGCAAATATCTCACATTGGGTGGTGAAACCAAATGATAGCTCAAGGTACAGACATGCTTTCCTCAATGACTGATAAAAATTAAAAAGGTGATTACAGGTATCTTGAAAGTGATCACCCTAGAAAGACTAAATTTGATGTGGCACCATTGAAATACCAACATAAAAAATTGGAAAATTTTCCAAGCCAATCATGATATCAAGTTATCATGAGAATACTGTTGTAGCCATTACAAAAAGTGTGATGGCCATGACTACGAGGACTATTTTTAATGGTGGTGGGTGAGTTAAAAATTAAGGTGCTACATGCAACTACTCTCATGCCATTTTAAATATTACCCTTAAAAGACCTAAAGCTCACTATTATTAAGTGACTTTGTAAAATCTTAAAGAAGATGATAGTAATAATCATGGATTCTTCCAACACACTATAGAAGATTGTCAGTGAGATTAATAGCCCAATTATGGAAATTGTAGAGTCTTATCCTATAAACATCTCTCTGGCAAACAAATAAAGAAAGCAAAGGAATATGTTCTAGCCCAGTCACGATCTAGCAGAGTGATAACAGAAGAACTGAGACAAGAATTCAAAGATGAGATCATGAACTGTTTCAAGCACACTCGAGAAGATTACAAGTGATATTGGACACTACTAAAGGATTTACTCAAGAGAGATAAAAGAGATAGGTACGAAGTTATCCCTTATTGTAATAAATGGAATAGTTATTTAGGTAAGCTGATCTATCCTAGGGTCTATTATTCCTCTGATATCTTATCTTGGTTGGTGGTAGCATATGACCCAAATTCTAGGGATTTCCTAAATCATAAAAACCAAAAAGTCTTCAAATTCACAAAGGAAACCATCTACAAGGTTTTCAATCTTTCTCTAGCAAAACTAGGTCTGTAGACAAAGTAATTCTATTACAACATTCATGCTTAGTACCATATTTTATTTAAATATGATTGGCTTTGACCATAAAGTATCTTATACATTCCCAATAGAGAAATTCACATTCAAAAATTGGGCTAAATATTATGTCAACATGATTAATACTGTACTAGGGGTAAGAAATCTTGACAAGGTCAAGTGAAAGGTAATGTTCTTAGCTATGCAACTTAATAAAATAGGACAAATAACTATGTATCTTTGGGAAGATTTCATAGAAGAAAATATGCATAGACAACTCATTACACTACAAGAGGTCATATTGGAATTTTTCTCTAAGATTTGAATGAGTGGACAAAAGGAATAGATGATGTAGGAATACAAGGCTATGATTCCCTTGAGGACCTTGTGAAAGCAGATAGTTGTGAAGAATTCATAACCAATAGAATAATTGAATTCAAATACAATGGAGAAAATGAACAAGAGTTAGTGTAGCAGTTGAAGGAATTAACCCATATGAGCCAAGAGATAGTCAATTTTGATAATGAAAATGGGCCATTGACTAAAAAGAATTTCAATCGACTAATGAGCATAGAACATGAAGCTAAGTCGATTTCTTGTTTTTGTGATGAAGCATGGTGTCATATTGCAGTCCTATTGGGCTCTAATATTTCAGAAGAAGATCAAGAAGAAGTTAACACTAGGTCCACCACTACAGAAGGAAACAAAGAATCAGATCCAGTCATAGAACAAGAACAACTAGAATAACCATTTTGGGGATAAGTGGCTACTTTTGCCAATTTTGATAGTCTGTAACAACCCAATTTTTGTTGTAATGCATTCATAGAAATCGATGACAAAGAGGATGGAAAGTGGTTGCATATGCACCAAGTATTCAAAACATAATTTCAAATTATAAAAGAAACCTCCAAATCCATAATTCATCATCAAGCATTAGAGTAATAATTTTGTAAGAGGTGTTCTAAATGTTTTTATTCGGGTTGATTGTATCTTACTTTGTTGTATTCATTTTCCATTTTTCAATTCTTCTCACCTTTGTGTAGGGATTTCCAAGAGTCAAGTTAGTCTACCTAAGATAATTTCTAAGAGCTACTTCAAGGAGATGGAGTCTTTATGTCACTACATTTGGGATAGTAGATCATAATTCACTTATTACGTTATTTGAACAAAGTGAATATTGTATTGTGTTCTTTAAGAGACCTAAGCACATTTTGGCATAAAACATAATACAAATTCTAGCTTCTACTCTTTCGCATATTTTGTATCACTATGTGTATGTTGTTTATTTGTGCATTGCATTATTTTATTTTATTTTAGTAATACTTCTTATACACATCCACCATGGGGATTGAACACGGGATACAAATTATGGCTTTTTCTCTTTGGTATATTTTGTATCACTATGTGTATATTTTTTATTTATGATTGCATTATTTGAATTCACAAGTAATACTTTCTCTCACTAATTTAATATATGTATTTATTATGTTATTGGAATGAATATAGGTATGTTATTTGTTTTTTTTCTTACTATTTCATAAAATTGGTTAAAATTTGCTATAGTCACCCAATAGACAAGACACCAGTCTACATTCTTGAAGTCAAGGCTAAAATTTCTACATTAGCTTGGTCATAATCCAAAACCCATGATAAAAACCCACCTAATCTGGTTGAACCAAAAGGATAGAACATCTATTGTTAATTAGGCTCTTATTGGGGTGTCCAGACCAGACCTAGTATTTCATGAATTCATATAAAAATATCCTTATAGTTCAAAGCGGTAAGTCCACTAGAGCTTAAATTTATCATTGTGAATCTAAAAATTCAGGTAGCATGATAGATATCTTAAGGATGACTAGATTTTCCACAATAGTTAGCAATTTGGAAATTAAAAAAAAAAAAAAGTCTAAAATTAGAAAAATATCTTAATTGTAAAAATTCCTCGAGATGCAATTAAGATGGAAGGTGGTTGAAAACCAAAAATGGTAGCCCCTTCTGAATTAAAAAAAGAAAAAATAAAATAAAAAGGAAAGGAAAGGTAAAGAAATGAAAAAGAAAAGGAAAATAAAGGAAAAATAAATGAAAAAGAAAAATAAAAATAAAAGAAAAGCAAAATAATAATAAAATATTCAAAAAGCAAGAAAGGATAAAAATGCATGCAAAAAGAGGTGGGTTAGAAATCATCAATGCAAAAAGCCAAAAGTATATGCAAAGGAGGCTAGGGTGGTGAATTGTCATGCAAGGGACATGTAGACACCAAAATCTAGCCACTTGTCACCCATTCGTATCCTCCAATCATACCCATCCATTATATATATATATATATATATTCATAAATATTAATATTTTATATTTATATTTATATATTTAATAAATAAATATGTATTTATATGAATAAATCTTATCCATCCGCCATGACTTAATCTCAACCATTCATCCACCTTAATCCATGTCACATAATCAAGTTTAATCTCAATCCTTCCTCATGTTTTAATCTTGACCAATCATTGGTGTCATCAAAACCCTAACATGATCAAGGGCAAATTATAAAAGATGATTCATTTTGATGAATCAAGGTCCTAATTTTTTATATTACAAGCACCCTAGTATTTTATCTACTCACAAACCTTATCCACTTTGCTATCATCTTCTTCCCTCATCGCTGCCATCACCTCTTCCACTTTCACTACTGCATAACCCTCACAAACTAGATCTGGTTTTGCATCACTCCCATACACTGTCGAACATTACCCAGAGTTTGTAGAATACTTCTAAGTATTTTTGGAATGCTGGTAAGTATTTACAGCCATCGTCGAATGTCTCTAGGTGTTTCCTGTAGTAGATTTGTAGTCCGTAAGTCCTTGGGCACTTTTGGGTGTTCATGTGATCCTTCAAACGTAGACACAGAAGCATAGATTAGCATTGACAAGGTAAGATATTAGTTGCTTTATTTTATATTTCTACATTATTTGTTTATAGTTCACCATTGCAATATTTAGAGTTTACAAGATTTTTTATCATTTAGAGGACCTTACATAGTGGAGCCCTTGCAGATGATTTTAGCCCCTTTTATGTTATTTATTGTTTGCAGGTGTAGGAAGCTATTGTAGTTAGGGTGGTCTTGTAAGGATACACAAGCCCACATGCACACTTGTTTGGATCAAGAACAAACCAAAAGACATCAATTATTCATAGAAATGGGGTTTTGAAACCCTATTATCTGTAATTATTTTATGAAAAGTATTTTTAACCCCATATTAGGTCACATTTATTATACAAATTGGATATCTTCCTATATTAATAAATATTATTCATTTTTTGCATTCCGTGGTGTTATTGTGCTTTTGTACCTTTACTTTGTATTGGTGTTGTTCGTTTTTTTGTTACAAAATAGCGATCACAATGGGACACCCAAAGGGTTCCTCATTTTGATTTACCTTGTCATTGATTTATGTTTCTATTTTTGTTTCTATTTTGTACATTTCCAAAGGTTTGATCATGTGAAAACCATGAAAACTAGGGTTTTTGAGAGTTGCAGAGTTCAAATAGTGGTCATGCAGAAGCCTTGCAGCATTCGAGGAACACCTTACAAAGTTTTAGAAATACCTGACAGTGTTAAAGAGACTCTAGGTAGTGTTTAGAAGAGTGAGGAAGAAATACATAGGCTTCCTGGTAAGCCTGGATCAAACCCTAACTCAATTTTTGTTTTCATTTTTTTACTTTTAATAGTAAAATCAAGAAGAAAATATCTTACTTGTTTTAAAAAGCAATCATATTTTTCATCTTAGGTATTTGCATTTTTTATATAGGTTGCATATAGAGTAGAGTGGCACTTATGCATTTGTTGTAGTTGCATCATCACACTTAATTTATAATTTTATTTCTTTATGGTGTTTCATTCACTATTTTTGATGTGTTTGCATTTGAAATGACAAAAGCATAAGTAGTTGCATATTAGGGTTAAAAGCTTTCATTTTTTATTTTCTAATTTGGAACAAGGTCATAATACCTAAGCATACTCCTACTATTGGAATCACTTGATGATTTAGGGTAGAAAAACTAGGTGAACCCTCCACTATTATAATCACTTGATGATTTAGGGTGGGTCTTAAGTGGTGTACCTTAAGTTCTTTTGAGAAATTTGGTTTTAATGTCCTTGGATTCTAGCTTAGACAAGTTAAATAGGATGTTTTTAGCATTGAATGAATACTATAGATAACATATATCTTAAAATGAATCACACACTTTGTACATCATGTATTTAACAATAGTGAGTTGTATTTCATCACCAACCATTGTTCAATATTGGCAACGGTGGGCTTTATATCCATCCATAATCTCACCCCATAGAAACCATAGTACTGTGAGTAATAGTTTTGGATTTCACCACCAAAAATATTATCATTTGCCATCCAACATTAGAATCCACCTTGCATAATAGTCTAGGTTAGTACATCAACAACACACAAACCCCACAACAAAAAGTATAAAAAAAATCTATTGGAAAAATATAGGATTGAGTTGCTTCTTTGATTCTATGTGATTTCCATTACGTATTTTATGCATATTTCATATATTCACCATCCCCAAATGACTCATTAGCTTATGGTTTTAACTCGAAGCCAAGAAAATATTTTGATTCAAGACTCTATTAGCCAAACCACTTCATCCATGGAGTGTTCCACATATTTCCCCACCACTTATACGATGAATCCTATAAGTGTGATATATAAAAGCTATTATTGATTATCTGTAGGACCCTCACACACTATGTATACCACAAACATTGATGTGTTGCATAGAGCTATCCATACCCCCATTCCAAAAACTAAGCCATCATCTCCTGCCAATCCTTACATCACCTACATATATGGCTAAAGTTAGAGCTTTTCTAAGATCCACTAACCATGTTCTAGAGCAAATCAATAGCCCACCTAAGCATGATCCTTCTTCTTAGTAGGAACTTGCCCATTCACATCCTTTTAGTTTCACCCAGGTGTATACCAACCCTCTTTTTGAGGCATCATTTGTACCTTCCCATCACTTGTCTCTCCCACAATAATCATGTAGCCAAATCATTTCTATCCCATCGTCCTATACCACCACCTATAGAAATCCATTGTATAAAGCACATGTCAATGATGCTTCACAAATGTCAGTCTCCACTGCATCCACTATCCCCCATTCAGTTGCAATTCCTATTGCAACCTATCCTCCACCCACCTCATCCATTTCCACCACACCTACACCATCTACCTTAGATATTGCCATATAGCAAGCATGGAAACACCTCAAAAGATTACTTATGGCTCAATAAGATGCTCATTATTATTCCCAATAGTAAATACAAGTGGTAGATCTTAAACCCTAGTTAGTTCCAACCCATCATACCTTCTTTACATCAAATCCATCATGGGTATCATAATATTTTGCAATTTCCCTCCCTACAACCCATGCCCATTCAATTTCCACAAGTCAGCATATTCATATTCCTAAAACCTCATATCCATTCCATCATCTATAATCATTCCCTCATCAAGCCCAACATCATCAAATGCAATCCAATCCATCAAGCCATAAAAATCTCATCACACCCCAATATTTCACTACTTCATTTCCACATAATCACTAAGTAATTCAAGGCTTCCACATACCTAGGGAAGACCCTAGAATTCAAGCATTACAATAGTAGATTGATATATTGATACAACACACTCCCGGTATGATAAACTAGAAGCCTACTTTAAGACAACTAATTAATCAACCCATTCACTTTTTGGTACCATCATTGCCATATCCAATAGATTTTACAGTACCAAAATTTGATAAGTTTAAAGGGAAAAAGGACCCTAGAGAGCATGTAAGTACATTTATTCACTCATGCTTCAAAATTCAAAATCAAGATGCTTTAATGCTCAAAATATTTCCTCAAATATTGGGGGAGATGCCATGGAGTGGTATAACCATCTACCTAATCAAAGTATATATACATTTGAACAGTTGGTAAACCAATTCCTCGAGATATTCTCCCTCAATGTTCATAAAAAAATCATATTGTCTAACTTATACAATCTTAAGCAATTTGACGTTGATTCAGTCTATAATTTTAGCAACTATTGGAGGGATGTTATCACAAACTGCCATTCTACCTACCAATGGAAGAGTTAACTCGATTTTTCACCAAGATTTGCTTAAAACTAATCTTCTAGTTATTACAATTGTAACAATATAGCTCATTCAAATAAGCTTTTGCCCATGATAGCATAATTTAGGAAACAAAAATACAAGAAGTTGTTCTAAAGCCTAAAAAGAAAGAATTTTAGAACAAGGGACAACCAAAATAAACTAATTCTGGTCAATCCAATCCAAATCAGACCCATCAGGCAAATCAAGTGAATTAAGTGGTCATGAGTCAATTGGTAGTGGCTCAACAACAACAACCAATGCAAAAAAAACTATGAAAAATTGCATATCAAGTGGTTCCCCCACCCCAACCAATTCAAAACACAATTCCAACTATGGATAATCACCAACATCCATAATATATTTGACAAAACTACCATTATACACCCTTATTTGAATCATATGCTTCCATTTTTCATAGGTTGTATGACAAAAATCAGCTTGCCTTACCTAAGGTTAAACTAGATGATCCTACCAAGCGTATAAAAAGCTATAGGGAACATTTATTTTACCCTTATCATCAACAAAACGGGCACAACATTAACAACTACTATCAATTCAAAGATGTAGTGCAAGACCTAATTGACTTAGGGGGCATCAAGGTTGATAGTCCTTTAGCTCAAAAAAATTAGAACCTTGCCATCTATCAAACACCACTTTCTCATCATGATGAAGTGCAACCAACAACAGGAAGGTCAAACATCAAGACTCCTCCTAATCAAGTCAATCATGTGCAACAATACCAAGGTTTTGTGGGTGTTGTTGATGTAGTCATCTAAGTTCAACAATGCACCAATCAACAAAATGCACAACAGTAGACTGTCCAGTCTCCCGTAGCACCTCAGGCAAGTGTGTCTCCTCAACCTACCAATTCATCATCACCCATTCAGTTCTCTACCAATTCTCCCCAAAAAATTCACATTCCAAGCCATCCATCTCCACCCACTCATATTTCCAATCATCCACAAAGTCCAATCATATCTCTTATTAGCCGGATAACCATTAACCTTAAAATAACTTCATCTAAACTATCTATTTATGATCTAATTCAACAATATCCCCCACACCACAAGGCATTAATCAAAATTATAAAATCCATTGAACTCCAATCTTAGGATGCTAATGTTTTTAGCAATTTTATGGGGAATATTCAAACATGTGTGGAGCCTTCTATTACATTATATAATTTTAAAAGCAAACCAATATCATCAAAATTGGTGGATCCTCTATTACACATTATGGCTCAAATTGATAGGAAGCCATTAAAAAAAGTTTTTATTAATATCGGCTCCATCAATATATCACCACCTATGCCCTTCAACATCTTGATCTTCCACCATCTCATATAACCAAATCCACCTTTACCTTGAAAGCATTCAATGATGCTCTATGTTCCATAGTTGACACAGTTGTTTTACCCATCTAAGTGGAAGTAAATGTTGCATACAATGTTCCATATCTTGGAAGGATCCATGACATACAATGTACTCCTTGTATACCCCTAGATTAGGAAAATGAGATGTGTTCCCTCTATACTCCATCAATGCATAAAATATGTACATGAGGGACAAATTGATTATATACCAGTGGACGTCGAACTGTTTAAGTATTTCAATTTCATCTCAAATCCCTCCAAATACACTCTTCCATCCACTCACCTTTTCTTGATCCCATCAACCACATCATCCACCACATATTCCACCATATCATCCATATCTTCATCCAAAAATTCTATTCTTGAGGAGCTCCCCATCACTACCTCACATCAAGCTTCCACCTCCATACCTCCACCTTCATCACCATCAACTACATGTACATGTATCTGAGCCCAATCCACATTGTCCACATCATCAACATCAACATTCTCCATCATTATTCCTTCCACATCATCACCCATTCATCAAAAACCTTATCCAAGTCCACCTTCATCCACGTCAGCTGATGTCTTACAAGTTGAATTAATGGATTGTGAGATGCCATTCTAGTCCACACCTTTCCCATTAGCAAAGCCATAGGCTAATCATGAGTCTTCTATGTCCACCTCCACATACACATCCACATCATCCCAAGTTGTGGTCCATCTCACTAATAAACTGCTAGGGATTACAATCACCCACGTGACGCACCGTTATTGATAGGAGCAATTTACAACATGGGTTCAACTCCTAAGAGATCAATTTTGTTTTTGGGAGGATTTATTCAATGTCCAATCCATATTCCCTAGATGAACCCAAACAACCAACTCTTGCTAATATATAGCACATGTCAGGTTTTCTATACTGATACTTTCATTGATTCAATTGGAAAGGATATGGCCTAGGATGACATGAACAAGGAATGCTCGAGATCATCAATACTCCATATTGAGAATTTCATGCCCATTCAATTTTTAGGCTATCACTCTCATTCTTCCACTTCTTCTCTTGAAGAAGCTTTTCAAAATCTTCATTTAAATTCAGAAGAAGAAACCCATCACACTGATGAATTTGAGAAGGAAATCTATGAAGAATACGACATTATGTTGATAGCTTCTAATGAATCTGATGAGAAATTGACACCCATCATTCCATTAACCAAAATTATTAGTATTACCTCATAATGTTTCCCATCCATCAGGTCATATTTCATTTGCTCATCCCTAGGGAGTGAGTTGAACCAATCGATGAACCACCTCCATTTCATTAATCCACCTCATTGAAATTTTTTTTTAATATATGTACATAAAAAAAAATAAAATCAAAAACACAAAAATATCCAAAAAAATAATAATTATTATTATTGCATTGCATGTACATGGCTTTTTTCCTATTGCATTTATTTGTGTTGCTCAATGTTGTTCAGGTTCCAAGAGTTCTAGCATCAATTTTAGAAGACATGATCTATCCATCCTCCAATTTGCCAACCACAATTGTCCCCTTAAGTCAAAATGAATCCTGTAGAATTATTCACCCCACTTCATAATCCATACAATTTGGCAAAGCCAATTCCAATTGATATGAGTCTTATTGATATGGATCGGATTTCCTTACCTCCATTTTTTTTTTGAATTCATCCTTTTTGAAGAATTGTTAAGGGCTTAAACCAACTATATTCCTCTATCACCTCCACCTTCACCTTCATCTTCACCTTTACATCTTGAGATTTTTAGGTAAACATAGAAGAGGTTGAGTCAAAATATTTTGATAATATCATAGATAACATTCATTTGATCCAAAGCCCCATCAACTTAAGGAAGGTTCTCATATGTCCATTAAAGATACCATTGATGTGAACCTTAGTTCAGACATAGACAATCCTTAAATTTTCAAACTTGTTATCCGTAGATGAACAAGAGCAATTGATTGATATTCTCAAGAAGAAGGACATTTTTGTATGGTCCTACAAAGATATGCCTGGTATTGACCCTAACTTGGTTGTCCATAATCTTACCTTGCACTCTGATGCTAAGTCGATCAAACAAAAATTAAGAAAGATGCATCCTACCATTACCCTCATGGTCAAAGATATTTAAAAGCTATTAGATGTGGGTTTCATAATCCGCATTGATTATCCTGAGTGGATTTCCAACATGGTGCTTGTTTGCAATTCTAATAGGGTGATACGAATTTGCACTAACTTTTGAGACCTTAACAAAGTGTGTCCTAAGGATGAATTTCCTCTACCAAAAATTGATACTCTTGTCGATACTTATGCTGGCCATGAAATGCTTTCTTTAATGGATAGTTTTTTAGGATACAACCAGATTCAAATCAATCCTAATGACCAACACAAAACAACATTTACTACACCTTGCGGGACTTTATGTCACAAGGTGATGCTCTTTGGCCTTAAAAATCTAGGTACCACTTATCAACATGCCATGACATACATCTTTCATGATTACATGCATAAGATCATCAAGGATTATGTAGATGATCTCTTGGAAAATTTCAAAACTCAACAAGAGCACATTGGTGTCTTGGAAAAATTCTTTGATCGATTTATAGAGCATAATGTAAGGTTGAACCCCAAAAAATGCGTCTTTGGTGTCACCTCAGGAAAACTACTAGGATTCATTATCTCCAAAAGAGGCATTGATGTGGACCCAAAAAAAATCAAGGCCATCATGGAGATTTCTCCCCCCAAAAATTGAAGGAATTACATAGTTTACAAGGAAATATCCAATCGATCCATCATTTCATTGCATAAAATTTCAATATATTCAAACCATTCAATCACCTACTACAAAAGGAGGTGATATTTTCATGGATAGATGAGTGCTAAAAATATTTTTATGACATAAAGCAATGCCTGGCTTTTCCACTAGTCTTAAATTCTCCTCATCCATGGGTCCCCTTCCATATTTATGTTTCAAAAACAAACTTTACATTAGAGACAATGCTTGCACAAAAGAATGAAAATAATCGAGAGCAAGTTGTTTACTACATTAGTCAAAAATTGGTAAGCTATGAAACTAGATATGCTTACATGGAAAAATTATGCATAGTAGTGATTTTTTCCACTAAGAAACTCAAATATTACATGCTTATTCACACCACGTATATCATAGCTCACAAAAATCCTCTACATTACATGATGTCTTACACTTACAATAACACCCACACCGCAAAATGGATAATGCTTCTCATTGAATTTGATCTTGAGTTCATCAACCAAAAATCCATTAAAGGTTAGGTCATAGCCGATCAGCTTGTGGAAGCTCCACTTCCTAGTGATAAACCCTTGATTATTGAGCTCCCAAATGATTTGGTATTCACTTTCACTGAACAAGAAGAAGATGTCATTCTAGATGAAGATATCAATATCACACTATTCTTTGATGATTCTAAGTGTAAATAAGGTCAAGGTGTTGGAGTCATGTTTCATACACCACAGGGGGTACTTATTTCCCTATCTTTCAAAATTGACTTCCAATGCACAAACAATAATGTAGAGTATGAAGCCTTAATATTAGGTCTTCAAGCAACCATAGCTATCTATAGGCATAAAGTGCATCAGGATAATTTGTGACTCCCAACTTATCATTCGATAAATAAACAAAGAATACCAATGCAAAGAACCTACCATAAATATTTACCATGAAGTAGCAATGACATTGTAGACACTAAAATTTGGTCAGTCTGATTATACTATCGAAAGTAACGACTAAATTAACATACCAAGGCCCCTAGGACAGCCCTCAAGAGGTATACAATGGTTCTAGCCACTTTGTGCAAGGTTTTGGAAGGCTTCAGGCCACTTTTGAGACCTTTTTAGCATCCTATTTCTATTTATACCACCCTGGAATGAATACAAATCCTATTCATCCCACCCTGGAATGAATAGTGGAATTCATCCCAAGGTGGGATGAATGGTAGGTTTGATCAAAAAAAAGTCAAATATGGACAAATGGCACTTGGTAACAGTTAGATTCCTACCTATTCTTGCCAGCAAGTCAAATAATGCAGCAAAACTTATGACATGCTCCATGAATGAGGCCAAATTGGGAGATCCTCTTCCCCCTCCAATGCATGCTGCCCCGGTGGCCAAGTGGCGCCTCTTGCCCTGCATACCCTTGCATGCCTTTTGACCCATGAGCCTCCTTAGGCTATAAAGTGGATGCATTTTCCGGACAAAAATAGATAGGAGTTTTAGGACAAAGCAACGGAGTCTTGCTAAGATTTCCTTTCATCTTTTGTACCCATTTTTACCTCGAAATCTCTACCTAGCGAAGGAGGTTTGTGAGTGAACTAGTAGGCACAATTTATCACATAACCAAACTATATGAGTGAATATCCTCACCAAATTTGATGAAAATACCCCCCATAGTATTTTGCTCAATCCCCAGTAGAATTTGTGGCAACATTTAGGCAGAATCGATGGCATGCGTCTCACCCCCGAGTGCCCCCTAATATGTGATAGTCCTATTCATCCCACCCTGGAACGAATAGAAATATGTCAAAAAAAATTTGACTATTTTTAATTATTTATTTTCTACATGTTCATATTATTCTTCAGTTCAAATTTCAGGTCATTTTGAGTTATATTAGCCGAGATATCACAATTTTAGTGTTTTTTAGGGTCTCACGTAGGTCTACGGTGGTCATCTGGATAAACACCTAAACTATCACTGATTCTGCAAATATGATCATATGAGTTTTCTTAAAAAAAAAAATTATGTTTTCTTACCAATTTTCATGTGTTTTGGATATACATAGGGGTGAACATTGGTTGCTTTGGATTTTGTAGGTTGTGAACGGTCATCGCAATTATGAGGTACCATAAGACTCAATTTTGTCACAATGTTTGATTATATCTTCCCAAAATATTTTATTTTACATCCCTATAAAATTTCAAGTCATTTGGAGTTGATTTGATATAATATCTATGCATATGCCCATTACTAGTCTTTTAGTGCCTGTGGGGATTGCATGTTTTACATCATACACACTTGCTATTTGATGCTTTTGGTTTCCTTGTATGTAGGTTTAGGTATCTATAGTGCATTAGTAAGGAGCATAGGACATCAATATCTAAGATACGAGCAGTGGTAACCTTGGCCCACCCACTTTGATTGTGGGTACGAGGAAAGACACTTGATGTGCACCCGAGTTACTTGAAGGATTTTGATCCTTGGGCACCTGATTTGTAAATAGTTGTATCAATAATTTGAGCCCTCAAAGGGGACATTATGTAACCTATATTTGATCCATTTTATTAATAATAAAGCAATTTACCTCACCTCATTTCTTGTTATTTGATGTCTTTTCCATATTACTTGCATGTTTTCATTTGATGCTCATAAGCAATAGGACATAGATACACATATTTTTTATCATAATTTGGTGCACCATTTTTCTCTACTTCATACATTGCTCACTAAATTTTACTGGTTTGAAATCAATAGTTTGCCACGTTCAACTAATAGATTTGCAGATGTGATGGCCTCTCTAGGATCATTGATTCCAAAGAACTTTGTAGGAGAGGTACAACCACTCATTGTCACAACAATTTATAAATCTACAATTTTTAATGCTAAATATAAGGATGAGAAGGACATTTTATTTATCCATTGAAAGCCATGTGAGCCTTTGTCCAACCTAATAATAGCCTTTCTCAAGTTTGGAACACTCCCATCAAACATGTCACGGACTGCTAAATGCACTTTCAAGAAAAAGGTAACTCATTTTACTCTTTTGGGGGACATGTTGTATAGATATCATTATTATGGAATCCTTCCTCATTGTCTCAATCCTACAGAGGTATAAAGAGTCATAGCTGAAGCTCATGATGGTACTTGTGGTGGTCATTTTAGTGGAATGGCCATTGTAAAGCATATTTTATGCATGGGTTACTATTGGCCCACCATGGAACGTGATTGTTGCACTTGCATAAAGGATTGTTAGAAATATCAACAACATGCTAATTTAACTCATATACCATCACAACAATTACATCCTATTCAAATCCTTTGTCCCTTTTCACAATGGGGTCTTGATTTGATTGGGAAAATCTTGCCTCCTTCCTCAGGATAACATACATTCATCATCACAACCACTAAATACTTCACAAAGTGGGTTGAGGCAATTCCTCTAACCGGTATGATAAGACCTCGAATTGTGGAGTTTATACTTCATCATATCATCTATAATTTTGGTATTCCCTAAAAAATGATCTCTAACAATGACAAGTCTTTCAAAAACAAGGATGCTCGAGCACTTTGTGTGAAATATAATATCCAACACAGTTTCTTTATTCCTTACTACCCACAAGAAAATGGACAAGCTAAAGCTACCAACAAGATCTTAATTGCTATTCTCAAGAAACTAGTCAAATAAAATCATCAAGATTGACATACTTAAATTCCCTTGGTATTATGGGCTTATTGAACAAGTATCTACATGCCTACTATGGAAACACCATTTTCACTAGTATATGGAGCCAAAGCAATTATACCTCTTTAACTTGAGATCCCCTCACTATAAATTTCATTGCAAGAATTCATATATGATGATACTACTAGACAAGCACATTTTTACCAACTCACACTTCTTGATGAAAGGTAGGTCAATGCTTTAGAGCATTTACAATTTTATCAGGATCACCTAAAGCGTGCTTACAATGCCAAAGTTCATCTACATGAATTCCAAGTAGGAGATCTTGTTCATAAGGAGAATCAATAAAACACCAATGCATTGCTACATCTTCATGATAAATTTAGGGCTAATTGGCTAGGTCCATAATTGTCACTAAAAAAGTGGGTAAAGGAACTTATAGGCTTGCCAGTCTAGAGGGAGTTGAAGAGCCCGAACCACTTAATATCATCCAATTCAGAGTATTTTATGCTTAATGTGATCTATATATGTATATATATGGCTAATACACAAAAACAACATTGCATTTCACACATTACATTTTACACTTTGCATTTCACACATTGCATTGCACATATTACATTTCACAAATTGTATTTGATACATTGCATTCACAATAATATGCACACATTTCATTCACCATATTAGGGATCATTTATTCATTTCATATAATAATTGGTCCAATAAATTCATGTTGCTTTAATCAGGGGCACCCTCAAAATCATCATCCATATTTCATTGCACCATTCCATAAAATCAAATTATCATTTGCAAACCACATTTCCATAATCCCCAAGTGTTTTTGGTCACTCAACCACTCCTAGTGTTTTAAGCAACCTCCAATACATGTTGATTTTTCTTTAGGACCAAGTCACATTTTCACTAAGAAAAATTTGAGTTCTGGGAATTGACTCTAATATTCTTGAACCAAACACAATCACACATCTTAAAAATATCTTGTCTCAAAATAGGGATAACACCATTATTGGGTTGAACCTCGAAGTGAAAAAGGTACTCCTTGCTTGTCCCATTATGCACATAGTCCAACAGTAAAAAATAATGGTTTTCACCACTATCACAATATCTTCCAAACAAAAGAGAGAGTATTAAGAGTAGGGTAAAATTCTCATCATACTTTGGTTGAGAATATGATTCACCAAAGCTCTAAATATTTTACACATCACACACCACAGATCCTCAAGTTGTAAGGATATAACTACATTTCTAGTAAGACAGTTAGGTAGTCCAAATCCTCAAAGCTTAGAGATTAGATTCTTGGACTATAAAGCTAATCTCCACTAGGGCTATAGATTCTTGATTGGTAGTTTAGTATGCTCATGCATGGTGACACGTCTCTCTTGAAGATACCTCTAACAACACATACGGATAGGCTAGCTTTTTGGTCTTCTCCATGATATGTTTTATCCCAATTTACTCAATATGGGTTAATGAATGCACTTGCACACACATTGGTTCTTGATTGCATCAAGTCATTACCATACTCATGATTCAGCAAATGAATTCACTACAAACACATTTGGTCTTAGAGAAATTAGATAGAATTTAGTAAGTTTGTTTGATATCACTAGTATGTCTGAGTCTCTACAAAATAATTAATTTTCCATATCAACATCCATATCATTACATGAGTCTTCTATTTTACATTGCACAATTTCTAAATCTACAATTGTTCATGCTAAATATAAGGATGAGAAGGACATTTGCTTTATCCATTCAGAGCCATGTGAGCCTTGATCCAACCAAAAAATAGCCTTTCACAAGTTTGGAACACTCCATCAAATATGTCACGGACTGCTAAACACACTTTCAAGAAAAAGGTAACTCATTTTACTCTTTTGGGGGACATTTTGTATAGATGTGGTTATGATGGAATCCTCCTTCATTGCATCAATCCTACAGAGGCATAAAGAGTCATAGCTGAAGCTCATGATGGTACTTGTGGTGGTCATTTTAGTGGAATGGCCATTGTAAAGCACATTTTATGCATGGATTACTATTGGCCCACCATGGAACGTGACTGTTGCACTTACATCAAGGAATTTTAGAAATTTCAACAACATGCTAATTTAAATCATGTGCCATCACAAGCATTACATCCTATTCAAATACTTTATCCCTTTTCACAATGGGGTCTTGATTTGATTGGAAATATCTTGCCTCCTTCCTTAGGATAACATACATTCATCATCACAACCACTAAATACTTCACAAAGTGGGTTGAGGTAATTCCTCTAACCAGTATGACAAGACCTCAAATTGTGGAGTTTATACTTCATCATATCATCTATCATTTTGGTATTCCCTCAAAAATAATCTCTAACAATTACAAGTCTTTCAAAAACAAGGATGCTCAAGCACTTTGTGTGAAATATAATATCCAACACAGTTTCTTGATTCCTTACTATCCATAGGAAAATGGACAAGCTAAAGCTACCAACAAGATCTTAATTGTTATTCTTAAGAAACTAGTCAAATAAAATTATCAATATTGGCATACTCAAATCCCCTTGGTATTATGGGCTTATTGAACAAGCATTTGCATGCCTACTAGGGCAACACCATTTTCACTAGTCTATGGAGCTAAAGAAATTATACCTCTTGAACTTGAGATCCCCTCATTACAAATTTTATTGCAAGAATTCATATATGATGATACTACTAGACAAGCACATTTTGACCAACTCACGCTTCTTGATGAAAGGCAGGTCAATGCTTTAGAGCATTTACAAGTTTATCAAGACCACCTAAAGCGTGCTTACAATGCCAAAGTTCATCTATGTGAATTCCAAGTAGGAGATCTTGTTCTTAAGGAGAATCAATAAAACACCAATGCATTGTTGCATCTTCATGATAAATTCATGGCTAATTGGCTAGGTCCATACATTATCACTCAAAAAGTGGGTAAAGGAACTTATAGGCTTGCCAGTATAGAGGGAATTGAAGAGCGTAAACCACTTAATATCATCCACTTGAGAGTATTTTATGCTTAATGTGATCTATATATATGTATATATACATGGCTAATACACAAAAAAAACATTACATTTTACACTTTGCATTTCACACATTGCATTGCACATATTACATTTCACAAATTGTATTTGATACATTGCATTCACAATCATATTCACACATTTCATTCACCATATTAGGGATCATTTATTCATTTTAGATAATAATTGGTCCAATAAAGTCATGTTGCTTTAATCAGGGGTACCCTCAAAATCATCATCAATTTCATTGCACCATTCCATAAAGTCAAATTATCATTTGTAAACCACATTTCCATAATCCCCAGGTGTTTTTGGTTACTCAACCACTCCTAGTGTTTTAAGCAACCTTCAATACATGTCAAGTTTTCTGTAGGACAAAGTCACATTTTCACTAAGAAAATCTTGATTTTTGGGTATTGACTTTAATATTCTTGAACCAAACACAATCACACATCTTAAAAACATCTTGTCTCAAAAGAGGGATACCACCATTATTAGGTTTAACCTCAAAGTGAAAAGGGTACTCCTTGCTTGTCCCATTATGCACATAGTCCAAAAATAAAAAATAATGGTTTTCACCACTATCACAATCTCTTCAAAAAAAAAGAAAGAGTAGTAAGAATAGGGTAAAATTCTCATCATACTTTGGTTGAGAATATGATTCACCAAAGCTCTAAATATTTTACACATCACACACCACAGATCCTCAAGCTATAAGGACAGAACTACATTTCTAGTAATACAGTTAGGTAGTCCAAATCCTCAAAGCTTAGAGATTAGATTCTTGGACTATGGAGCTAATATCGACTAGGGAAGTAGATACTTGATTGGTAGTGGAGTATGCTCATGCATGGCAACACATATCTCTTGAAGATACCTCTAACCGCACATACGGATAGGCTAGCTTCTTGGTCTTCTCCATGATATGTTTTATCCCAATTTACTCAAGATAGGTTAATGAACGCACTTGCACACACATTGGTTCTTGATTACCTCAAGTCATTACCATATTCATGATTCAGTAAATGAATTCACTACAAACACGTTTGGTCTTAGAGAAATTAGAAAAAATTTAGTGAGTTTGTTTGATATCACTAGTATGTCCGAGTCTTTGCAAAATAATCAATTTTCCATATCAACATCCATATCATTACATGAGTCTTCTATTTTACATTGAACCATTTTGGTTCCTTTAATTAAACAACAATGCTATAAATGGCCAAGAAAAATCTAAACTATGAATGATCATTAGAGCATTAATTCATTTCCATTCATACATATTATCATTGCATGATCATCCATCACACATATACACATGCATTCAAAACAAACATCCACACAATAACATTACACAAAAGTAAAAACCATGTCTATATATATAAATATTACATGTACAATGAATACCCAAAGGCTATATACAATGGAGCACCAAGGCTCATATACAAAAAGTGCATCTCAACACTACCTATCACCTATAGGAAGACCCATGTGATACTGAAGGAGCCCTAGACCTAGAGCCACTATGCCTAGACTCATTATGCTTAACAAATCTAGATAGGAGAAGAGGATTGATCTAGTAGCCTAATGTTGTGCTACATCAATAGATCCTTCAAATCCTAAATGTATTCATCTTAGGATCAAAGGCATAGTACTTCATACCTCTAGTGATAGTCCCTCTATTCTAGCTCTTCTTGGAGCCTCATGATCCTATACCTCCACCTATATCCATCCATACCTATAGCTCTACCCATAGCCAAGCTACCTCTGCATCTCACTCTACCACCATTTGCTAGAGCTGGTCCTACTCAGCCTCAAGCTTCACCCACTCCTCCTCACTCTGACTTGGAGGTCTCTCAAGAACCTCCATATCATCCCTACCACCACCACCATCACCTCCAATATCTAAAGGTTGCTCTACTGCATCTCTCACCCACCTCTCTTAACTTCTAGATTGATGATATCTCTAACATCTAGGAGCCTCATCTACCTCCTCTGTGTTAGTCTCCTCATCATCCCCACTACCCTCATCCATCGCTTGACTAGGTATACATGGTGATTGTGCAGTAAACCATACATCATACTTAGTGGTAGTCCCTACATCATCTGCATCATGGAGATATATCTCCTTGTCATCCTCATAGGTCACCCACCATGCCTCTTCATAAGGTAGACTCGTCTCATATCGATGGTGCTTGTACAAAACTGGTACCTCAAGAACCCCCTATCATAGCCCAAACTACTGTAGTACCAGTGAGAATTAGATTAGCTCCATATCACTCTACCCATCTAGCCTATTGAACTCTTTGTAGGTGCTCCCTATCACTAGTCTAAGTGGCACCTCACCAGTATCCAATGCACCTGATCATGTATCAATCCTACTCATATATTTGTACTCATGTCCAGTATAGCTAAGATGACTCAACTGCACCTCCTCAACCACCCACCATCTCATAGCATAGGTCTACTCCCCATCCCATGCCTCACTAGGCAGGCCCACAGGCCAAGCCACACTGAAGTACCCCAAAATCCAACACTACATCCTAGCTCCTTCTACCCCCATGTACTCACCTTGTACAACTTCAAGTACATCTAATCCAGTGGAGCAGATGCCCATACATACACCCAAGGCTCATTTATCATATCGTATACTAGTATGATCATGTTCCATGGGAACCGATAGCCAATGTTGTTAGGTGCCACTATGTTGGCCAATAGGAACATGACCAAGGTGGGCAACACCTCTAACTCCTTCTTGGCATACATCACCAAGTACATTATCCCTCTACCCTTCACACCCACATTCTGCCATCGATCTCCAAAGACCCGACTCATCTCATACTCCTTATCATGTAACCCCTCCAATAAATCCTAGCCATATACCATGTTTTAATCTCATCCATCCATTCATCTCAATCCATGTCACTTGTCCAAGCTTAATCTCCACCCTTCCTCATGTTTTAATCTCGATCGCTCATTTTGTGTCGTCGAAACCCTAACATAATCAAGGGATGATTATAAAAGATGAGTCATTTTAACAAATCAAATCCATTAGAAAATCCTTAGAAAAAGCCTTAAGCCCCTTAGGAGAGAGTCCACGAATATTTTCCCTAGCCATTTTTCTATCATCCTCACCCTCTTACCACTGCCATCGCATCCCTCATTTTCATTGCTGCCAAACCCTTGCAAACTAGATCTAGTTTTGCTTTGCTTCCCTCAACCCCTGAAGGCCCTCCAGATTTCATCAAACTCTACTGACCATTCCTGGAACATTGGTCACAACCATCACCAAATACCTCTAGGTATTATTTGTAGCAGATTTGCAATCCCCCAACCCTCAAGTGCCTTCTAGGTTTTCACACAATTCTTGGTCACAAAAGTAGAAACAAAGACTAGCATTGACAAGGTAAGAAGTTATTGGTATTCATTCATATTTTTGTACTTTCTATTTATAGTTTTATATCATAGCATCTAGGGTTTAAAGGTTTTATCTTTCTTAGGGCCTCACATAGTGGAGCCCTCGTAGGTGCTTCTAATACCTTCTTGTTGTTTTATGTTTGCAAGTGTAGGAATCATCTTTCTTGAAGTTGTTGCAGCTAGGGTGGTCCTATAGGGTGGAGTGATAGCTCTATTAGCTATCATGGGGTTCGATGGATGCATCTATAGGTTGTTGTGGGGCACAATGGCCACTAAACAGAATGCTCATTATTTGTGCTCGATACGTGGTGATATTCAAAATGTCCATCAAATGGGTTGATGTTCTTAGTGTGTTCTTTGAGGAATGACTTAAGGCAAAAATTGACTTGAATTCATTGTGAATTAATGGTGAACAGTGATGGAAATTTATCTTCAAGTTTTAGTGGACTCCATGGATGTGAATGCAATCTTCATGGCAAAATATGAGTAACACCTTAACGCTTATGAGAGATTGATCTCTCTATTAGGCAATTTGATAGAACTTTATTGTGGATAATAGTCAAGGTTTGGATGAAGGAAATGCTCCATTTTTTAGATTTCTCTCAATTTCTATCTTAGCTAGCTTTAGAAGCCAAGACCAAGATTTAGTTAGGCTCAGAGAGACCAAGCATCACTTATGGAAGATTCTAGTGCATAGTCATTCAAGATCAGTTGCCCTGTAATAGATTTGACTTATCTCAATGAGCTAGAGTTTGTTATAGGTAAGGCCATCCCAAGGTGGAGTAGCTAGACTTAGGAGCCATCACAGGTTTCAACAACCACTCGAGGCTGCTCCTGGGTATGATGGCCCATGCTGAAAAGTACTGATTGCCCTTATTTGAGTGATTAGAACCACTATTAGGTCTTGGTAAGGCCCAAGATGAGTCATATGGCCTGAAAAGATGTCCATATGAGTAGCCTCCTCAACATGACATGTTTTAGGTGTCTACAGATGCCCCTTTTTGAGATACATTATGTGAAAGTACAACACTAAGCAAAAATAGACTACCTAATGTCACATTGCAAGTTGATTGATGTTCATTATTCTGGTCAACTTTAGATGCCCCAATCATACATCTTCAAATCATTACCTCCAACAAAATGGTAGGCTTAATATTTTGGTAAAATTTTCATCCATGGAGTAGACACTAGGGTCTACAAACATCATGTTTCAAGAGTACCAAGGTTTGGTTTAACATTTTTGCTTTTGCCCCAGCAAATAGGGAAGCTTATAATAGTATTTAGTAATGATTCTTTGGAAAAACACAATTGGCATGATTAAGTGTTTTATTATTGAATTTGATTATGATTGTTATGATTATGACTATCCCCTTAAGTGATGCATCAATGAGGAGATGGAAAAGTGATGAAAGTGATGAGTCGCTTGACCAAGATTTTTTGATTGAATTTTCCAAAGATATAGGCTTCTTTGGAGCTCTTGGAGATTTAACCAAAGAAAACTTAGGCATCTTTGGAACATTTTGAAATCGAGATAGCGAGGCAAAAGGGCACAATCTTTTGAAAACCTGGCAATTGAAATGTTTGCATTAATTGAATGCGAGGCAAAGGGTGCAACCTTTTGAAACCCAGTAGTTGAAATATTGGAATTTGATGATTGAATTGAATCAAACCTTGGATTAGGAAGGTGCATTGCCTGAATTGTCTCTATGTTTCTTAATTATTTAATTGCTAATTGGGGGAGTAAATATATGAATAATGTCCTAGTTGATTTGTGAAAAATATTTGTTTGATTTGCAATTTTGAGGTTTTGGACCATTAGATGTTGTTAGATATCCAATATGAAGCTCATGATGCTGATAAAATGAATGCATGAATTGCCATTTGGGGGTAAACCTTGAGTACAATGGTGGTGATTTACAAATTAAGGGATCATCCTAGGGTACAACGGGCGTGCACAAATACAACTGTTCTACCCTAGGGTGGTCACAATTTTTGGAAAATATAATAATAAATTTTCTAATTTTTACATTTATTGTGACAGTTGGCAGTGAGAGAAAAGTGAGCTCTGAGGGAGGAAAGAGATAAATTGATATGAAAAACTACCAAAATTGAGACAGACCATCATTATGGATTAGCTTAAGGCTTCAATGAGTGAAAAATTTGAAGCTCCTAAGGTAGACTCTCCATTTGACCCTCGTGAATTTAAAATTTAAAATGAACTTCATTAATTAATGGGCTAAATGAACCACATTAAACTGTAGGCAATGAACCTCACCCCTAGTCTAGGAATTTAGCTTAGGTTAGCTTAAGGGGAGGGAAATTGTAATTTGTTTGTATTTTTGGGTTGGAAATAGACCCCACATGGGGACCACTATGGGATCACTCTAGGTAGGAATGATTCTTGTTTGGAAAAAACAAGGCTATTAGGAGTTCTAATAGCTATATTTGAACTCCAACAATTAGAAATATAACCATTGGGGTGGCCATCCTGGGGTCCAGTGGTGGTCGTCGAGGCCCAAAGTGAAATCTAACCTTAGGGTCATTTTTGAATGGTTTTGATAAAAAAATTAATTTTTGATGTTGTTTGAGTGCTCTTTTTTATTTTTTTGAATTTTTGGATGATTTGATTTATTTTTTTGAATTGTGTGCTGCTAGGTGTCATACTTTGATACCTCAATCTAGGGAACTTAACCTTTTATTAGAGCTACAAGCAGTTCTCAATGATTATGACTGGTATTGGTTTGAGGTAATCAACCTCAAACAGGTTATGCAACTACTGACTGTGATGTCAAATCAGTCCTATCTCATGGTCCTAGATCATCGTTGGGATAGAAGGAGCAACACATTCCATCTCCCCACTAGTGATATGATGGTGACGTTGGAGGATGTCTATCAGATTTTTAAGATTACATATTATCATACTCTAAAGAAGTCAAGGGTTATATAGTATTTTTTTGGCACCAAAGTAGATGTGGTGCTAGCATATATAGACCATAGAGTCTTAGTCAGCATATGGTATGAATATGTATATTCTCTTAGCAGTAGGTGATATCTATGTATTATCTCTAATGTACTACTACCAAACTCCTTAGGACTGAGGTTCCCTTGGAACCTCCTAAACATGGTACAGGACTTAGTGGAGTGTGATCTAGAGGATCCAGTCATTATGGCATGTGGAAGAACACTATTGGTGCACCTCTATGATGAGTTATACGAGATCCAACATAGGAGGTGCATTGGAGTGGGGTGCAATCTACTACTCCAAGTCTGGGGCTAGGAGTATATCAGGATGGATTAGCCCATCAGACTACCAATGGCCTAAGTAAATCTGGGAGATACAAATATAGTTACATAGTGTAGACACCTAAATCGTGTCATGCTTAGGGAAGCTACTTACATAGACACACTCATAAGATCATAAGGCATAGTCTTGGACTTTCCAAGCACCAACAATGGTTCTCACCACTCATTTGGGGTTGTTTCAAGCCATCCAAGCTTGGCTGCTCAATCCAAGAGCAACCAAATTCTAGCCACTCAAGCCTAGAGTAGCCAAACCTTAGCCACTACAGGTGATAGTGGCCAGATCATAGCCACTACAGACGATAGTGGCTAAGCTATAAGAAGTGGTTTATCGACAAACAGGCCCAATCTCGAGCGGAAGTGAAAGTCTACATGTAATAAAGGTGAGCGGGAGTGACTTTGTATTCCTTTTCATGACCAGTTCATATAGGAGACTTGATTTTGCATTTAGAATTAATTTAACTGATCTTCAAGTATAAACAAAGGATAAAAGCTTCTCATGCTAACGAATAGTTCGCATAGAAAACTCAAGTGGGCAGTTATATTTCAGTTAACTAGCCTTCAAATATAGACAATAGACAAAATATTCTAATGCTAACTTGCACTAAGCATGAGAAATTCATTTCTAGGGCTTGGACATACACCTAGGGTTTCACACTATAAAATGTGCAAGCCTAAGAGCACTAGAGAATCCAGAGATCTTTTATATTTTATCAAAGAAGAGACACATGATCGATTTATGACATATAGAGATCCGAATCACATACAGGAGATCATTTCAGGGAGAGAGTTCTCTTTGAGGTCACGTGTGTGGCAGAGCTTTGACAAATCAAGGGGCATAACACCTACTTTCTTCAACATCAGATCATAGTCTTTGACCCATAGCTTTGGGGCAACGAGAGCTAGGTTTTCTTTAGCGGCCGCTGTCTTGGACAGTGGTCCGCAGGATTAGCTTAAATAGACATAGCATTTTTTATCTTAATTTTTTATATCATTAGCTTTGATGTACTTGATTCCATGGTATCGTTTTATCATATTTCTATTACATTCTCTGATTACTAACAACCTTATCCAGGGAGGTAATCTCAGATAGCTAAACGTGTATTGTTGTTTGAATTGCATACAGGGCCACAGGTTCATGAGAACATAATCCATGACATACGAGAGTAAGATGATCCATTTGGGAGACATACCTAGAGAAGGAGGTATCTGTAAGCCCTCAGAAATTTTCGAGTGCAGAACCGAGAAGCATTTTAGAGTGCACCACCCTTTTGCAAAAGGGGACATCTCTTCATCCACTTGTAAATCATTATATCAAGATGGGTATCCCTAACAGGGACCGACATGTAACTAGGGTTCAATATTAATGAAATATCTATTCTTTGTCATTTTCGTGTTATATGTTTTCTCATAATCTTTTAGCTTTATTTTTGGTATAGTAATAATATTGCAAGTAGAGTTAAGAGTGGCACATGCACGCTCGGGGTCACTACAGATGGTGATCACGATGGGATGACAACTAATTTTTCATTTTCTACTAGAAAACTAACTTAATTTTGTGTGCAGGTCTAGCCACTCTGAGCTACAGCAGCCAAAAACTAGTCGTTCTGATCTACAACAGCCAGAAACTAGCCGCTCTGAGCTACAACGACCAAGAACCAACCGCTCTGGTCAACAACAACCAGGACTGGAGTGCAGTAGAGGTTAAAACATCGACTCTCTAAGCTGGATCAAAGGTTAGTATAGCTTTTCTGATATTTGATAGCTTTCTATCTACTTCTATGTGTTCAAAATAGAACTTAAAACACATTTATGTTTGGAAATTAAAAGAATAAAGAAGAAAGAATTAAGCATTTCGCATATCTTAGATCTTCTTTTAAATTTTCCACTAGGCATTGCTAGGAACAGTGGCTTATGCCTGAAAAGTTCACCCTAGAATACAACATGCTAGACATTGTATGTTGTTTGCTTGCTTTGAGGCCTTGCTAGAGGTCATAGTTGCATGAGATAAAGTGCACTCATACAAATCATAGTATTTCATGCATTTTTCTAAATATTGAAATGTATTTTTGCACTTAGGTATATAGGAAAGACTCATTGTTGTTATATGATGCACTTTATGTTACACAAGCTTAAAATGAACACCACACATGCACGTCTCATTTAAACATTGGAGAGTTGGATTTCATCACCAACCTTCAATTCAGTCCAGTGACGTTGGAATTCATCTCCTTCCACTAGTTTTCCCCTTAAAGCTTCCTAAAATGGATTGGGAAACTTACCTATAGTGACACTAAGTTACTTGTGTTCAAACTGTCTCCCACTATTGGAACAATTATTGGTTCAAAGAGGAGGAGCTAGGCGAACACCCCATTGGGTCTTCAACGGTGTACCCTAGCTTCTTTTGACAAAATCATGTTTGGCACGAGTGTACTTGATTATCACTATGGATGAGTCTTCTCATTCTTAATCCAAGAACAAGAGTAAATAAATCAAGATAACAACACATCAAAACACAACAAAAATTTTAGGACACACTTAAATTGGTAACCAAGATAAACATTTGTTTGGAATTGTGTGGTCATTCCTAAATTGCAAACTCAAAAGATCAAGATATAAAACAACATGGTCAAAACAAGAAGTAAGCACCCTCAGTCTTATGTTGAGGGAGAGACAGAAGCAATTCATACCCATAGGCGGAGTCATAGTAATGTTGAATGACCTACCCGTAAGACAGTGAGATGTAGTTCTATGAGCCTAAGAGGTGATAATTCAACCCTTGGGGGATATCCTCGAGAAACCCCAAGAAAGGAACCACATCATGGAACAAAGTCACATAAAAAAAGAGGCTTCACAGCAATCCTCGTCAAGGAGACATGAGGAGACCTCAAGGGCCTCCTCTAAACACACAGAAACATCTCAAATACATAAGGAAACTTCAAGGGCTTCCTCCTCACATGGATATAAAGAAGGTTCTAATACTCATTCTTTACATAGGGATGATGAGACTGCTATATATCCATCCACATGGAGAAAACATTTCACCACCAAGCCCTCTTCATCAAGAAACATACGAAACAAGTATGCCCACTGAAGGGTTGGAAACTACTACATCTAGTCATGGGAATTATATAGAATAAACCCTTCACATAAAGGGAAATATTCATGTAGACTATGACCTCATAGGATTAAATGGCACCCCATGGGACCAGCCATGGAGAACGAGACAACTAGACAGGTTGGATCGATTTCCTACTCAACCAACCCAAAGAACTGTAGCTACTGAGAACTCTGAATCTGGAAGCTCACAAAATGTGACTTCTAAACATACCTCCTAGTCTATGGGTACATTAGAGTGACCCCGTAGAAGATGCTTAGAGTCTAATCATAGGGATATTCAATAGTACACTGAACAAGTCACATTAACTAGCAAGAGTACAGATGCAGCATAAACCCCTTCAAGGAATCTGTGAGTCAAAACAATAAGAACAGAGTTAGATAAACATGAGTCTTCTACAACAACACAAACTAACTAAATGAGGTGGTTAGAAAATGCATTACGTAAAGAGCGAGAGTTAGTGGAAGCTCTCGAACAAGAGAAAAAAGAGAAAGACTCTTGTGCCAACATGAGTAGCGGTTAAGAGAGCAATCTGAGCAGCTAGTTGTTAACAATTTATAGATAAATGGTGGTATCCACCAAAGAACAAGACACGCTGACTCACCTAAAGAAAGGCACACTAGATAAGATATCCCACAATGAAATCCCCCACCAAATCATGAACAAAATCCAAGTAATGGGGGGAGGGCAATATATCTCCATAGGAACAAGCCATCTTGATTCCTCTCCTCAAGGAGAGGCCAAATATTTTTGCTTGGACTTACAAAGACATGCCAAGGATAGATCTAAAGTTAGTCATTCACAACCTTTCATTGGATCCCATGAAGAAGCCAGTCAAGCAAAACTGAGAAAAATACATCCAACTATCACTTTGATGGTAAAGAACGAATTGCAAAAACTACTGGATGCAATATTCATAGTTCCTATTGACTACCCTGAGTGGGTGTCAAACATGGTCCCCGTAGGGAAACCTGATGAAAGAGTCTGTATCTGCATGGATTTTAGAGATTTGAATAGGGCAACACCAAAGGATTCATTCTTGTTTCCAAACATAGATGCTCTTGTAGATGCAACCGCAGGTCATGAAATGCTCTCCCTAATGGATGGGTTTTTTGGATACAACCAAATCTAGATTAAGCCCGAAGATCAACATAAAACTGCTTTCATTACTCCATGGGGAACATTTTGTTACAAAGTGATGCCATTTGGTCTAAAAATGCTAGTGCCACATATCAGTGGGCCATGACATACATATTCCATGACTATATGCATAAGATCTTGGAAGATTACATGGATGACTTACTGGCCAAGTCCCTATTACGGCAAGAGCATGTCGAAGTCCTTAGACAAGTCTTTGATCGCCTCATAGAACACAATGTCCTATTGAATCCTAAGAAGTGCGTATTTGGCGTAACTTCTGCAAGCTTTTAGGATTCATCGTATCCAAGAGAGGCATCAAAGTTGATCCTACAAAGGTAAAGGCTATACTAGAAATGGCCACCCCTACCAACATTAGGGAGTTGAGGAGCCTACAAGGTAAGATAGCATCCATCAAAATATTCATCGTGCAATTATTAGAAAAATGCAAACCTATGAACAAGTTGCTATGCAAGGAAGTCCCCTTTCATTGGGATGAATAATGCCATCAAGCCTTTGTAGAGATCAAGACTTATCTGGCAACACCACCAGTATTGGTTCCACCAAGGCTAGACATACCATTTTTACTATATATATTAGCTACTGATTTTGCATTGGGCACCATGTTAGCCCAAAAGAATGCACAAGACAAAGAGCAAGCCATATATTACATTAGTCGCACCTTGGTGAGCTATGAGCTAGGATATGTGTATGTCAAAAAATTATGTTTAGCTATAGTCTTTGCAACTCGAAAGTTGTGATACTACATGTTGAGCCATACGATCTACGTCATATCAAAACAAAATCCTTTGCAGTACATGTATCACAATACACATACCGCAAGATGTATCACAATACACGTACCGCAAAGTGGATCATGCTATTGATAGAATTTGATCTAGAGTTCATAAGCCAAAATTCAATCAAGAGACAAGTCATAGTAAATCAATTAGCAGAGGTGCCTCTTTAGGATAACAAACCTCTCACCATAGAGTTGTCTGATGATGCAGTCTTTGCATTATCAAATCTGCCAGAACTCGAAGAACCTAAGAAATAAAAAGACATGTCATTATTCTTTGACGGTTCGAAGTGTGAACAAGGAGGTAGAGCAAGGATTGTCTTTATCATACCGTAGGATGCTCCATTACCCTTATCATTCAAAATAGACTTCCTGTGCACAAACAACAATACATAATATCAAACATTGATCTTGGGACTCCAAATAGCCGTAGCGATGGGCATTAAAAGATTAAATATCTTTGGTGACTCCTTGCTCATAGTAAACTAGGTCAAAGGACTCTTCCAATACAGGTGCCCACTCCTGAAGACTTACAAGGAACTTGTTGACAATTACTTAGCCTGGCGAGGTAGTCCCTCATACGTCGAGTAGATTTTTAGTTACTATGGCCTCTTTGGGATCCTTAATCCCTCAGAATCCATCTACTGATTTTACAACCGTTCATGTAAAAGTTCTTTTGTACTCAGCAATATGTCGTGAAGCTTTTGACAATCAAGAATCAATCAACATGATCAACATCAAACCAAATCAGGATTAGTACTTCGTAGCCAGAATTTTATTGCAAACATCACCTTGGGGGTCGTTGATCTCCCAAGGAACCTATAGTGTGGTTCGACCATATACCATAGAGTTGTTCCTCAATCTAGTTTCACTACCTCAAAAATACAAGAAGAGCAAGTTGTCTATTCTATAGAGGCTATGGCCTATCAGGATTGGATTTCCCAACTACGGGACTTCCTAAAGCTTAGAATAATACCTCAAGGTTTGTCGCATACAGAAAGGTGAACATTTAAATAGAGAGCAACAAGATACATTTTGCTAGGAGAAATCCTCTATAGATGAGGATATGATGGAGTATTGCTCTGTTGTCTTGAGCCCTAGGAAACATCTTGGGTAGTTTCACAAGCTCACGATGGAACATGTGGAGGCCATTTTAGTGGCATGGCCATCGTTAAGTGCATCTTGAGAATGGGTTACTATTGGCCCACAATGGAAAAGGACTATTGCGAGTATATCAAGAAATGTAATAAGTGCTAGCATAATGTAAACCTAACGCACTTACCATCGCAAGCTTTGTAGCCGATCCAGGCAGCATGGCCATTCTCGCAATGGGGACTAAACTTGATTGGAAATATCTCACTCCCGTCCTTAGGCTAACACACATTCATCATAACATCCATTGAATACTTCACTAAATGGGTAGAAGCAATCCCATTAACATCAAAAACTGGACCAAGGATTGTGGAGTTTATACTCCACAATATCATAAGTCGTTTTGGGTTCCCTTCTAAGATAATATAGAATAATGGGCCATATTTCAAGAACAAAAATGTGCATGCTTTAATGAACAAATATCACATTCAGTAAATTTTTTCGATGCCTTATTATTCACAAGCAAAAAGGCAAGCAGAAGCCTCAAACAAAACAATAGTCTCCATTTTGAGGAAGACAGTGGAAGAAAATCACAAGGATTGGCACATATAGTTGCACAAGGATTGGCCAAAATCAAATTAATTGAAAATACAAAAACAACATAAAATCAAAAATACAAAAACAATTGCACTTTACATTTTGCATCCACATCATTGCATTGCATGTTCACATACATTACAAGATATGTCATAAGAGTCTTAAAAGCGATACCACAGTTTGTCGCACAAGTCATCCATATCCATACCTCCATCCACATGTGTGTAATTGTGTTTTTCAACACAACCATTATTTACTGCTATACATAATTACCAAGGCTTTTTGGTTAGTCAACCAAATATAGTAATCTTAGCAACTTTTGACAAAAACAACTTTGATTAGTAGAAAAAAAGGCCTAGCTGTGATAAAGCCTTGGATATTCAAGATCCCATCACTAATTGAATCACTAAAATCCTAGTTGGTATAAGGAAAAGATGAAAGCTGCAAAGTGGTCTAGATTACCTTAAGTGAAAAGGATTATTCTTGCTTATCCCCCTATGCAACCGATTTAAAGGTGCTGAGAATTGGCAAAAGGACAAGCTTTACCCTATCAAAATCCCTTGCTTAAATCAAAATAAGCAAAATACCAAAGCAAAAGTACAAATTCAAAAGGCCAAGCATACAGTCCATATTTCAAAAGCAAAAATCCAATACAATCATATATTCAAAAATCAAGCTCAAGAAAAAATAAAAATAAACAATGATTTTCATCACTAAGAATGAGCAAAATAAACAATGATTATCATCACTACAAAAAAATTCCCGCTCAAGAAAAAAATCAAATAAAAAATAAATAGTGATTTTCATCACTACATATGAGCAAATATCCAAAGCCAAAAAGAAGGGAATAAAGCTTGAATCCCTAGAATTCTCAACATTGTACAAAACTGAAAGGAGAAATCCTTACGCATGATGATATGTCTATTACAATTGCTTCATGCATTTGTGTAGACCAATGTTTGAATGTGGATGAGCTAGCTTAGGTAACCAAATATTGCCTAGTGGTATAGTCCAACTAAGTCCAACATAAGTATGAGAAGAACACTTGAGGATCTCTGATCTTAGCAATGGGCTGAAAGAATCCCGCCTGACATTGGAGGAAATGCTTGAGTTCTACCTCAAAATATACAATCACATGCACACATAGAGATCATGAAAAACCAAGTCCATGGTAAAAGCCTTACTTTTCAAAATTCTAAGTGGTAAGTAGAAAGCTTTTGATAGGGGAACTAGAGTGTTTGAATCTATGGAAAGCCCCAAAAATTCTTACATAGCAACAAATCATAACATCATTCACACCATCACTTTCTTTATAAGATTCTATATATCAGTGGGTATCAACATAGTAGGACAGATACCGCATATATATTAGAAATAGTATATAGAAGGCCATTGACTACTTTATATATTTTAATTTATAGAAACTTATTAAGAAGATACATTACACACCATTACATATCATATATGAATACTTAATCAATTCTTATGATAGAAGTGATTATTTAAATTCATGATTATCTTTAAAACTTTCTGTGGTATCACCCATTAAGATTATCAATGTCATATGCATTTTGTATGTTTTAAGTTATTAGAGCATACAAGTTCATTTATACCATTCCATAACATAAGTTAGGTACATATAATTAAAGCAAATATTAAACATGCATTTAACAATAACATTTGCATCCACAAAAACAAGTCATTAATCATCCATAAAACACATCATAAAACATACAGACAATATCCATTTGCATATCATAAATTCATCATTCATCATTAAAATATATTGCATCATATCATCAAATCATATAAGCATCTACACATCCATCTAAGCATCTTCAAATATCATTTATCATCTAACATATCCATCAAATCATCGTAATATCATAATCGCAGCATATCATAAAACAAAATAACAACAAAAACATAATCAATAAATGATACACCTAATGAGTCACAAAAGGTAAATATATCATAAAAATATGTGTGTCAAGTTCAATGGATATACAAAAATGCCCATGGGCTATAGTCATGTAGGTTAGTCGATCTAAAAAATGGATCAAGAACCCAATAGAACATCAAACGAGTGTCGAGCTTGAGCCCCCTACATCACCTCCTCTAGTGCCACCTCAACCTATGGCGGTGTCATGAGTCGAGTGATGTGAGCCTGTAGGTCTCTCTGTTCGAGTTCGGGTCGGCTTGCTAGGACGAGTAGAAGACTACCCCGAGGTAGAGCACCTGCTGACCTACGAACCACCTGCATCTGCTAGATCCTTAGGGACAATCCCGTGCCTCCTAAGATGCATCTGAAGGAGGGTAACATGATATGTAAGACCCTAGATCCGAGCCTCATGCTCATCCAACAAGGAATGAAGCAGTCCCACCTCTACCCCTGAGCTTGCTATTGGAACCTCTTGTGGTGTAGAAGTAGGAACAACAAACTACATCCTGACATCGCCATCCCCGATAGTAGCCTACAGAGCCTGTATCTATGTTGTGTGCTACTCAATCATAGCATATCACCACTATACCTAGATCTTAGTAGCCTAAAGCTCAACCTCGACCTCATGCAACTGTGCTCTTAGAGGAGAATCTCTCTCCTTAGGCTCTAACTCCTCCTCCTCCTCAGGAACATCAGGATCCTTTGCTCCCACCTGCTTTGTCGGTTAGCCCCATACCTCGGTCCTGGCTCGAACCCTGCGTCCTGTTGGATCTGTGCCATCACCCTCGCCATCATCCTTGCACCCTAGAATGCCGATGCCATGCCACATCTGATCACCCCACCACTGAGAGTAGGCCTCTATAACTCCCCCAACCAATGTAGGGTCTACGGTTGGGGCATCCTCCTCATCTGCAAGCTTTATGACCTATCGTGGAGAGGTGCTTGTAAGAATGGTACCAAGGGCACATCCTACTGCAATCCGTACTGATGAAGAACCCGAGAGTAGAAGAAATACTCCTGGATGGAAATATTACTGCCAATGACCCATTGCTCACGCTGTGTCCTAGTAGTAATACTAGATGGATCATCCCAAACCAGAAACTCATAATACATCTACCACACGACATCTCCGACCAAAAGTCTAGTAAAAGCATTAGTGTAGTGAGACAACTCCCCTGCAAAAGTATGGCTCTTACGCTCCTCATGCTCCTGAGCCCATTTGGCAGCATAGCATTGTGTTCGAGCCTCAATAGATGTAATCTCAGCTAGGAGCCCCTTAGGGTGATCTACCTTAATGTGCTCCCATCCCCAAACCTATAAAAGCAAACTACAAGCAATGCTAACGCATCCCCGTCAACAGATGTGGTACAACTCATCATAGCACTAAGCCAATAACGATCTATCCTATGCATATATGATAGGATCCTCACTATCCAGTAGGTCCTACACCATTGCTAAGAGGTTCTAAGGTAACCTCAAACCTGAGCAGTCCAGGATAAGAATGTTGCTGATCACCATCAGCAACACATCATGCCTTGCTTTGAAAACACGAGCATCATACCAAGTCTTGATAGATACTCCCCTAGACCCAGTCTCCCAAAGATCCTGTGCAGAACGTGCCCCAAACACCCTATCATAGACAACCACTTGATCATTAGTGGTTGATGAAACAATGGGCACCCCATCGAATGGGATCCGAAAGATCCTGTACATGTCCTTCGACGTGATAGTCATCTCACCGGGTGGAAGGTGGAAGGTGTTGGTCTCTGGGTCCCAACGAAGGGATAAAGTTGTAAGATAAGCCTGGTAGGCCATAATGTGGGGCAACCTGATAACTTATTGTAGCCCACAGGCCTTAAACCACTCCCAGTCAGTGTCATGAAACCCAGGGAGCAAGTCCAATAGGAGCTTCGGGTCCCAAGCCAGAGTAGTGAGGATCTAAACAAAGCAGAAGTAAAAAAAAACATAACTACAATGCATCTAAGGCATAATTCACAATAAATATGAAAACGGTGCAAAAGAGTATGAGTTACTCTGAATCTAAGCAAGAAGAGAATAAATTGCACCTAAGCACAGAAAAAAAAAATCATAAAATCAATACACAAAATGCAAAAACAAGGTTCAAGCTTTAGCCGTTATCGCCTACAACAACCGAAACCTGGCCATTGGAGGCAGCAGTGGCCAAGGCCCAATGGTCAATTTTTTTATCGTTGGGATTCAAGCTTGGCCGCTTTGAGTGACAATGGCTCAGAGTCGGCCGCTCTGAGCAACAGCGGCCAAGGGGCGGCACGGCAAACCCGTGAACCCTTGGCTAGAAAATAAAAAATATATATAATTTTGACAAAATAACTTAATCAGAACAACAAAAGGGAGGGAAAGCAAACAAATTGGAAAAAAAATCCCCTACCCAAGCATCAAAACTAAGCTAAGTTTGAGAGAGCCCAAAATGGTGGCAACAGGTGAATAATGGAAAAAATTTCAAAAACCCTGGGCTAAAGCCACTGACGGATTGCAAAATTTGGGACCAACCCACTGTGGAAAAAAGGAACCTAAGCCTAATTACGAAGCTTGTTCGTTGCTAGAAAGTTTAGTGATGTTCATTTTGCTCATTTATTAGTGAAATTCAATTTTACTAAAACAAAGAAAAGAGAGCTAGGGTTTTGAAGAGAAATACCTGAGAAGCTCCAACTCCTCCAGCAGTTGATGTCTCACCTCGTGCAGTCATGTCCCCAGCACCAGCAAGTTTCGAAGTCACAACCGTCGCCATTGCACCAGAGCTCTAAAAATGGAATCTTGAATAGTGAAAATGATAGGTCAAAACCCTAGAATTGCAAGTTTTATATTTCCTTAATTATGCCTTGGTTGCTGTTGACATCAGCTGCCCGAGATTCTTGGTCGCTCAAGGCGACAACGGCCACAGGCAAGAAATCAGAGGCTGCTGGACCTGACAGCGACCAAGACCATAGGTCAAAATTAAGCAGTTCCTTCAATGAGGGAATAACAAAAACAACAAATAATCACACTTTGGTGGTTTTGAATCACTAGAATGACCAAAATAACAAAAAAATTACATAAAATCACAATCTCAAGCAGGCCTCGTATCTAGTTACCTACTCTATCCACTTGGTGATTGCAGCAATTTGCACTCCATGTATTTTGGTGAGATGAGTAGGCAACCATAAGGCCACTTGGGGCAAAAGCAACTCATTTTGTAATTACGATATGTCATCCTTCAAATTTGAAGAAGATCAAGATGGTCGAACTGCTCCACAGGTACGAAGGGGTCATTCTAATTCCCTTATGACATCAAAAATATTAATTCAAAGTGATACAATCTAAACATAAATAGAATCACTCATCCTAACTCCCTAAGAAGGCTATTGATAGTCGGACCGCTCCTCGGGATAGGGATGGATGATTATCATAAGCAATTGGAATCACACTTGGATGTGGGATTGCCCATTAAAAATAACAAATGCTATAAAGGAACCAGATTAATCATATTGGTCAAGCAACTTGTCGCTTCATTCATTGTCATTTCTTCACCAATTCATTGTGTAAAGAAGTAGTTCAAAACTTCAACTTAATCATAATCAAAATTAACAAAATATCACTTGATCATAGCAAAATCATGTTCGTCCTTCGAATCATTGCATACAACAATCACAAATTTCCCTTGTTTGCTAGGAACATAAGAAGACATGACATCTTCAATTGTAGCTCTCCTACCGATCAAAATTATTGTAGTAGTTGAAGCTACCCGATTGAGTTTGAGGAATGAGTGCAATTTAACATGCAAAAGCCATTGGGCTAAGTCCTCCGAATGTTGAGGCAATGATTCAAAGGATGTGCACCATCTTGCATGATTGGGCTATCTAGCGTTGATCAGACCATTGATCACCATACACCCTACAAACGGATCAGTCTACATTTTTGCTCAGCGTTGTGTTTTCCACACAACACGTTGCAAAAAGGGGCATCTGTAGACACCTAAATCATGTCATGCTTAGGTGAGCTACTTACATAGACACATTCATAAGATCATAAGACATAATATTGGACTTTCCAAACACCAACAGTGGTTCTCACCACTCATTTGGGGCCTTTTCAAGCCATCCAAGCTTGGTCGCTCAAGCCAAAAGCAACCACGGCCAAACCTTAGCCGTTGTAGGTGACAGCGGCCATATCATAGCCGCTGCATATGATAGTGACTAAGCCATAAGAAGCGGTTTTCCAAAAAACAGGCCCAATCTCGGGCGAAAGTGGTAGTCTACATGCAATAAAGGTGAGCGGGAGTGACTTTGCATTCCTTTTCATGACCAATTCACATAGGAGACTTGAGTTTGCATTTAGACTTAAGTTAACTGACCTTCAAGCATAAAAAAAGGATAAAAGCTTCTCATGCTAACGAATAGTTCGCATGGAAGACTCAAGTAGGCAGTTAGATTTTAGTTAATTGGCCTTCAAATATAGACAATAGACAAAAACTTCTCATGCTAACTTGCACTACACATGAGAAATTCATTTCTAGGGCTTGGACATAGACCTAGGGTTTCACACTATAAAAGGTGCAAGCCTAAGAGCACTAGATAATCTAGAGATCTTTTATATTTTATCAAAGAAGAGACACATGATCGATAAATGACATATAGAGACCCGAATCACATATAGGAGATCATTTCAAGGAGAGAGTTCTCTTTGAGGTAATATGTGTGATAGAGCTTTGATAAATCAAGGGGTATAACACCTACTTTCTTCAACATCAGATCATAGTCTTTGACCCATAGCTTTGGGGCAAGGAGAGCTAGGTTTTCTTTAGCGACCAATGTCTTGGATAGTGGCCCACAGGCTTAGCTTAAATAGACATTGCATATTTTATCTTGTTTTATTATATCATTAGCTTAGATGTACTTGATTCCATGGTATCGTTTTATCATATTTCTGTTACATTCTTTGATTACTAACAACCTTATCCGGGGAGGCAATCTCGGACAGCTAAACGTGTATTGTTGTTTGAATTGCATACAGGGCCACAAGTTCTCAAGACATAATCCATGACATGTGAGAGCAAGAGGATCTATCCAGGAGACATACCTGGAGAAGGAGGCATCTGTAAGCCCTTAGACATTTTCGTGTGCGGAACCGGGAAGCATTTTAGAGCGCGCCATCCTTTTGCAAAAGGGGACATCTCTTCATCCACTTGTAAATCATTGTATCAAGATGGGTATCCCCAAGAGAGACTGACATGTAATCGAGGTTCAATATTAGTGAAAGATCCATTCTTTATCATTTCCGTGTTATATGTTTTCTCATAATATTTTAGCTTCATTTTTGGTATAGTAATAACATCACAAGTAGAGTTAAGAGCGGTGCATGCGCACTCGAGGTCGCTACACATAGGTTGGTGGACATGAGATCAGGATATTAGTTACATTCATCCACATGCAGGGTGACTGTCACACTATATTAAGTCACTAGAGTGACTGATGTAGGAGTAGGTCATCTAGAGGTTATATTTAGACTAACTCGATTGGACTGAGGTGATCAAATATCTATATCGAGTGAGATATGGTAGATGGTTTATAGGGCATCACAACATTGAGTGAGAGTACTTCCAATAATCTCAGGTGACTCACCAATTTGGGATTGCCTAGGATGTGCCAAAGGAGATAGTCCTCTATCGTCACAAGTATGCTAAGACATAGTATTAGTTACCTTAGGTAGAGAGACTATAATATGAGATGGACCCTCTACTTATAGATACTAGCTTAGAGGACCCAAGTACCACTGTGGAGTTTGATACCTAGTGGGTTACTCAACTATGGTAGGGAGGTGGTCCTATGGGTAGGCCTGTAGCAGTGGCAACAGAGGAGGGTGAAGATGACGATGAGTGATGAGTTCATTGTAGGATAGAGGGTAAGTGGGTATGGACTGCAAGGTAGGTGAAGGGGCCTCTGTTTAAGGAGGAGGGCAAGGAGTATACCTTTATAGATGAGATAACATAGTTACGGGTGTAGCTACAAAGTGTACAGGCACAGCTATAGACCTTATAGATGCAACTTGTGAAATGAGATACTATTCTCACGATTACATAGAGTCATCTTAGCACTGGACAACAGTAGTTATGGGGGTATGCTGAGGGGAGAGTTCTCCTCCAGGCTCAAGTAGATACAACTACGATGGTTATGGACACTCTACGCACATATTTGGCTACTCGAACCACCGAGAGGGATGTTAGGACCGCAAAGTGAGATGCTCTAAAAGTTCAAAAAAATGGCCACACCTACAACTTAGGCTACACCTTCCACTACAACCACTTAGGAACTGGTAGTATCAGGTGGGGATGTAGATATTAATAAACTGCATAGCCTACTAGAGGAGACTATGGCTTAATGCCAGTTAGATGCAGCCTATATCATTGCCTTGGAGACTTAGATTAGGCTATGCAGGGGTAGTCTTCCAGAGATGTCTATAATAGGGGGCTACCAACGAAGTAGGTGGAGTGAGTCTAGGTAGTTTTAGCATAACATGTTAGCGTAACTATAGTTTGCTATATTATATTTCATTATTTAGTATGTTGTTACATTGTTATAACAACATCTATTCCTCGCCTGGTTAGTTGCACTTTCAACGGACTATTCTAGGGTGTCAATGTATTATTTATACACTTGATTAATCAATCATATTGTTCCAAATTTTTACATGGTATCAGAGCATGTGTCAAATTTGATGCACGTATCCCGAGGTAAGGCATCTCGATCGAATTTGATGCACACATCCCGAGGCAAGGTATCTCGAGCGACGAGGATGAGGACCCGACTAACGTGAGGCCTGGACAAGGCCGACTGACATGAGGATGAGGACCCGACTGATGCGAGGATGCAGACCTGACACCTAACAGGCCCGGACAAGGCCTGACGTGATGATTGACCCGAGCGGAATCCCAAAACTTTGGGATCGACAAACGACAATGGAGGTCGATCGGCAGATCAAAGGTCAACGGAAGGCGGGAGGTCGAAGACAACGCAAGGCACGAGTGTGCAGGTGGCAACCACCAAGGCGGCCATCCCCATGCGGGAGGAGATCCCGCATCCTCTCAGGCATCATCTCCCCGAGAGGAGATACGCCAAGAATGGAGTATTCACCCTCTTAAATAGGTTTAATGCCCTTTCCCACGCACATGTGGGACATATGCATTTTAAAAAAAAAAAAAACCTTTGTTATATCCTGCTAATGCGTCCCGGGCATCAAAACCAAAAACCAGTTGCTATTTTTCGTTAACTCCTCAAATCCATGCATGTGTTAATGACTGCGTTAGATCTTTTCTCACAGAGATTTCGTGCAGCTTGGCCGGTTTGGTTTTTCAATTTAACTCTTCATTTCTCCATAAATAACCTGCTTCTCCTCCCGTGCCCATCATAGATCAGAGTTGTAGGTGTTTTTTTATGCAAAAATCCAAGCTTATACAATGAATGAAGGGTTGAGAACGGTTTTTTTTTAGTGCAAATCTGTGCAGTGGCAAGGTTTGTTTTGTGGGAGAGCACCTATTTTTTGTAGTGTTGACAGACTACAGTCGACCCAAGCGGATGCCACTCAAGCGAATGCCACCCGAGCCGTCGCCCAAGCGACACTGCCGCCAGCGTAGACCACCGCCGAAGTGGAGGCATGGAGGTCACATCGAAAACAAAGGGCTCGAGGAGCCTCCTTAACTAGGAGGGCTCCCCGTGATCCAAACGGATCGCTAGCTCACGTGGTAGTGAGTTGAGCGGTTGGGCTCTGGGAGCCCTGAGGTCGCGGGGTCAAAACCCGCCGACCCCCCATGCAAGGTAAATTTTTTTTATTAAAGTTTTCTTTTATTTTTTTTTCTACTAAGGTTAATAAATTAAATTTTTAAATTACTTTTTTTTATCATAGTTAAAAGTTATTTTTTTTAAATGATTTTACTATGATAAGGTAATTTATTTATTTTATTAATCTTAGATAAGAAATTAAATTTTTAAAAGATGCTTTAGTGGAAATTTTTTGTGGGGAACCATTTTTTTCCACAAACTTAAGGGGGGGGGCTATTTTTTTCAAAAATCAAAGGGGGGAAAGTGAGTAATTTTTTCAGCATTTGAAAAAGCAAAATTGGCATTATTGTAAAGGTGCATTTTTGACAGCGCCCGACACCTAGAGGTTTATTTCTATGGGCACTTTTATGTTGTATGTTGCATTTTCCATTTTTTTGCACTACTTCATTAAAAGTTAAAAATCAAATTCACTCCCTAAGTCCTCGAAATAAATAAAACCCATCCGTGCAATTTATTGCACTACAACGTTTGGTATTTGTGATACCTCTGGCCAGCACTTACAGGTAATGTTATCATGATTGCGCTACTATATCTGCCACCTAATATAGCTGCCACAACAATGTCTGAGCTTGTTCTCTATTAATCGTCGGGGAGACATAAGTTTGCCATTTTGCTATTTTTTTACTCCATCCACTACCTCAATCGTTCTTGTGTTTAGACGTAAACCCTGATGAATGTTCTAATTTTTGAAGTGTTTAGGGGAAGTTACGCCCCACGCATGAGGATTGATGACTTTCTATGGTAGGTGTCATCAACAAGACGATTCCCTTTTAGTACCGCCTAAGTACCACGTATCGTATAATCATTGAAATTACTTACAGTCTCCCTCACGTAAGGGCGGGTAATTTCTCTGATTTTTCAAAATACCTATAGTCTCCCTCACGTAAGGGCGGGTATTTTATATTGTATAATCGCCTGGGATTAAGGTATATCGAAAGGGGGACCATTTGGTGATATAAGGAACCTTCACAATGTCTGCAAAATTAATGACTGATGCTCATCAGTTGTTGAAAGGTCCTAACTATACACCATGGAAAAATAAGATGAAGGTAATCCTCGAAATGGATGACTTATGGGATGTTGTATCTGGCACAACAACAAGACCTTCATCTGCTACCAGAGCTACAACTCCAACTACTGATCAGAAAGACTTTGACAAGAAATACAACAAAGCAAAAGTGCTCATCTTGCTTGTTGTGTCTGATGAAGTTCAACCCCATATTGCTGACTGTAAACATAGTAAAGAGGCATGGGATGCCCTTAAAACTATATATGAGGGAAATAATGATTCCACCATTCTATTTCTTCAATCTCAATTACATAGTCTAAGCATGAAGCATGAAGCGAGGAGAGACGGTTGAAATCTTTCTTTGCAGAGTGTTTGAATTGAAAGCAAAGTTGAATTCTTTGGGAGAACTTGTTGATGACAAGCTCCTTATCTCAATTGTATTGAGAGATTTACCTAATTCTTATAGGGTGTTGATCACTTCCCTTCAAGTGTCACAACAGAAAGTTACCTTTGTTGAGTTGGTCAATATGCTTCAAGAGGAGGAGGCACGCCAACTTTAGAGAGATGATTCTTCTAACACAACCCTCTATTCCAACAGGAAGGGTCCTAAGAAGAAGGGTAATTTTTAGAAAGGAGGGAACTCTCAAAAATATTCAAAAGGGAAACAACCTCAACAAACTAAAAGATATTGCAAAATCTATGACAAAGAGGGTCATGATACAAATAGATGTTGGCACAAGAATAAGCAACCAAAACAGAAAGGCTAGAACAAACCACAAAACAAGAACAAGCAACCCAAGGTGAATGTTGTTGTTGAGGAATCTGACTCGGATTCTGAGTGGGCACACAAGGTGCTCATGACTACCACAACCTCCAAATAGATGGATCATGTATGGTATGTCGATTCTGGCACTAGTAAACACATGACTGGCGACAAATCATGGTTTGAGTCCTTTGAGGCCAAAGAGGGCAAACCTGTCACTATTGTCGATGATAAAACCTACAAGGTTTAGGGAGAAGGTACATTTTTAGTCACTCTTCCTGATGGCAAGTGTCAGATTGAAAAATTCCTCTATGTTCCAGGATTGGCGAACAATTTGTTGTCAGTCACACAAATTTTGGACAAGGATATGGTTGTAAACTTTAGTGTTGAGGGAGGCAAGAAGTGTTGTTCTATTACCAGGAGGGGTAAGAACATTGCAACCACTTCATATAAGCATGGCTTATTTGCCTTAGATGCTATCTCTTCTCCACATGTAGCCATGACAGTCTCTACAAAGGAGGCAACTTCCCTATGGCATAAGAGATATGGGCATCTTAGTTCTGGCTACTTACTTGAGCTAAGTAAGTATGAGATGGTAAAGGGTCTTCCTTCCCTTTCTACCACATTGCCAGTGTGCTCTGACTTCTTGGTAGGAAAGCAACATAGAGTACCTTTTGAGAAAAGCTCTACAAGAGCAAAGAAACCTCTGGAGTTGATTCACACCGATCTGTGCGGTCCTTTCACACCCATCAGTAGTGGGGGGAAGAGGTATTTTTAGTTGTTTGTGGATGATTACTCATGAAATATGTGGGTGTTCTTTCTTAATCTGAAATCTGAGGCATTTGGTTTCTTTCAGCAATTCAAGAAATCTGTTTTAAGGAGTCAGGGGCTTCTATAAAAACTCTCCGCTCAGATCGAGGGGGGAGTTTACCTCTAAATATTTTTTTGCATTCTTGACTGCACATGGGATCAAGAGATAGTTAACTACTACTTATACTCCTCAGCAAAATGGTGTTGTTGAAAGGAGGAACCGTTCCATCATGGAAATGGTTCATTGCATGCTCACAGGAGCTAGTCTTGAGCAACAATATTGGGTAGAAGTTGTCACCACAATAGTATACCTATTGAATAGGGCACCCACAAAGGCCCTACAAGGAATGACTCCACAGGAATCTTGGAGTGGTCGAAAACCCTCCATATCTCATCTACGTATTTTTGGATGTAATGCTTTCATGCACATACCAAAAGAGAAAAGGAAGAAGCTAGATGAGAAGACATTGAAGTGTATTCTTCTTGGCTATGATGAGCACTCTAAGGGTTATCGCTTGATTGATCCTTTTACCAAGAAGATTCATGTTAGTAGAGATGTTATTTTTGATGAGGCTTTCACATCACAAAGCACATCTGATGTATACCTAGATCTTGTGGAAACTAAAGTTGAGAAGTCCCCTTCATCACCAAAGACTGGAGGTCCTTCGACTTCTTCATCTTCTTCATCACCACAAAAGAAGAATCCAAAATGGTATACAAATACCATCAGAGACTCCAAAATATCCACTCCACCAAATTTGACTTTGGATAGACCTCGTACTCGCAGCATGGCTCGATAGCAAAGAGCAACAGCAGAGACTATTGGGGTTGATGATCTTTGTCAATATTTTGAGGAACTTTCTATTGATCGAGAGAAACAAACAGAGGATATGGATATAGATTATGATAGGGTGTTTATGTCTTCAATGAATGAACATGAACCTACTTTTGTACAAGATTCCCTTAGTGAGCCACAATGGAAGGTTGCTATGGATGTTGAGTATAAGTCTCTAATGAAAAACAAAACTTGGAAGCTTGTCGATCTGCCACAAGGAAAGAAGCCCATTGGCTATAAATGGGTGTACAAATTCAAGTACAAGGTAGATGGGACAATTGATAAGCATAAGGCCCATCTTGTTGCAAAGGGCTATGCTCAAAAGGAAGGCATTGACTACGAGGAAACTTTTGCACCTACTACTCGGATGACCACTATTCGAGTTCTTTGTGCTATGGCAGCATAGTATGGGTGGAAATTTCACTAGATGGATGTCAAGAGTGCCTTTTTGAATGGTGATATCCAAGAGGAATTCTACATGACTCAACCTGAAGGATTTGAAGTGGAAGGCCAAGAGCAAAAAGTGTGCAAGTTGGTCAAATCCTTATATGGTTTAAAACAAGCTCCTCAAGCTTGGTATATAAAAATGGATAATCACCTCCTGCAACATGGATTCAAGAGATGTCCGTCAGATGCAAACCTCTATTTCAAGAAATAAGGTTTTGAGATAGTGTTGCTTGTACTCTATGTTGATGATCTGCTCATTACAGGGAGTTCAAAAACTATGATCTCTGTTGTCAAAAAGGACTTGTGTAAATATTTTGAGATGATAGATCTCGGACTTCTCCATTACTGTCTTGGTCTGGAAGTGAACCATAAGGAGAACTACATCAAAGTGTCTCAGAAAAATATGCCAAGACATTATTAGAAAAATATCGCATGACTAATTGCAAGCCAATGGAAACTCCTATGGAATCAGGGCTTTAGTTATCACGACATGATGATTCACCTCAAGTAGATGCTACTCTCTATCATCAGTTGATTGGGAGTCTCATATATCTAACCAATACTAGGCCAGATATCGTATTTACTATCAACTATCTTTTGAGGTTCATGCAGGAACCTAAGACTACTCACTGGAAAGCAACAAAACATGTTCTTCACTATGTCCGTGGCATAATGGAATATGGCCTAGAGTACAAGAGGAATAACAAATTTTTCTTGCAAGGATACACGGACTTTGACTATGTCGGGTCATATTATTATCGTAAGTCAACTTCAGGATATATATTTCATCTTGGATCCGGTCCTGTCTCTTGGCACAGCAAGAAGCAATAGGTGGTTGCTATCTCATCTACAGAGGTGGTTGTCCCATCAACTTTGACCTTGCTTCCCTAGCCCATTTCATCTTGTTGCATCTCATTTCGATTGTCTCAGCCTATATTTTCCTGCTCGGCTTGTCCTACCTGAATCCCTCTATGCTGGCTTGGTTTGACCCATTTTGACTCGCTCAACCTATTCTTGTATGTTTCGGCTTGTCACGACCTACTCAACTAATTCTTATATCTTTAGACCCCTTCTTGCCTCTCATGTCATTTCGGTTTATTCGACATCTTCTTGCTCAATTTGACCTATTCCGTCCTGCTCGACCTATTACTGTATGTTTCGACCTATCGCGACATACCCAACTCATTCTGATATTCGTAGACCCATTCTTATCTATCGTGTCATTTTGGCTTGTTTGACACATTTTGGCTTGCTTGAGTCCTCCTTGCCCATTCACGATCATTTTGGCCGACCCCAACTTGTCCCATCGACTTTGACCTAGCCTTCCTAGCCTATTTTGTCCAGTTGATTCTCATTCTGATCATCTCGGCCTATGTTTGCCTGCTCGGCTTATCCTGGTCAAATCTATTTGTATTGGTCTGGTTTGACATGTTTTGACATGCTCGGCCCGTTATTGTATGTTTCGGCCTGTCACGACCTACCCAACTCATTATTATATCTTTAGACCCCTTCTTACCTCTCATGTAATTGTGGTTTATTTTACATCTTCTTGCCCAGTTTGACCTATTCCATTTTGCTTGACTTGTTATTGTATGGTTTGACTTGTCATGGTCTACCTAAATCATTTTATAACGGTAGATCCGTTCTTGCCTCCCGTGTCATTTTAGCTTGTTTGATGCATTTTGGCATACTCCAACCCTCCTCGCCCATCTATGACCATTCTGGTTGAGTGCAACCCATCCCATCAACTTTGACCTTGCTTCCCTAACCCATTTCATCTTGTTGCTTCTCATTTCTATCGTCTCGGCCTATGTTTTCCTACGCGGCTTGTCCTAGCCGAATCCATTTGTGTTGGCCTGGTTTGACCTTTTTTGACCCGCTCAGCCCATTCTTGTATGTTTCGACCTGTCACGGCCTCCCCAACTCATTCTTATATCTTTAGACCCCTTCTTGCCTCTCATGTCATTTCGGTTTATTCAACATCTTCTTACCCGATTTGACCTATTCCATCCTACTCGACCTATTACTGTATGTTTCGGCTTATCGCTGCCTACCCAACTCATTCTGATATCTGTAGACCCGTTCTTATCTACTATGTCATTTCAGCTTGTTTGATACATTTTAGCTTGCTTGAGCCCTCCTTGCCCATTCACGATTGTTTTGGCCGACCCCAACTTGTCCCATCGATTTTGACCTTGCCTTCATAGCCCATTTTGTCTCGTTGCTTCTCATTCGGATCGTCTCGGCCTATGCTTGCCTGCTCGGCTTATCTTGGCCGAATCCATATATGTTGTCCTAGTTTGACCTGTTTTGACCCGCTCGGTCCATTCTTGTATGTTTCGGACTGTCACAACCTACCCAACTCATTCTTATATGTGAAGCTGTGTGCGAAGTGATATGGTTGCATCACATTCTAACAAGTATGGGTTATCCATCAGAATCTCCAATACACTTGTTCTGTGACAACCAAGGTGTTTTGAACCTTGTTAAGAATCCAGTGCATCATGATAAAACCAAGCACATTGATACACAATTCCACTTCATTCGAGACGAAGTTCTAAGGCACTGAATTCAGCTTCAGTACATCTCCACCAATGCTCAAGTTGTAAATATTTTCACTAAGGCACTTGCACATGTCAAATTTGAATTGTTTTGCTAATCTCTATGTATTGCCAAATGATGTAATCAGGGGGGATGTTAGTATAGCTAGTATTTATCTTATTATCCAAATAATGTAATAAGGGGGATGTTAGCATAACATGTTAGCGTAACTATAGTTTGCTATATTATATTTCATTATTTAGTATGTTGTTACATTGTTATAACAACATCTATTCCTTGCCTGGTTAGTTGCACTTTCAGCGGACTATTCTAGGGCATCAATGTATTATTTATACACTTGATTAATCAATCATATTGTTTCGAATTTTTACAGGTAGTCATTAGTGCGTCCCTATCACAGGTTAACTTCTCTATCATAAAGATCGATAGGTAGTGGCTCTAGATAGCTTGGCATGGATGTAGTTGAGGGTAGAGGTGACTCAAGGGGTGCAGGCCTTACTTTATGTCATCATGTATTTATTAATTTTGAGTGTAAGGTCTGAGGACGTACATAGTTGTAACTTGTGAATAATTTTGTACCATGATGTACTTTATTTTCACACATATATATGAGATCTACCTTTTACCTCATTATGTGTCTTATGGTTTTGATTTATGCTTATGGATGCTTTGATGGGTGTAATACTTATATGATGATGTGATGTTCTATATGTGATGTATTAATGACATGCAATAGTTAGATGATTTATATATGATTAGATTTTGTGATCTAGATGTGTGGATGTACTACTATGCATGATTATATGGATGCAGTAGTTAATGTTAAACACATGTTTTGATTTATTTCATTTCTATTATATGATATGGTAGATGTAATGTGTATTTAATGCATTAATTTCATGTGGGTGGTCTAATGCAAATGCATTTGTATGCTTTAATCACTTAAAATATAATGAATCTAATATGTGTTTAAAAATCTAATGGCAGATACCACATGATGTATAAAAATTTTAATCCTTATTATAATAATTAATCATGTATACATCCATATGTGAGATGAAATGATGTGGAATGTAGGGGTTTTTCGTATAAGCTTTTGCAAAATAAAATATATGCCTAATATAGTCAGTGGTCATCTAAATATCATTGATGATATCCATTTGGTATCTATATTCAATGTATACCCCTTAATAAACAAAAGTTTATAAGGAAAATTATGATTGTTTGATGAGATGATTTATTGCTATGAGGGGACTTTTAAGGTTTTCCATGAGACTCAAAGACCCTAGTTGATTGATCAAAAGTTGTATAATGACTACACAAGACTTCTGAAATATGCAAGCCTGTTAAATTGACCCAGATATTCACTATCCTTGTGTGTACAAAGTGGATATATTAGATGAGGCATAAGACTATCTCATTGCCAGGTGGGTTTCATTCAACCCTTCGTTCAACCCTTTGCTATAATGAGGATCACCCTATGGTCATCATGATCCTGAGTTTGGACATAGTTAGATTAGACTACTAGGCAATATAGGCCATCTAAAGCTAGCTCATCCATAAGTTTATATTGGTCTATACAAAATAAGGTCGCTAATGTGATAGACATATCACCATGTGTAATGTTACTCCATTTCTAGATGAGTTTCATTCGACCCATTGTTGTAATGGAGATCACCCCATGGCTGTTAGATACTAAAAATTCTAGGGATTCAAGCTTGTTATCCCCTTATTTTCTTTTGATTACTTGGGATACTTTCTAATGCATAGTGGTGAAAACCACTATTTATTTATTTTTTGTTTTTTGTGAGCAAGGGATTTGCTTAGTGATGAAAATCACTTTTCATTTTGCATTGTTTTGGAAATTTGCTCATTTTGTACAAAAGCAAGGGAATTGTTTAGGTAGGGGGGAGCTTTTCCTTTTTTCAATTCTCAGCATCCTAGACCATGCACATAATAATATGAGCAAGGAAAACCTTTCGCTTTAGGTGACAAGGACCACTTTGTAGTGTTATTTTTTCTTGTTCGAACTTGGATTGTTAATGTGTAAAATTATGTTGGGATTTTGACATATGCAAGGTACTATCAAAACTAGACCTTACCTTCGAAAGCCAAGATAGCTTTCTAAAAAATCTAAAAATATAACTAGGGATGGTTGAATGACCAAAAAACCCTAGTATACATCCTGTAGAAACTCATAAGTTGTGTTAAAAACACACTTACTCACAAGAAAATATGCATGATAATGATTAGAGAATTCATGATTGGCACACAAACGTGGTGCCATTTGTAAGAATATAAACACAACCTATCCTAATGCAAGTGCAATGAATGAAGATGCAATGTAACTAATGAGTGCATATAATTAAAATGTGTGACAACATAATACAAATATTTTTTTTATTTTTGATGTTTTGTATTATTTTTGTGTTTTAATATTTTTTTGTTTGGAATTTTGCTGATTTTTCTTGTTTTTGTGATTTTGATTATTTTATGATTTTAGGGAGAAGGTACGACACCTTATGTATCCCCTATGTGTGATGATTTATGGAAGTGGGGAAGGAATGATACCTTTAGAATCCCCAATTTGCTTCATCGATTGTGATGTGGATGGTGGGGAAGGTGTGACACCTTGAAAATACCTAGTTTATATTTTATCTACTGCAATTTGGCCTAGCTAGGAAGAGTGATAGAAACTGACTCACCCTGTTGTGGCATAGAATTTTGTTAAATGTCAATATCCTAATGGGGTAATATGAGTGACCCATTTATGGATAATCTCTTCCTATCAATAATATCTTTGACTATATGTTTAAATACATAGAAATTGTTAATATCATGACCCTTTATCTGCTGATAAATGCAAGAGTGATCTTCCCTGTAACCTTTAGATCTAAACTTGTTTGGGTTGAAAGAGGATATATCTGGTAAGATGATTTCTTTTGTCTCTTACAACTTCTAAAATATGGGTGACATGGGCTCAGATAACGAAGTCCAAATATGTAGATGTTTTATGCAAGGAGGCCACAATGGCCAAATTTGCTGAGGTTACTGACCTAAATGTATCTCAGTCATCTACTTAGGTTGCTCTTCTTATTTTTCTAGTGTAGATAATAGATCATCAACTATGCTCACTCATTGGTTTCCAATGGTGAGAAGGTTATCAATTCAAAGTTAATTCTTCTCAAGCATGTATTGTATTTTATTCTTGAAGTCGTAACATGATTGAATATCATGACCATCCAGTCGATGGTACAGATAATGTAAATCTTATATGTATCATTTAGGCTTCTTACAATAGGTATTTAGGATGCGCATTACAGGATCAATTAAAGATTGATGTCATAGGTTCAGGTAGTGGCGTATAATTATAGGGTAATTGGCATTGGTGACTCTGCGTTTGATATTATTGAGGTTTTTCTTGTGGTTATAAAGGAGGAAGTTTTACCTTAGATATGGTTTACTTTTGTAGCTCTAATGTCATGATTTGGTACATGATTTGTTGCAAAGTATTATTTTTCTAATCCATTTGTGTCTCTATTTTATCTATCAATAATAGATAGAGTTTCAAGATTTTTTTCTTTTGTCACCAAACTAATCATTCTAATGAATCCTTGATCTGGACGGGGTATGCATACCTCATCACTCTATTTAGGAGGTTCTTGACCAACATTATGTACCCCATTGTTAGGTACCAAATTAGGAATGATACTCATGGATGAGGATTTTATGGGAGGGTAATATAAGTCTTTAACAAACTTGATGATAGGTGTGAATATCCTATTTTGCATTATGCACTCACTAAACTCAAGACTAGTTAATTGAGTTGTGTCATGAGGTAGGATGGATACTACTAGTCTAGGGTGTTCTATTTCAACTATGACCATTGTGGTTTCTTATTCATCTTTAGGGGTGATAATATATTGTGTTACAGTGATAGGAATATATGGAGGAATCTCCTTGATTGGTCCCTTTGAGTTTTCTCCATTAAAGGATCCTGACGATGTGAAAGGGGTATAGGGAGGAATCAATAATGATGATGGATATGAAATGGTTGATGATCACTTAATGGATGGTCGTAGTGACGGAGCCAAATGCTTTATGATGTCATTTGAGTGAGTATCTAGGTGAATAGATGGCAAAGGAGGTTCTTGTGGTTCATCGATCATCTTGTAATATTTTAAGGGTTTTGAATCGATGTGTACCACATGTACTTGTCCTTGGTGTATAAATTTGAGGTGTTGATGTACTATGGATGGGATGCATTCTATATCTCTCATCCAAGGCCTTCCTAATAGTATATTGTACTGTCTTTCACCTTTTAGGATGTGGCATAAAGTAGGCATAATATTTACTCCAACTTGAATAGGTAGGACTATTATACCAATGATAGGGGATAAGGCATCATTGAAAGTTCATAAAGTAAACATGGATGAGATGATGTGTGAAAATAGAAGGTTGAGATGTTTTAGCATGGTGGTAGTGATGATATTAATATACAAACCAGTATCAACCAAAACTCGCTTATACAAAATCTGATTCATGCTAGCTATAATATGCAATGGAATATCAAGTTCATTAATAGGGGCTGGCTTAATCTCCTACTTTTGGAAGCTGATCACAAGGTCCTTGTGTGATTGGATATGACTTAATTTTTGTGCGTTGTGATACATGATTAGTGTTTATTGGATTTTCCAGTGATGTAGACTGATTAAGGTGTTTCCTGCTCCCCATCATGATATTGATCATGTCGATAAAACGTTCATTAGGTGGGGCTATATGCACCTCATTCACATGATCTATTTGATATTCCTTGACCTCATGTTTGGGTAAGGTATATTTAAATATACTGATTTTTTTTATTATTGAAAGCAAGAGGGTTATCGATTTGCAGTTGAATTTTTATACTAGGTTTTTAAATGAATAGCAATCTTGCATGTCATGGCCATGTTGTTGATTATATACACAATATAAGTCCTCCTTATTCCTTATTCCATTACGCACCTCAGGCAAGATAATATCCTTGGCCTCGCATAATTAGTTGAAAAGTGATGCCAAAGAATCAAGTAATGACATGTAAGCATGAGGTGTACGGTGCTTCCATTTTTGTGCATGCATCTACTATAGTTGATTATTATTTTACACTCAAGGGAGTTGAGCCTGATAGTTAGGCTGCTAAGGCACTTTTTTCACTTTAGAAACATGTAAAATAATTTGATTGATCAAAGCTAGTTTTGTTTGATGATTATTGTTACGAGGGTTTTTATTCCACTATTTCTTACGAAGTCTAATATCTCCCTCCTAGACATTAACATCCTCAATAACTTTGGCTTGAGCCAAAGCTTATTTGAATGTTTGGTATTGCTGCAATTGTAATAGCAATGATATGTGCTTAGAGCAAATCTTGGTAAACATTCATGTTAATTCAAAAATAGGAATGGTGAATGGTAGTTTCAACATGTTCTTGCACCATCTATTTATGTAGTTCATAACTGGCTCATCATCATATTAACATAAATTTAATAATTTAGAAATTTTTACCTTCTTCTTGACTCTAAAAGAGAAGCATTCAAGGAAGGTGTTAGCTAGTTGTTCAAAGCCAAAGATTCTATGTCTAATTGGTTGTACCACTCCAAGGAAAATCTTGAGAGTGTTATAACAAATTTTTACAATAGCAAAGCATCATTGTCTTGGAGATAAAAACACAAGTTCATGAAACTTATGATGTGCTCTTGGGCATCCTCATCCCCTTTAAATTTGTTCAACTTCAGCATTTCAAAATGCTATAGTAATCCATACTAGGCATTGATGGATCAAGGGGTTCATTATACAATTTACGTAAGCTGTATTTTTGATAACATTCTCCCTACTTCTCAAGCGATTGGATACACTTTGTGAAAATTGTGTATACCTACGATAAGATGATCTTATTTTCCTAAAGATATTTCTTAGGCACAGGAGGTGGAAGGCTCCTATATCATCTACCATATCCTCACAAGACAGCTCAAGATATGTTTGGTCCTAGTCTTCTACTTTTATCTCTTTTTAGACCTCGTATTTGGTAGGTTTGGTGCTTGGTGTTGTCTTTGTCAAGAATGATGAATAGAGGTATAAAGGGATTAGTTGTTAGCTGGCTTGGGGTAACTCTTGCTGCTACAAACTGCACCTTATGGTAAGTTGTTGCTTATAAGTACTAGATGTGGGTATTTATTCCTAAGCTACCCTACGAGATCACTCTTCAAGCAATCCCTACTCTAAGATTATTTTTTCATGCAGTCCATGTTTGTATAATCATTGATGGTGTAACCTTTGTTGTTCTACGTGCTCATTATCTAATCATTCTCGCTCATGATGCAAATCCTCCAATTGATATTAGAGCAATTGCTTTCTCTGACTAGTGTTAGGCTGAGGTAGTCGATATGTTCGATCCACTAAGTGAGGTTGATGACTTATCATCTTGATACAAGGAGTTTTGGCTATTTTAGTTCTTGTAGAAGGGATAGCTACCCTCTTACTTGGATCAATCAAGGTTATATTTACTCTGTGTTCAAACCTAGGGGTGATGTACTCATGTAAAACACTCTCTGTGTGTATGAATAGGATGAACTATATCTTCATTGCATCCACTCTCAAAAGGAGAAAGAGTAGAAGAAGGTACTCTATGAGCTACATTAGGGCTATATTTATCTAGAAAATATATCTTGTGACTTTTTCAAGGTTGGTCAGGAGGAGTAGCTCCCCCATCTCAAATAATTAAGGGCATATACTTTATGCCAAGCTATAAATATTTTGTAGATCTATTGGGTACACGGATGCATGCAACCCATCTGTTAGGCCCCTCATTGGGCAAATTTTACCTAGAAATAATATATGATGAATAAGGTCTAGATCCGTATCCTGGTCATGAGGATTTCCCAAAAGAGTCCTCCTATTAGGGTTCTATCGATGAGTATATCTCTCGTGTGTAGAGTTATCTCCATAATGGCTACCTGAACATCATTCAAGTAAAACTAGGTCATGTGGGTTGTACCAAAGGTGTTATAAGCCTTCATGTGCATTACTAGTAGTCTCAATTGGTAACTAGGAATGGCTTCATGTTATGGCCATTTTATTTTGATTATGCATATGATTATAAAACAAGCAAAGTATACAAATGATTATCTCATTTAAGAATTATTTATGTTTCCTAAAATTGGCTTGTGTGTTATGATTCGTTGATTTTTCTTACCTTTCTCTTGTTTGAGTTTGAAATTGTTGATGTAATACTCAATGTTAAAGGGTTTTCACCTATACGCTCTCACACACTAACCTGGTGATGAAGTCTAGACTGTGAAACCCACCAAAATATAAAGATGAAGCCCATATCCGGTGAGGTAGCACAGGTCCTACCAGTCCTTACCCAGTTCGTGGTGAGTGATATACCTTTTAAAGAAGAGTGCATGCTATTTTCCATGGCTACAATGATTTTTGGATCTAGCCTTGGCCAAAATGGGATACAAATGTCCATAATGCAAGCCAAAAAGGTGGTGATGAAGGCCATTGTTGTTGGTCTTGATCAGCGATTGGGTGTGAATTCCAACTCATTGATGTTAAATTTGAGATGTGATGTGTGTGTGGGTTCCTTTTATTTCATGCAAAAGGAAAATGCAACATAAAGCAATCCATGATTTTCACTAATGCATGAAAGAAAATTTCAAATTTCCAAATATGCAAATAAAAATGTTTTAATTTCAAAAATTTAATAGTGCAAACCCTAAATGAAATCAGCCTTTAGACAAGTAGTATGCAATAAATCCCTAATAAACAATTTAATAAGGGTTGTCTTTGTGTCATATGGTCTACAGAAGAGGCCGTTAGATGCCAAAGTGGACATAAATAGGGGCCATTGTACCCTGGGATGGCTAGAAGCAAAGGTTGATGTTCCCAAAAGTGGTTGCCAGCAAAAAAATAAAACTTAAAATTTTCTTCTAAATTTCTGTAAATTTTCATTCTTAAATTGCTATTCTATCTTTTTCTACAAAAACATAGCAAAATTAGGTATAGATCTACTTACAGGTGTAGCCAACATTTGATGAAGATTTTGACAATTTAATTTTCTAGCTTTGTTTTGAGGCCATCAAAGTGTAGAGTAGTGGCTCGGCTAGCCACCACAGGGTCTGACGACTAGGTCTACTAGTCGTCACAGGGTATGACAATTAAGACTGTGCACCATTTTAGCCTATAACAACTATACTAGCAATTCAAGAAAACCAATAAAAATAAACATTAGTGACAACTTAGGATATTGTGGGAAAAGTCCCACACGTGATCACCACTATAAGATGTACAAAATATCTAACACCTACAGATGTAATATGATATCAAATTGAAATGCAAATTAAGTAACCATAATGACAAAAAGATAGAGAAAATATGGTGCCCTTCTCATTTATAATTTGGAATTATATTTTAAAAAAGGTTACAAAATATCCCTCTTAGGGATTCACCAAATGATACAATATTACAATATGAAATCCCACAATAATAGGTGTCTTCCAAAAGATCTTTGTAATCTCCCAAAACTAATTATGGAGGGTTTTCCTAGTGACCTTCACTTGATGATGCCAATATTGAGGAATCTTGAGGTGATTTGCTCCTATGGAAACCTTATATCTGCACACATAAGCACTTATGTGAAGACTCTCAAGATGAGGCCTATTTTATGATAATGCAAATGAAAAGAAATTGCATAAAATAGTAAAGAAATGCATCAAAGACTGAAATAAAATATGCTATACGGTGTTAGAAACAAAATCAAATGCTGCTAAAACTAATCTAACTAAGAAAACACAATGAATCAAATGTCACTGTAAGGCTATCATAAGGTGGAGCAAATAGCCCTATTAGCCATCATGGGGTCTGATGGCTATGCATGCGGGCCACTGTGGAGCACAATGACCACTAAATAGAAAGCTTGTTCTCTATGCTTGATGTATGGTGACATTCAAAATTTCTATCAAATGAGTTGATGTTATTGGTGTGTTCTTTGAGGAAGACTTAAGGCATAAATTGACTTGAATTTATGGTGAATTGATGGTGAATAGTTATGGAAATTGTTCTTCAAGCTTTAGTGGACTCCATGGATACGAATGCAAGCTTCATGATGAAATGTGAGCAGTACCTTGACGCTTATGAGAGATTGATCTCTTTGTTAGAAAATTTGATAGCACTTCATTACAGATAATAGTCAGGGTTTGGATGAAGGAAATGCTCGATTTTATAGATTTCCCTCAGTTGCTATCTTAGCTTGCTCAAGAAGCTAAGACCAAGATTCAATTAGGCTTAGGAAGACCAAGCATCGCTTTTGGAAGCTTCTGGTGCATAACTGTTTAAGATTATTTGCCCTATAACAAATTTGACTTGGCTTAGGGAGCCAGATTTTGTTACAAATGAAGCCATCCCAGGGTGGAGCGACCAGGCTTGGGGTCCATCACAGGGTCTAGTGGCCACTCAAGGCTTCTCTTGGGTATGACATCCCAAGCTGAAAAGGAGTGATTGCCCCTATTTGAGTTGTTAGAACCACTGTTAGGTCTTGGAAAGGCCTAAAATGAGTCATATGTCTTGAAAATGTGTCCATATGAGTAGCCTCCTCAACATGACATGTTTTAGGTGTCTATAATTTCATTGTTAGATGTTTGGAATATCATAAAGTAAAGGTAAAACATCAACATCTAGCTATGAAATCTCATGTGTTGTGCAATATATGGTCATTTGAATTTTGTTTATTCAACATTTGTTTGGTGTCATGTTTTATCTTCACAAATGGTGATCATGGTGGGACCCCACAAGGGTTTTACTTTCTGATTTACTCTTTTGTACTAATTTCATTTAGTTGTTCCATTTTATAGGATTTTCTGAAGTGAAAAACTAACCAAAATTGTCGATTAGGGTTTCTGGAAGGTCCTATGATAGTTGCATAAGGTGCGTAGGTACTATGTAGCACATTTTTATCCCCATAGGTGCTCTAATACACCTAAAAAGGTGCCCTACTATGTCTGGAAGTGACCAAAGGTGCCCTGATGCACCTACCATTGATCAAAGGCACCCTGCTGTGTTTCCTGCACAAACTACCTAGACTATTTCAGCCATATCTCACTCATAGAGAGTCATATTAATCTAAAATTTTGATTGTAGGTTCCTAATACACCCTAGAATTCAGATCAATTGGAGTATCAGAGATCTTAGAAAAAAATCACCAAAATGTAGGCTTTTCTGTAAGTCCTTCATCCATTTCTACTCATTTTTGCTTTACATTGTTTTTGGATTTTCCTGCTATGTTTTTCAGATTTTGAGCTTAAAACAAACACACATTAAGAAAAATGAAAAATAGATCATTTTATATTGCATCTAGGGCACCTGTGCATTCATCACATATTTTGAGTTTTCTATTTTAAAAAGAATTGCAAATTCAAATAATTCCTACATCTTTTTGTTTGCATTTGAAAGTAAAAAGCATTAATTAGAATTTGCATCTTAGGAGTTAAGGGTTGCTTATTTTACTTATCTAAGTAGGAAAAATACTTAAATGTAAAAAGTATTCCTACCCTTAGGTGACTCCTTTGGCAGAGAGGTGGATGAACCCTCCAATTGCTATCTAGGCAGGGGGTTTTAAGCGGTGTACTTCACACTTTTTAGAAGAAATTTACATTTATGTGCTGGATTCTAATTTATATTTGTGAAATCTATTACCTTTTACATTGTTTACGTCAAAATTATACTATAGCAACTTGGTCAATCTATAACGACATAATCGATTAACTAGAATAGATAAGAAATAAGAAAGTATACATCGCAAAAGAAGAAAAATAAGTTTTCCAAATCTGTTTAGTATAAAATCTCCCTTCAATCCAAGGAAAATTCTCAATAGGAGATCCAGGGTCTATACAGCTAGACAAGATACAAAAATATCAATGGATATGGTGATAAATGTAAGGCTAGGATCAGACCAAGAATAACAGATTCAAGAACCAGAGGCTATAAAAGGAAGCATCCAGGGCCAGAATCTGCATCAAGCATTCAAAGATAGCATTTTACCTGAGAGGTATACATGAGTGCCCTACTAGTTGTGTTGTTGTATTTCATTTATGTATTTTCTCCTTGTCATCCCTCATTCTTCCCTTTTGTTGTGCAAGTTTTGAAAGAATTGTGCTTAGGAAGCTGAGAATATTTCCAGTTTTCTTGAGCCAGAAACTCAAAGATTTTTCCTATTGCCATATTGGAATGGGATGAATTGAAGGAATCTTGTTACATTATTTGAACAAGATTTCCTCATTGTATTAAACTACAATAGAGTTCAATGGCACTCTACCAACTCTGCATGTAATGATATTTGAAATATTAATACAATTCTAGGGTGCTATTCTATTAATTTTATCTTCAACTCTATGTGTTACCTTACATCATATTATATTATTTGAATGTGTTGTAGGTTTATTGCAGGTTTTGACAAAATTATGCTTAGGAAAATGAGAATATTTCTAGTTTTTCAGAGCTAGAAAATCGGAGTTTTTTCCTGTTGCCATATTGGAACGAGATGAGTTGAAGGAATCTTGTTACATTATTTGAACAAGATTTCCTCATTGACCATCAAAAGGAAATAAAATCAAATAAAAAAAGCATAAATGTACCAGATCCAATGATAGCGGTGAATCTCGACCAGATTCGACGGTCGTGCATGACCAATTTACCTGGAGGTTAAGAGACATGGTCCATTTCATTTTTGAATAATTTATTAAGGTTTAAAAAGGGTTTGATCATGTTGATAATGATCCCCCAATCTTGATAAACCTTGGCACATGTCTAGATATTCGGACGAACACAAAATCGCATGGTTGATCAAACGGTAGACCATTGGTAAGGTAATATAGTCATTAAAAGTCATCCATTAACCAAAGGTTAGTAATTTTGATTACTCTCAAATAAACAAATATCAAACGTAGGATAAAACTCTAATTAAATTTTGAGACAAACGTTAATATCCTCAGTAAAATAAAGGCATGAATCAACTAATCAATTAAAGGGTAAAATATCTCCTATACTGTCCACGACCACTATTGACATGTACACTCGATATTACAGGGCTAACATTCTTGCAGGTCCGAAGGTATTAAACACAGGTGTATGATGCGAATCCCATACAGCGATCATCATTTGATGGATCTGATAGGCACGATCCTCCATATACAAATCTAGTGGACTACAGCTAGAGGAAAAGAAAAATATTCCATAACAATGTAAGTGAGACTAAGGTGGTGAACCATTAACAAGTACAACCATTAAACCAAAATAAGCTACGAAAAATAGCAGCCACTGTAAGGTGAATTGGAAACATAGGTAAAGGACCTAAAGAAATGACTAATTCAGGCTAAAACCAGGTGATAAAACAAATAGACTATCAAGAAAGATCATAGTGACTGTACTGGTGTGAAGATGAGGTGAATTGATCGAAAGACAAATCTTGACATCCTGGAACAAAATTGAATCATACATGCCCACCAAGAAATATAGCATACCATGCAAAAATTAAAATAATCTTGTTTGAGCAAGCTCATATCAAAGCCATCGGTTTATAAATAAGGGTGGATAGAGGCAAAACAGAGACATCACTGAGAAAAACAATGGAGAGCACAATACGTAGGCATAACCATTTCCTATTCTACATTTAGTAGATGAAGAAGGTGCATTAAGAGTGAAATGTAGCTCCATCTTACAAAGAGCTACTCACTACGCGCTTCAATGTAATATAGTTATAGAGGGTTCACTCCGATGGGATATAGTTATGAAAGTGCCATATAGGCACTTCTAGATCTTGTTTTCCATTATGTTTTTCCTCCTACCTAGCACTGCCCTCCCCCTTCTAGGCATCTTCTCTTGTCCATCGTAACCATTCACTCCATAGAGCGTCATATTACCACTGTCCCATGTACAAATCGACTCCCTTTGCTCCCGCTTACTTCTTAATCATTTTGTAATCTATGCCATTCCATCCGTCTACACTCCATACCGCCTCCTCTCCCTTCACCATCACATTGGGTCTCCCTTTGTATTACATCAAAATTCTACTATAACAGCCTGGTCAATCTATAACGACATAATCGAATAATTAGGATAGATAGGAAATAAATACATTGCAAAAGAAGAAAAATAAGTTTTCCAAATCTGTTTAGTATAAAAGCTCCCTTTAATCCAAGGAAAAATATCAATAGGATATCCAGGGTCTATACAGTTGGACAACAAACAAAAAGATCTGTGGATATGGTGACAAATGTAAGGCCAGGATCAGACCAAGAATAACAGATTCAAGAACCCTAATCTGCATCAAGCATTCAAAGATAGCATTTTTGCTAAGAGGTATACTTGAGTGCCCTAGTAGTTGTGTTGTTGTATTTCCTTTGTGTCTTTTCTCCCTGTCATCCTTCATTCTTCCCTTTTGTTGTGCAAGTTTTGAAAGAATTGTGCTTAGGAAGCTGAGAATATTTCTAGTTTTTTTGTAGCCAGAAACTCAAAGATTTTTCTTGTTGCCAAATTGGAACAGGATGAGTTGAAGGAATATTATTACATTATTTGAACAATATTTCCTCATTGTATTAAACTATAATAGAGTTTAATGGCACTCTGCCAACTCTGCATGTAATGATATTTGAAATATTAATACAATTATGGGGTTTGATTCTGTTAATTTTATCTTCAACTCTATGTGTTACCTTACATCATATTACATTATTTGAATGTGTTGTGAGGATTTCTTTTGTTGGTTAACTTTTAGGTTTATTGTAATATTCAAATAAGTCTAATAGCACCAATTTCCCTCTTCCCCTTTCTTTTTTTTCATGATAATTAAGTTGTTAAATTGTTATAACAACCCAATTGGATAGGCACCGATCTACATAATGTATAATAACGGTTATTTTCATTATTTGGTCATTTTAATAGATCTAGTGTAATTCTAATATGGAGCGTGTAATCCGTGTATCATCATAAATTATTGTTGGATTTCCTTACCCATCCTATAGTTTTTCTTTAGCAATATTTTTGTTTTAATCAGAATAAAGAGGTAGGTTGACCAGAGCCTATAATAGCTTGTTGGTTTCAAATGATTTCTTGTAGCATGACAATCAAATCCTATGGATGCAAGAAATGGTTCCAACAGGCATTCTATGAAATATACATGTAATTTCCTTGAAAGTTAATACAATTTTGGGTCTCCATTTTGTCAAATTCTTTGTTTTCGGTCTTGTGTGTTACTTCATAATGTACTACATTATTTGAATGTGTCATGAATGTTTCTTTTTTTGGTTAACTATCAAGTTTATTACGATATTCGAATGAATTTGGTAGTGACAATTTCTTCTTTTCCCTATTCTTTGTGTTCATATGAATGTGTTATTGAAATTACTATTAAAACCTAATGAATCTAGGCACCAGTCTACACATAAGGCATAATTAAAATTGTTATCCTTGATTGGTCAATTTTATAAAAGTAATTTGAACCTAAATTTTGGAAGTGCATTAAGCTTGTAAAATCTTTAAGTTTAGCACAGGGGTTTCCTTACTAATTTTGGTTTGTTTAAATGTAATAATAAAATATTTTACCAAAATAAAGAGATAGGTTGTCTAGATCCTGTAATAGCTCATTGCTTTCAAATAAATTCTAGTAGCATGACAACCCAACCCTATGGATGTTAAAAAATTTTCCAACAGTCTTTTGACGTCATTGTTGGGGATAGAATCTTCAATATTTAGACCTGGGATTCCACAACATATTTGTACCGGCTATTCACACTGGCCTGTCAAACTTACACCAACAGTTTTTTGGTGCTATATTTTTAATTAACAAGTGGCCAGTTGAAATAAAGAACCTACATTTTAATTTTTGCATCTTTTATGTTCTTTGTTTCTTTTTTGTTTGTGTTTTCCAATGTATCATTTTGAAGTGTTCTTGATTTTTTAAAACTTTCTTGAAAACCTTCCCAAGAATTATCTCCTATAAGGCTGAGAGTATAAAGATCAAGCAATCTTAATCATACATTATTTTATTTTTGTACTACATGTGTTGGCGACTCTATCTAATCAAACCCAAATATCAAAAATGAAGAAAGAAGGAGCAGAACGTGCTGGTGCATACCAGGAGAAACGGTAAAGACTTATTTCCAGAATTTGAGAACCTAGAGGTATTTACCCACACTCAACAAATCCTAGTTCTGAAAAGTATTGTGTATAAAAATAAATCTTACTTTACCAGTATAAACGTGAAGAAAAGTAAGAATCAGAATACTACTACTGTAGATATTGTTGTAAATGGTGTTTTAAATTTTGTTGTAGATGATACATCTGATTCTTCTCAATCTCATAGCCCCGTTGTTAGTAATACTGTAGTAGATAATTCAATAGAATATATTGAAGTTACCCACCCCTCATTATTGTAGGCAGTGCTACTGTAAATCAGAATTCTATTACCCCTACAGTCACAATGGCTCAAGTAACTCAACAAAATCAATATAATCAGAATATTCAACTGTGGAGAACTAATAGGTACAAAAATTTCAATTTACCTACAAATTTGAATGTCTTACCTAGTAAAGCCCATAAATATTTATCCAAATTTCAAGGAAATCATGCAGTTACTGGTGAGGATCATATCAAGAGTTTTTTTTATGCCATGGATAGTTTAGAAGTAAAGCATGAAGATGTAGTCTTGAGGTTATTTTTGCAAACATTGGAAAAAGATGCCAGAGAATGGTTTAACACCCTCCCTACCAATGATATTGCAGACTTTGCAAAAATGGATACTGTAGTCCTAAGGAAGTTTGAGGAAAGGAAAAATAAGTAATCCCTTTTAACTAAACTAGCTACCATGAAGAAGAAAGAAAAAAAAGTTGTTAGTGATATCAATATTGGTACAGTTAAAGAACCTAAAATAGTAAAAATTTACAAAGCTTTACCTGAAAAAGAAAAAGCAGGATACATAAGTTTCCTAAAAAGAAATAAAGAACATTTTTCTTGAACATATGAAGACCTCAAAACCTTAAAAATTGATGTTATGTCACATATCATACCCCTGAAGGAAGATGCCAAGCCCTTTAGTCAGAAGCAAAGGAAGTTTAATCCTACTTTACACTTAATAATGCAAAAGGAAGTACAAAAACTGCTAGATTCTAAAATTATCAAAAAAGTAAGATTATCATCTTGGATATCCAATTTGGTACTAGTAAGAAAGAAGAAAGGGGATATCAGATTCTGTGTAAATTTTAGAAACCTGAAAACATGCTCACTAAAGCATAATTATCCTTTGCCCAATATGGAATAATTATTACAAGCAGTAATTGGGTAATCTAGAATGTCACTATTAGATGGATTTTATGGATATAACCAAATACAGATCAATCCAACGGACAGACACAAGATAACATTCACTACACCATGGGGTACTTTTGAATATTTGAGAATGCCTTTTGGTATGATGAATGCAGGGGCAAATTTATAGAGAGCAATGAATGTTGTCTTCAAAGGTCTTATGTTCAAAATAGTGGTTATATATCTAGATGATATTACAGTTTTTTCTAAAAATCCAAAAGATCACTTAGAACATCTTGTTGCAGTTTTTACCAAGTGTAAAGAGTTTGGAATTTCCTTGAATCCTAAAAAATGCATTATTTGGGAATACACAGGGAAAATTGCTAGGTCACATAGTTTCAGAAAAAGGAGTCAGTATAGACCCAAGTAGAATTAAGGCATTTTTGGTTACCTAACTTGCAAGTTATAGAAGATCCATGATTGCGATTGATCAAGAGTCAATCCGACGGATGTGCTTTACCACGAATCACCAAGGTTAGATTGAAATCATTAACCACGCTCATGATTAAAGCATGTGTAGGTCTGAGGAATATCAACAAACGCGCCTTCACTAGGGGTAATCCAATGGTAACGCGCATCACAAAGTAGTCAACCGATAAAAGGATCCCATCCAAGTCAAATTCAAATGCTCTCGAATCCAAATAGATCCAACGATTGTGCTTGAGCCTGGTTGATCTAACAGTTCACTCCAAAAGAGTTGCTTAAAGATTAAAAGAGGGCTCGATAAAATATAATCAATGAAGATCGACGATCGCGTGCAAACTAGGAAGATCCAACGACAACACTTCGTTCAAAAGACAAATAAAAGCTAATGAAATCAATGGTTGCGTTTACTCGTGACCATCAAAAGGAAATAAATTCAAATAAAAAGAGCATAAATCTACCAGATACAACGACAGCGATGAATCCCGACCAGATCCGAAGGTCGGGCATGACCAATTTACCTGGAGGTTAAGAGACATGGTCCATTTCATCGTCGAGCAATTGATTAAGGTTTAAAAAGGGTTTGATCATGTTGATAATGATTCCCCAATCTTGATAAACCTTGGCACATGTCTAGATAATTGGACGAATACATAATTGTAGGGTTGATCAAATGGTAGACCATTGGCAAGGTAATTTGGTCGTTAAAAGTCATCTATTAACCAAAGGTTAGTATTTTTTATTACTCTCAAATAAGAAAATATCAAACGTAGGATAAAAATCTAATTAAATTTTGAGACAAAGGTTAATATCCTTAGTAAAATAAAGGTATGAATCGACTGATCAATTAAAGGGTAAAATATCTCCTATACTGACCACCATTGACATGTACCCTTAATATTACAAGGCTAACATTCTTGCACATCCGAAGGTATTAAACATAGCTGTATGATGAGAATCCCATCCAACGGTCATCATCAGTTTATGGATCTGATAGACAAAATCCTCCATATACAAATTTGGTGGACTACAACCAAAGGAAAAGAGAAATATTCCATAACAATACAAGCAAAACTAAGGTGGTGAATCATTAACAAGTACAACCATTAAACCAAAAAAACTATGATAAATAGCAGCCACTACAAGATGAATTGGAAACATAGGCAAAGGACCCAAAGAAATGACTAACTCAGGCCAAAACCAGGGGATAAAACAAATAGACTATAAAGGAAGATCATAGGGACTATACTAGTGTGAAGATGAGGTGAACTGATCAAAAGACAAATCCTGACATCCCAAAACAAAATCAGATCACGCATGCCCACCAAGAAAGATAGCATACCATGTAAAAAATAAAATAATCCTTCATGAGGAAGCTCATATCAAAGCCATCGGTTTATAAATAAGGGTGGCTAGAGGAAAAACAGAGACATCACTAAGAAAATCGATGGAGAGCATAATGCATAGGCATTACCATTTCGTGTTCTACATTTTTAGAAGATGAAGAAGGCGATTTAAGAGTGAAATGTGGCTCCATATTACAAAGAGCTACTCACTCCATGCTTTAATGAAATATAGTTACAGAGGGTTCACTCCGATGGGATATAGTTATGAAAGTGCCATATAGGCACTTCCAAATCTTGTTTTCCATTCTGTTTTTCCTCCTACCTAGCACTGACCTCTCCTTCTAGGCATCTTCTCTTGTCCATTGTAACCATTCACTCCACAAAGCATCATCTCACCATCGTCCCATGTACAAATCGACTTCCATTGCTCCTGCCTACTTCTTAACCATTTTGTAATCTATGCCACTCTGTCCATCAGCACTCCATGTCACCTCCTCTCCCTTCACCATCACGTTGGGTCTCCCTTTGTCTTACGTCAAAATTATACTATAGCAACCTGGTCAATCTATAATGACATAATCGAATAACTAGGATAGATAGGAAATAGGAAAGTATACATCACAAAAGAAGAAAAATAAGTTTACCAAATCTGTTTAGTATAAAAGCTCCCTTCAATCCAAGGAAAATTCTCAATAGGAGATCCAGGGTCTATACAGCTGGATAAGATACAAAAATATCAATGGATATGGTGATAAATGTAAGGCTAGGATCAGACCAAGAATAACAGATTCAAGAACCAGAGGCTATAAAAGGAAGCATCCAGGGCCAGAATCTGCATCAAGTATTCAAAGATAACATTTTAACTAAGAGGTATGCATGAGTGCCCTACTAGTTGTGTTGTTGTATTTCCTTTATGTCTTTTCTCCTTGTCATCTCTCATTCTTCCCTTTTGTTGTGCAAGTTTTGAAAGAATTGTTCTTAGGAAGCTGAGAATATTTCCAGTTTTTTTGAGCCAGAAACTCAGATTTTTTCTATTGCCACATTGGAACGGGATGAATTGAAGGAATCTTGTTACATTATTTGAACAATATTTCCTCATTCTATTAATCTACAACAGAATTCAATGGCACTCTGCCAACTATGCATTGTATTAAACTACAATATTTCAAATATTGTAGTTTAATACAATATTTCAAATATAAACTACAATATTTGAAATATTAATACAATTTTAGGGTGTTGTTTTGTTAATTTTATCTTCAACTCTATGTGTTACATTACATCATATTACATTATTTGAATGTGTTATAGGTTTATTGCAGGTTTTGACAAAATTGTGCTTAGGAAACTGAGAATATTTCTAGTTTTTCAAAGCCAAAAACTCAGAGTTTTTTCCTGTTGCCAGATTGGAACGAGATGAGTTGAAGGAATATTATTACATTATTTGAACAAGATTTCCTCATTGACCATCAAAAGGAAATAAAGTCAAATAAAAAGAGCATAAATATACCAGATCCAACGACAACGGTGAATCCCGACCAGATTTGACGGTCGCGCATGACCAATTTACCTGGAGGTTAAGAGACATCGTCCATTTCATCGTCGAATAATTGATTAAGGTTTAAAAATGGTTTGATCACGTTGATAATGATCCCCCAATCTTGATAAACCTTGGCACATGTCTAGATAATTGGACGAGCACATAATTGTAGGGTTGATCAAACGGTAGACCATTGGCAAGGTAATTTGGTCATTAAAAGTCATCCATTAACCAAAGGTTAGTAATTTTGATTACTCTCAAATAAGCAAATATCAAACGTAGGATAAAACTCTAATTAAATTTTGACACAAAGGTTAATATCCTCAGTAAAATAAAGGCATGAATCGACTAATCAATTAAAGGGTAAAATGTCTCCTATATTGTGCACGACCACTGTTGACATGTACCCTCGATATTATAGGGCTAACATTCTTGCATGTCTGAAGGTATTAAACACAGGTGTACAATGAGAATCCCATACAATGATCATTATTAGTTGATGGATCTGATAGGCATGATCCTCCATATACAAATCTAGCGGACTACAACCAGAGGAAAAGAAAAATATTCCATAACAATGCAACCGAGACTAAGGTGGTGAATCATTAACAAGTACAACCATTAAACCAAAATAAGCTACAAAAAATAGCAGCCACTGTAAGGTGAATTGGAAACACAGGTAAAGGACCCAAAGAAATGACTAATTTAGGCTAAAACCAAGGGACAAAACAAATAGACTATCAAGAAAGATCACAGTGACTGTACTAGTGTGAAGATGAGGTAAATTGATCGAAGGACAAATCTTGACATCTCAAAACAAAATCGAATCATGCATGCCCACCAAGAAATATAGCATACCATGCAGAAAATAAAATAATCTTGTCTAAGCAAGCTCATATAAAATCCATCGATTTATAAATAAGGTGGCTAGAGGAAAAACAGAGACATCACTGAGAAAAGCAATGGAGAGCACAATATGTAGGCATAACCATTTCCTATTTTGTATTTTTAGTAGATGAAGAAGGTGCGTTAAGAGTGAAATGTGGCTCCATCTTACAAAGAGCTACTCACTCCGCGCTTCAATGGAATATAGTTATAGAGGGTTAACTCCGACGGGATATAGTTATAAAAGTGCCATATAGGCACTTCCAGATCTTATTTTCCATTCTATTTTTCCTCCTACCTAGCACTGCACTCCCCCTTCTAGGCATCTTCTCTTGTCCATCGTAACCATTCACTCCATAGAGTGTCATCTCACCACTGTCCCATGTACAAATCAACTCCCTTTGCTTCCACCTACTTCTTAACCATTATGTAATCTATGCCATTCTGTCTGTCTTCACTCCATACCGCCTCCTCTCCCTTTGCCATCACGTCGGGTCTCCCTTTGTCTTACGTCAAAATTCTACTATAGCAGCCTGGTCAATCTATAACGACATAATTGAATAACTAGGATAGATAGGAAATAAGAAAGTATACATTGCAAAAGAAGAAAAATAAGTTTGCCAAATCTGTTTAGTATAAAAGCTCCCTTCAATCCAAGGAAAAATCTCAATAGGAGATCCAGGGTCTATACAACTTGACAACATACAAAAATATCAGTGGATATGGTGACAAATTTAAGGCCAAGATCAGACCAAGAATAACAGATTCAAGAACCAGAGGCTATAAAAGGAAGCATCTAGGGCCAAAATCTGCATCAAGCATTTAAAGATAGCATTTTTGCTAAGAGGTATACTTGAGTGCCCTACTAGTTGTGTTGTTGTATTTCCTTTGTGTATTTTGTCCCTGTCATCCCTTATTCTTCCCTTTTGCTATGTAGGTTTTGAAAGAATTGTGCTTAGGAAGCTGAGAATATTTATAGTTTTTTTGTAGCCAGAATCTCAAAGATTTTTCCTGTTGCTAGATTGAAACGGGATGAGTTGAAGGAATCTTGTTAAATTATTTGAACAAGATTTCCTCATTGTATTAAACTATAACAAAGTTCAATGGCACTCTGCCAAATCTGCATGTGTTACCTTAATACAATTGTATTAATATTTGAAATATTAATACAATTATGGGGTGTTGTTTTGTTAATTTTGTCTTCAGCTCTATGTGTTACCTTATCGCATATTACAGATCTCATCCAAGCAAAAAGATAACAAAAAGACCTACTAGATAGGTAGGCCCAATGCTTCCAAAGCAACAATTATCAGTAACCACGAAGGGAAATTATATTCCCAAATTCTAAATTGGCCACTATCCACCCTCAAATTGGCCATAACATCAACATCCTGCTTACCCTCCCTATAAATATGCTCAATTTTAACTTCTAACATACCTTCCATAATATTTGTCCTTAATAATATTTAGGATGAAACAATTAGCAGTATTTCCAACCTGTAGATCCTGAATGATGTTCAAGGAGTCACCTTGAATGATAATTTTTTGAAACCCCCTTCAAAAACTTGGTGAACAACACCCAATAAAAGAGCCTTAGCTTCAGCCAGGTAGTTGGTTTGAATACCATAATATTTAGCGTAAGCCCAAATTACCTCACCATTATCATTTATAACAACAACCCCTCCACCAGCCCTCCCAGGATTACCTTTGGTAGCCCTATCAAAGTTTAGAATGACCCACCCTTTAGTTGGTTTATGCCATCTAGTAGCCAATATTTTTGAATAGTGAATACAGAAACAAAATTCTCTAGATTCAGATTCCAACTAACAATAGCCTCTTTCTCCACAACTTCCTCCCTACCATTTCTAACATCAAAGACAATCATGTTATTATCAATAGCAGCTTTAATTCTTATAAAGACAAAGGATTCATCCCTAGTAATATCCTTGAAAATTCTTTTGTTCCTCTCTCACCAAATACCCCATAAAAAATAAGGAAGAACTGGATCCCACACCCTAGTGAGGTTGTGATTGATGAAGAGGGATTTCCACTTAATGAAAAGTTCTTTCAAAGTTTGAGATAAAGTCCATTTGATGGAAAAAGAATCCAATAAAACATTTAGCACCTTATTTGAGAAATCATAATGGATGAAAATATGATCCATAGATTTAGCATCCCTAGAACACAAGAGACAAATATTGGGAAGATAGAATCCTTTCTTACATAAATTATCAACAGTCAAAATTTTATTTTGCAAACATAGCCATAAAAAAATGTAATCTTGGGGATCAAATGAGGATATCAAATCCTTTATGCTGGAAAATATCCTCCCCTAGAAAATGATTGGGTCTCATATGTAGTCTTGACAAAAAAAATGCCTTTAGGAGAATGAAACATGTTGGAACAATTTCTTCCATCCATAGGATTCGATTGTCATGCTACAATAATTTGTTTGAAACCAACGAGCTATTACAGGCTCTGCTCAACCTACCTTTTTATTCTAATAAAAGATATATTGCTAAAGAAAAGGACTAGAATGGGTAAGGAAACCCCAGTGATAAACATAAGATATTGCAAGTTTAAGCACTCTAGATTTTAGTTATACACTACTTATATTAAAATGACCAAGAAAAGACAAAAAATCTTATTATGCCTTATATAGACCGATGCCTAGATTCATTGGGCTATTATAGTAATTTAACAACGCTTATAAGTTGAACAGAGAGAATGGGGGAAAGAGAAATTGGTATTATTAGACTCATTCGAATATCGTAATAAATCTAACAGTTAACCAACAAAATAAATGTTCATAACACATTCAAATAATGTAATCTGCTATGAAGATAAAAATGATAGAATTGAACCCCAAAATTGTATTAATTTTTCAATGAATTTACATGCAGAATTTACAGAATGCCATTGAAATATGTTACAGCTTTTTAGTACAATGAGAAAATTTTGTTCAAATAATGTAACAAGACTTCTTCAATCTGGTAACAAGAAGAATCTCTGGACTTCAGGCTAAAAAATAACTGGAAATGTTCTCAACTACTTAAGTATAGTTCTACAAAAGCATGGCAAAGGGGAAGAATGATGGGTGAACAGAAAAAAAACACAAAGGATACAACAACACAACTCACAGGGCACTCAAGTATACCTCTTAGCAAAATTTGCTATCTCTAAAGCTTGATGCATATTCTGATCACAACTGGTGTCTTTATAGCTCTAGGTTCTTGAATCTGTTATTTTTGGCCTCATTTGGACTTTACACTTGTCATATTTGGGTTTAATCTCCCAAATACTTGTAAAAATGTCCTCCATTGTCCCCTTTTCTCATATTGTACACTTTGTTAGAAAATTTTTTATTCAACTATTTAACTGATTATCTCAGTGCTCGATGAGTACTCCTCCTCTATTCCTATTTCATCCTCTAGTCGACCCCCTGATTTTGAACTCTAACCTATTTCGGTGTTCTTTATTTCTTCTCCTGGAGGGGTATTCAATTTTATCTATAGGCCACGCACTCTAGTTTCTTTTATATTTTTTATTTGTTGGAGCTTTTTGATTTCTTTTTCAATTAGCCTCCATGCCTCTGTATGAAAGGATACAACAAACCTCATTGAATTCATTTCTTGCAGTATTTTGCTCTTTTGGACGTTGATGAAAGCCTTATTCTTCTCATACATGGAAACCAAGGAATCCACAGTATTGACTAAGAAGGTAGTCCATATATTTTTCATCATCTAGATGATAGTCAAATCTCTCTATTTTGTGTAGGATGAGGTCTTTGGTGTCGACAGTTTCTAAGAAATCTTCAAGTGATAGCCCATCGTCTACTAAATTTCCTCTAATATCATCTAACAAAGAGCACACCCCTGGTATATCATTGTACCATTTCCCTAAGTTTCCATTAAACAATGACACCTTCATAAATTCAAAACTGGTTCTAATCTCAGTACCATCACTCAGGACTACATCTTTATCCTGCAGCTCTTCATAATAATCTACCATCAGTAAGAGAGTAGGATAAACAACTTCCAAATTTTGTTCCTTTTGATACAACATGCTTTCCATCTCATGGATAGTAAATCTGATCAATATGATTTGTCTGAACATTTTTTTAATTCCTTCAATCCTATCTTGTATCTTCAAGAAGTTCTCTTTTCTGATTTTAGAAAGGCATACTGCATAGTCTACCTCTGCCCTTGCTACAGTAAGTGGTACCTGTGAGGCCTTTTCTTGAGACAACTGTTCTTGGAAGTCTTTGATCAAAGCTTGCATTTCTACCTTATCTTTATCACTCATTTCCAACTGGCTCCTCAAGTCTTTGGTTTTCTAGTGCAGATGGTCTATAGTATTTATATTCATAGCCTTATTCATTTTGACCATGTCATACTCTTCCCTATACATTGTAATATCCCCTATTTCATCATCAATCCCAAAGATAAAATCCTTCTATGGTGCAGGGATGGATATTTTTGCAACAGGTGTTCTGGACATGTCCTCCTGTACTCCTACAATAGAGCTTTCTCCCATGCCACCCGTTCCTGCTACTATCTATAGTTCCTTCTCATTGGCAATACTGAAAACTATTTCTTCCTATACCCTTTCTAGTGTAACTTTTGTTGATGTTAGAGCTAGCTTAGACTTCTTTGCCTCAAGGGCAAACACAACTTCTTGTCATGTGTTCTCTTAAGAGGTCCTTGAAACCACCTACTCTCCTCATATTCATTTGTATCATTGATGGAATTTGTACTTCTATGTTGTTGATTTTTAGTGAGATGGGTATGGCCTATAGGGTTAACTTTTTAACACTAGTAAGGGCCAGTAGTTGGTCAGAAATAGGGGCTATAGCCCATTTTTTTGAAATTGCAAATTCTTGACAAGATTCTAAGGTAAATTCTTTTCCTTTCTCTATATGAGGTCTTACAATATTTTCTTGTGAAGTGTTGGGTGTTGCCTCTATTCTGAGTTGATGGCTCTCAGGGACTTGAATTTAGTGCTCCATTTGTTCAATTTCCTGCTCTTCTATTATTTCTAATATAGGATCTTCTCAGATCACTTGAGTGGGAGTAGGGAAAAATAGAGCTTCTAAATATCCATAGAAACCCTTCTTACTGCGTTCAACTTTGAGGGGTATTCATACGGTGTTTTAAATTGTGAATTACCTCTGTGATCATCAGGGAATTCCCTCATACTCTTTGTAAATATTCTCCCTTTTCTATGGCTTCTAGGAGTGCTTCTTCGTATAAGTCCTTCCTGTGTTCGACCCAAGAATATTTGTGGGTGATCATATCTCTATATTTTCCAAAAGGAACGTTAAGCCCTTGAACAGTTACAAGTTATTTCTTCAAAGTCTAAGATTTCTAAATCATACATGCCCTTGAACAGGGCTAGATACCCTACAAAGATGTAATATTTGAATTTGCAGGGAACGTTAAGCTAGGGGAATCGACCATGCTTCTTTGCTTGTCTCATTTTGGCTTCCTCTACAACCTGTCTCGCTAATTCCAGGGTGGCCAAGGAAAAAGGGCAATAAGTTGGTAACAATTTGGGAGGGATTTTGGCCCCATAAAGCCTAATATACGTGAGGACTTCTGAGAAGAAGTAGTCTCCTATTTTTTTTTATGAAAGCTCTCACTCCAGGACCTAATATCTCAGGAATATCACCTATTAGGATCCAGTGAATGTAGACCAATAAATTGTCACAAAACCATCCTAAGTGGGTGCATCCATCATGTATCCTCCAAAACCTATTCTAGAGGTATGGACTATCAGTGTCCCCTAGTATATTTTTACTTTCATATCCTAATTTCCCAGCTAGCAGGTGCATGAGAATTGAGTAGTGGGAGAAACGAGGTATTTGTTTCCTTTGTTCTAAGACTACCTTTTTCAATTCGGTCAGCTAGGAGTGCATTTGCCTACTCAATTATTCTTCCCAGGCATAGATGGGGGTGTTCACACTTATATTACTTTGTGTTACTAGATAAAATATATCCATCCGTACCACATTGAGTTCTTGTACTCCTAAAAGGATGTTAACCATATCACAAAAATCCCTGACCCATGGCTTGAATGCAGTTTTTCTAATAGGGAATTTATCTTGTACATTTTCATATGTATAAAAACATTTTGAAATATTCTAAACCAGTTAACATGTGAGACTGTCTCTCAATTACCTAGTGGATTAGCGGCATGTTCGAAGGCATCAATTTGAAGACTTTTTTGATGTACTTGGGTACAATACTGAACATTGGTCGATCCTTGTTGTCCCTAAAGGTTTTGGTGTTCTCGTTGTAGGCTACTGCTAGCCATGCCATCAGGTCCACAAAGTAGTATACTCTGGGACATATCAATTTCCCCACATTGCTTGTCCATCTATTGCTTCTAGGAGCTCCCTTGTTTTACGATTTTCTTGCTTTGTGGAACAAATCCACAAACAACCATGGAGAGCATTGTAAATTCTCTTCAATGGACTCAAAACTCCGAATATAGGTGTTTTCAATTTCATATTGTTGGGTTGGCGTAAGCTTCTTGTCTTTCCTAGACTGTCTAGAGAAATCATACATTCCCATCATGACAACAGCTTCCTCAGGGAGCTCGACATACAATGTCTGGTTTATGATGAATTTTACTACCTCTTGGGTGTCTTTAGGCACAAAAGCAGCTCCCTAGGTGGCCATTCTACTTATATATAACACTTCAACTCATTTTCACACTCTTTTGAGTTCTCAATTGCTAATGGTAACTCTTTAAATCTATGCTTGTCCACAACAATTCTTTACTTTGAGATAACCAGGGTGGTAATGGTGTTCGAGAGTGGGGGTTTAAGTAATTGATAGAGGAGTGGCTTCATTGTCTTTGCACAAGGTGTTATTAATGCACAACTATCACCAACTGCCTTTTGAATTTAGCCAATGAATGCTTACCATTGTGTTATTTCTAAAAATTGGGTAGTTATGGCATATGATCTTCCTCGACCTGTACCTCTATGATGGTCTTTGGTTTGTGTACCTCTAATCATTTATAGTGTTCTCATTGGTTTTTAGGTGGCACCATTTTCTGACATGGTATTTAGAACGTATTGGTGGTAGCATTCCTAGGAATTTCATCATAAACATTCAACCACCTTAGTTTTATGAAAGATTTAGCTTGAAAAGATATACTGTTAAAGAACGATCATATTATTGAGCGCTAATCATTGGATCTGATCATGGAAGCATGCACTCATCAAGATTCCCTAACCTACATGTTGGTTAGTCCATAAGAAGAATATATCATAACTGGGTTGTCTTAGCCTAATTATGATTATTAGGATTAATCAATACTTAAGACACCTTATCCATCATACTTACTCTTTAAATATTGTTCATTGATCATAACACTCACCATTAGATCTGATCCACTTCAAGCACCATCATTGATATCCCTAAAATTGCATTATTGTTAGTCCAATGACATAATAAACCTATGCTAAGTTGGTTAGTCATATCTGGTCGAAAAACCATGGTTAGTAGAAATTTATTTAGCAAGACTTAGGTCAATAATTAATAATCACTACGCTTATTAATTAAAGTATTAACCTGCGTACAATCTTGATTTATCAATATTAATTTGGTCATTAGAACATTAATGACCTCTTATTAAAACATATGCCTTCATAATTCGATCATCTCTTTGAAGCATTCATCATTAGATCAGGTAATGGATGCATGCACCCGTTGGATCTTCCAAATATATTCCAAGATTAATCGAGAGAGAGGGGGTCATTAACAATATATTAGACCCTCCTCTAATCTTAATTAGGCATTAATATTAGCCTTATTAGCCTTTAATTAATCATCCGACCAAAATACCTTGATGAAATTAACCTTTGAATACCTTGAAAAAGTGCTACCATCAGATCTGGGTGGGATCAAGCACTGTCGTTGGATCAACTAATGATGCGTGCTTTTTATATCCCGAGGGGGAAACATTAATATATGCTTAGACCCTTGCTAATCATGATTAGCATCCGCTTCAACCTTTAATCACTCAATAATTTTATCTTGATTACCTTTTGGTCACCTTGATAAAGCGCTACCATTGGATCTAGGTAGAGATGAGCGTGACCGTTAGATCTTGCTTTGACCATAACTTTGTCCATCGATGACTAATTTGTTAATCTTTGACCGCTTTGGAAAAGTGCTACCATTAGATCTAATGAGGATCGATGCCACCGTTAGATCTGATGAAGATGGAGGATAGTTAACCTCAACTTAGATGATAGCTCTTAACGATCGATCGATCTACTGTGAGCGCTACCATCGGATCAACTGATGATCGGTGCAACCATTGATATCCCTTAACCTACAAGATCATTAAACATGGGGTGCATGCCTTTATGATTTAAAACCTTATGATATAATCATTGATTTATCGAAGGGGGAAAGGATTAGCAATGTATTAAGACCCTTGCTAATCATGCTTACCGTTGTTTTAATTAAAGCTTAATTATCGGGTGCTCATGGCCTTATGATATAATTTTTCTTTAGGCCTTAGTAATTCTTAAAGCGGTGATTAATAAAGGGGGAATGATTAACCATGTGCTTAGAACCCTCACTAATCATGATTATCTTGGCTTTAATCATGCTTTGACCTTGCTTTATCGATGAAATCTAAACTTCGTTAATGCTTGATTACTTCGGGAAAGCACCACCATTAGATCTTATGGAGATAGCGTGCCACCGTTGGATCTGGTGAAGATGCAAGCCTTTTGTCCACCACTTAAATGGATGCTTTAATTTTAGGTCACTCCTGTGCGGTACCATCAGATCTTCTCAAGATTGGGCACTGGTCATTGATCTCTTCAGATCTGCACAAGTTTTAAACAATGGGCGCATACCCTTAGTTTCAAATAATCTTTGATTAAACGAAGGGGGATTGATTAGCCACGTATTAAGACCCTCACTAATCATGATTATCAAAGATTTAAAATGGTTTAATTATAGTTAATCTATGGGCAATTAAACCCTTCGAATTTAAAGTTCTATACTTCGAAGTGGCGCACGGCTGTCGGATCTCATCGAGATTAAGCGCAACCGCTCAGATCTAGGAAGGTGCATATCTTTTAATTGTTAAGATTTATAATGATGTGGCTTAGCTTAAACATATGTTTAACCGTTATATTATTATCATTAAGCTTTGGATTATCTATTAATAAAGCTTTGTGATTAACCCTTATTATATTTAGTGGGCACACATCCGTTGGATCGAGATGGAGTGAGTGCTACCCTTAGATATTTTGAATTTACTCGATATTTAACCAAATGGGTGCATGACTTAGGTTTAATTTAAAAAGACTTGTACTATGACCATTGTTGACTTTTTGGCTTTAATGATTTGACATTTTGGAGAGCGCGCATCCATTGGATTAGCCATAGATCAAGCGCAGCCATCCAGATCTATCAACTTGTTCGATGCTTAACCAAAGGGGGTGCATACCCTTACTTGGCTTTAATAAAATAAATTGTTTTAGACCTTAGGTTATACAATTTTTACCATGGTCTCTTTGACTTAACCTTTGGGTTACTTATATGAGCGCATCCATCCAGATCTCGGGGGATGAAGTGCTACCATCCAGATCTTTAGACTTGCATGAATTTTAACATAAAGGGGCACATAACCTTACTTCATTTAATTTATTTTATTTTATTTATACTTATATTATAATCTTTTGACCATGGATTGTTTGATTAAACTTGATTTAACTTGAGTTAATTGTGAAAGGATATTAGACTTGGGGAGATATATGATAGAGGTTAACTTTACCACAAAGGGGCGCATACCCTCAACTTCCCACATGATTAAATTCAAACCTTATGTTTTTTACTTAGGACCTTATGCTTCGATATATTTTCTTATAAGGACCTAAGGACTTAGGGGGACTTTTAGTGAACATTTTATTTACCCTTTAAGAATTATAAGCCCATTGGTTATCGGATAAGGTTAATAGTTACTTTCTTAACGACTAAAGGTAATTAATCGACCGGTTAAGGTTATGGCTTTAATTTTTGATTAAGATGAATGTTTTAAAATGACTAATTAGAGTCAAAAATTAAAAACCAATTTTACAGAAGTGAATGCAACAGAGACCAACAAATTTAGACGAAGGCTTTGGAAATCCAAAAATTTAAATTTGGGGGTATCTGATGTTGAGTCAATTTTGGCTCCAACATAGGCTCTGACTGGGACAATGTGCTGAAAACCTGAGGCACTTGAGAATTCCAGAATCTCCTGGTTTTATTACAAGCTTTGGATAGAATCATAAACCATCAAACCTGATTAGAAAATAAAAAACATAAACAAAGAAAACTTAAAACTGAAAAGATACAATAAAGCAACAACAAACATGATATCAAAGCAATAGAGTATCCAAAAACTATTATTTTCCTTAGTCAAATTTGGATCAAAGGATCATAATTTTAAGATCAGATGAGCTTTTGAAAATATTGTTATGATTGTTCAGCAAGGTCCTAAGATATGATTATACATAATGCATCAAAGTTGGTTGTTCCATCATGCCTTGGCCTAAGTGTGTGTTAGTGCATTCATTTTTTATTCTTGGGTCTTCCAGAACTTCATCATGTTTGGAAAATGGTCAAGCCTAATAAGTAATTTCACTCTTTAATATTTTCACCATTTGCAGGGCTCCACTGCCAGTCAAGCGTCTATAGCCCCGGTGGAGATGCTACTGATCCCATCTGGTTTTACTCTACTACCAATCAAGCGTCTATAGCCCCGATAGAGGTTTTCCAAGATATCTCAGACATTGACTCAATCTGCATTATTTTAATTTTCTTTCTCTTTTTGAGAAATATTTTGATATAAGCAAATTGTGCAATGAGTGTGCCTGAGTTGAGGATTAGTTTTTGGCTAAAGAATAGAGTGTAATGATTTTTAGCTCAACCATCTTACCAAAGATAACTCTGTCCCTTGGACCCTAAAATTTCTTTTAATAGTATTTGCAATGTGAGGCTTTGGCATGATGTACCAAAAACTCTGATTTTACTGTGTTTTATCTCATATCATATGACAATTGTATAAACATTCAAATTTGAAAATTGTAAGCATCATCAAAATCTAAAATAAATTTCCTCTTCTCAGTCTTGTTTTTAGAGAAACAATTAGTAAGGAATACTCATCATCCTATGATAATCATGAAAATAACACAATTAAAACCACACAAAGCAAAACAAAACAAAATAGTAGTAAGAAAAACACTTGACTGACAAAAACAAACAACACAACATCCTAACAGGAATAGCACTCTGTTTTTGGATTTTATTTTTATTTTAATTTTTATTTAATATATTTTTTTATTTTTATTTTAGGGCTTTTACTCCCTATTGACCCCATGGCAGGGGTTGTAAATCTTGAGATGTATACCATTGATGGGGATTTTCATCAGTTCTCCCTCTAAGGTTTGCAACCTATAAGTGTTTTGACCAACAACTTGAGCTATTTGGTAAGGGCCAAGCCACTTGGGTTCAAGCTTTCCTTTCTCACCATGCTTATCATTTTTGGGATCCCAGTAGATTACTATATCACCTTCAAAGAAGGGAGTACCTTTTGCTTTCTTGTTAAATGATTTTACAGTTTTTTGAGTTTGTTCAATTATTCTGTTTAAGGTTTCTCTTCTTTGTTCTTGCAATAGGACAATTTGGTCTAACCTCCTCTGCAAGGCATTAGGGTTTTCATGATCTTGTAACAATAGGGAAAGTGCTAATTTTTCTATTCTTGAGGGGCAACAAGGCTTTCTCTCCATATACCATTTCGTAAGGAGTTCTACCTGTATTTCTCTTTAGTGATAACCTGTCTACCCACAGAGCAAATTTTAACTCACTATCCCAGCTTTTCTTATTTTTACCCAATGACCTTTTAATTCTGGTAATTAAGTTTTTATTTGATGACTCAGCTAGACCATTTCCTTGAGGGTAATAATTTGCAGAATGGGAAAGTTCTATTCCATATTTAGCACAGAATTCTACCATCTCAAATGATACAAAATATTTGCCATTATTTGTTACTAATTTATGAGGAACCCCAAATCTGGTTAAAATACTTTCTTCTAAGAAATTTATAATAGTTTGAGTTGTAGAACTTCTTAGAGGAGCAACTTCTACCCATTTTGTGAAGTAATCTATTGCAGTTATGATCCATCTGTGTCTGCTTGATGAGTTTGGACTGATCTCTCCAATCAGATCGATGCCCCATTGTGTGAAAGGTGCTTCTATGACCACTGGTTTGAGAGGCATAGCAGCCAAGTGCTTCTTACCTGCAAAAACTTGATAGTTGTGGCAATTTCTTACATATTGATATACATCTTTGAAAAGGGAAGGCCAATAATAACCTGCTCTCATGATTTTATTAGTAGTAGCTTTTGGAGCAAAATGTCCTCCACAAAAACCATCATGGAATTCTTTAATTGTTTTTGGGACTTCATTTTCATATAGACTAACAATACACCATCAGGGTGTCTCCAATAAAGCACACCATCCTGCACATGATATTTCTATGTTTGCAGTTTTACTGATCTCATTCTATTAGTTGGCATGTCTTTTGGGAAAGACAGAGTTTGTAGGTATGCTAATATTTCATCATACCATTTACATTCAACATTATTAATCCTCTTGATGTCATGCATCTCATCTACTGTAACAACATTATTAGAGTCCTCTCCTTCTTTATATGCTAAATATTTTGCTAAGCCCTTCCCTCTTATAGTTTTGACTATTTTAAATTCTGCATCATACTGTAATAGTTTCACCATCCACCTTGCAAGCCTTCCTAGAGGTTCGGATTGAGTAAAGACATCTTTTATTGCTATGAAAGGGATACAACAATAAACTTTACTTGAACCAAATATACCCTTGAAATGTTCTAAGGATTGAATCACTGCATAAGCATGTTTTTCTAATAGGGTATACTTAAGATGTGCTCCTTTTAATCCTGAACTCATGAAAGCTATTGGCCTTTCATTATTTTCATCATCCTTATGAGAAAGGACTACAGCAATGGAATGCTCAGATGCAAATGAATAGATATTGAAATCCTTTGAGTAATTAGGGCAGGTTAAGATTGGGGCAGTAGAAATGGCTTCTTTTATCTTTTTAAAAGCTTCCATGTTTTTTGTTGTCCATTTTATTTCTCTAGTATTTTTAACCATGTCATTTATGGGTTTGGTCATCTCTGCAAAATTGGGAATGAATCTTCTAACAAAATTAATTTTGCCAAAGAATGACCTGACTCCTTTTATGTTTTTAGGAGGGGGAATTTTTGAGATAGCTTCTATTCTTTCTGGATCTATACTCACCCCTTTTTTGACACTATGTGTCCTAGTAATTTCCCCTGTGTTGTTCCAAATATGCACTTTTTAGGATTTAGGGAAATTCCAAACTCTTTGCACTGGGCAAAGACTATAGCAAGATGTTCCAAATGGTCCTCTAGATTTTTAGAAAATATTGTTATATCATCCAGATACACCACTACTATTTTGAACATCAACCCTTTGAAGGTAAAATCCATTGCTCTCTGAAAGGTAGCACCTACATTCATTAGACCAAAAGGTATTCTCAAATATTCAAAAGTACCCTAGGGTGTGGTGAATGTTGTCTTATGTCTATCTTCTGGATTAATCTGTATCTGATTATATCCAAAAAATCCATCTAACAGGGACATTCTGGATGAACCAACTACTGCTTGCAATAGTTGTTCCATATTGGGCAATGGATAATTGTCTTTTAGTGAGCTTTTATTCAAGTTTCTAAAGTCTACACAGAGTCTAATATCCCCATTTTTCTTTCTTACAGGTACCAAGTTGGATATCCAAGATGAAAATCTTACCTTTCTGATAATTTTGGAATCCAGTAGTTTTTGTACCTCTTTTTGCATTATTGGGTGTAGAGTAGGGTTATACTTCCTCTGTTTTTGTCTGAATGGCTTGGAATCTTCCTTCAGGGGTATTATGTGTGACATAACATCTGTTTTGAAGGTTTTAAGATCTTCATATGTCCAAGCAAAGTGTTCCTTATTTTTCTTTAAGAAACTGATATATCCAACTTTTTCCTTTTCTGGTAAAGTTGTGTCTATTTTTACTATTTTGGGCTCTTTAACTGTACCAATGTTAACATCTTCAGATATTGTTTCTTTGTGCAGAGGTTTGAATGCTTTATCAAAATCATCAAATAAAATTTCCAAGGAGACTAATCCTTTTGGTATTCTATTTGTTTTAGTTGGATTACTAGTTCTCCTATTTGATCTTTTAGCTTTTCTTCATCCTTTTCATCACAAATTATGTCAGCATATTGATTTTGTAAGGTCATGAAGTCTTTTATGTCCACATCATCTTGGAAGACCTGTAAGTAAATAATGTTATCTGGTACAGAAGGCTTATAGACTGAGATGGTTGGGAACCTATCCATATATTTTGTAGTAATTTTTGGATGGTCCAGGCCTGATGCATTTACAGCTAAGAGGTCAGCAACATGATTTTGTTCTCTAGGAATGTATGAAATATTGAAAGCTAAAATTTTTTCAATTTCTTCCAATACTATAGTTTTGTATTGTTTTAACCTAGGATGTTTGGTTTGATACTTTCCTCTTATCTATTGGATAATTAATTATGCATCTCCAGTTACAGTTAAGTAATTTATGCCCAACTCTTTAGCTTTTCTAAGTCCTAGTAACAAAGCTTCATACTCAGCTACATTGTTAGTGCAAGGAAATTCTAATATGTAAGGAATACCGAGGTAATTTCCTTTTATATCAGTTAAATTAATTCATGCACCTACTCTAGACTGAGATTTGGCTCCATCAAAAGTCATGGTCCACATTTCTTGTGTTAATACTCTATCTGATTCAGCATCAACCATTTTCATAACTTTTGGATCCATGTTTTTGACTTCTGGTACTTCTACAAGGAAAGGGTTATGCCATATTGAATATACTCCCATTCCTTTTTCTTCCATTGAATTTACTAAATTTATCATGGTATCATCTACCTTAATTAACTCTATAGAATATTTGTTAAAAGGTTCTCTTCGTAGAGTTACATTTTCCTTATCTGACATTGGAATGGTAGCATAGGACCAATCCAATTGAATAGATCCCCCAATTGTTCTGCCCAATGCCTGCTTAGTAGGAGTGAAAATAAAGGATCAACATCCACTACTGCAACATCCATCACTATACCTTTCTTGGGGTGTTGGTCTAGATATACCAATAATCCAGTTATCACTCCAACACAAGGTACTTGCCTACTGTCCATTACTGATACAGGGGCAGAATCTCTGGTACAGATTAATCCCATTTGGTCAGCTATCATCTTGGGCATGATATTGTGTGAAGCTCCACTATCCAGCATACAATTATGGATTACATACCTCTCTCCTTCATCTGAATTATATCTTAATGACACATAGAAGGGTCTGATAGAGGATGGTGACCTTGTATCCTGCTGATTTTGTCTAGCAGCATGGCAAGATGGATCTTCTTTTTGCTCAATAAGTCCAAATTCTCTACAGACTTGTTCTCTGTACTGTTGAACTTTCATAAGCTCACCAAATGTGATATTAACCTTTTGTTTACTGAGTTCTGACCCAACATCAAATTCTATCTTTTTTATATCAAGTGGTTTATTGCATTCTTCTTTAGGTGTTTCCTCTTCTAACTCTACTAGCTCAGGGATTACCTTTTTGGGGGTTCTATCAATTTTTTCTTTACTAACATTTTTGTTTGTGGAGGATTGTTTTCTTGTTTCACTAGTGGAAGCTTTCTCTGTTCTATCAGGAACTATTCTATTTCTTAAATTCAGAGTATGGGTAGCTTCTAACTCCTCCACTTCTTTAGCAGTTGGGATTAATTTCCCCTACTTCATTTTATCATATCTAGACTCATGTGGTCTTTGCAATATTTTGGTACCTTCAGCTACTAAGATCTGAGGATGATGATTTGAAGCATATTTATCCATGTTTTCTTCAAAGAGTCTTTCTCTTGATTCATCTTCTAAAGACCAACAAGCATTAATCCTTATATCTTCTTCTGAATCATCATTAAGATCTATATTGTGTTGTGTACTTAAGTAAATACCACATCCTTCTAGGTTATGAGGGGCATCACAAGCTGAGCAAAAATAGGGAAAACCTTCTACAAGATTAGCATATGGGATGGGGTTTGGAACATTGTTTTGATCTCTATCAGATTCTCTTTTCTTCCAATTATTATTCCCATTGTTCCTATTTTTATTTCCTTCATCAGAGCCATTGTTGTTTCCCCAATTCCTATTGAAATTTTTCTTGAAGGGAGGGTGATTATCAACATGTGGCCTCTCTGGTTGTGATGGCTCACCATTATTCCCATTGTTTCCATTATTTCTTTCTATTCTTGCTAACCTATTGTTCATGGTATTGAACATCTTTGTCACCTGATTAGTCAATTTTTCCATTGGATCCACTTCAGATCTTCTCTGTAAATCAAAGGCTACCCTTTTTGGTTTTCTATCAGGTTGATTTATCTCTAGAGAGTAAGGCTTCATTTTACCACTATCTAGCATATTTCTTTCAATATCTATTGCTTTATCCATACATTCATCAATAGTGGTGGCTTGTTCTTGCCTTAACTCATAATTGAATTCTCCTTGGAAAGCATTTTTATAGAAACAAATTGATTGGATGTCACTAGGCCTGAGGTTAACAGGGATTTTATTCCTAGTTTTGGAAAACCTTCTATTGAAATCACTGACAACTTCATTTTCCTTTTTCTTCATAGTGGCCAACTCGGTTAACAGGGATTGTTCATTTTTCCTCTCTTCAAATTTTCTAAGGAACATAGTTTCCATATTAGCAAAATCTGCAATGTCATTGGCTGGGAGGGTGTTAAACCACTCCCTAGCATATTTTTCTAAAGTTTGCAGAAATAGCCTTAGGACTACATCTTCATGCTCAACCTCTAAACTATCCATAGCATATAGGAAACTTTTGATATGGTCTTCTCCAATTATTGCATTATTTCCTTGAAACTTGGGAAGATACTTATGGGCTTTGTTAGGTAGAGCATTCAAATTTGTAGGTAAAGCAAAAGGTTTGTACCTATTTGTTCTCCATAGTTGAACATTATTTTGTTGATTTACTTGAGCCATTGAAACTGTAGGTATAATGGGATTTGGATTCACAATAGCACTGCCTACAAGGATGGTTGGTTGGGAAACTTCTATATAATCTAATGGATTATTAACTACAGTATTAAAATCTATAAGGCTATGAGACTGAGATGAATTAGATGTATTATCTACAGCAAAATTAAAAACATCATCTACAATAATATCAGTAGCAATAATATTCTGATTTTTATTTTTCTTTACATACTTTCTACTAGTAAAGTAAGACTTATTCTCATAAAAAGTACTCTTTAGAAGTGGGATCTTTTGATTGTGGGTAAATACCTCAAGGTTCTCGAATTCTGGAAATAGCTCCTTACCACTTCTCCTTGTGTGCACCAGCACATTCTGCTCCTTCTTTCTTGATTTTTGATTTTTGGGTTTGATCAGATAGAGTCACCAGCACAAGTAGTGCAGAAAGAATAGAATGTATGATCAAGATTGCTTGATCTTTTACTCTCAACCTCACAGGAGATAGTTCTTGGGGAAATTTCAAGAAAATCAAGAAACATCAAGAACACTTCAAAAGACGATTGAAAATTACAAGTAAAAGAAATAAAGAACATAAAAACGTAAAAGTCAAAAATGTAGGTTCTTTATTCTAATTGGTCGCCTGTTGATTAAAATATAGTCATTGAAAGAAAACCTTTTAAAAAGATAAATCATCTAATTAACAAGTCCTCCCCGATAATGGCGCCAAAAACTGTTGGTATCAGTTTGACGGGCCAATGTAAATAGCTAGTAAAAATATGTCATGAAATCCCAGGCCTAAAATCATGAAGATTCTATCCTCGGCAATGATGCCAAAAAATTGTTGGAACAATTTCTTGCATCCATAGGATTCGATTGTCATGCTACAAGAATTTATTTGAAACCAACGAGCTATTACAGGCTCTGGTCAACCTGCCTCTTTATTTTGGTAAAATATGTATTGCTATGATTAAAAAGGACCAAAATGGGTAAGGAAACCCTAGTGGTAAACTTAAGATATTACAAGTTTAAGCACTCTAGATTTTAGTTATACACTACTTATATTAAAATGACCAAGCAAAGACAACAACTCTTATTATGCCTTATGTAGACCGGTGCCTAGATTCATTGGGTTGTTATAGCAATTTAACAACGCTTGTGATGGCCACTTCTTAGGGAGAAGGACTACATATAAGGTATTGCAGATTGGGTATTTTTGGCCCTTGTTGTTCAAATACACAACCGCATACGCTAGTAAATGTGATGGGTCGACCGACCCACAAGGACGAAATACCCCTACAACCTCACATACACATTGAGCCCTTTGACAAATGGGGCATGGATTTCATGGGACCCATCAACCCACCTTCAACCGAAAGGAGGTACATTCTAGTCTGTACAGACTATGTCACTAAATGGGTTGAAGTCCAGGTGCTAAGAGACTCCAAGCAGTGGATGGTTGTCGAATTCCTATTTTCCCACATTTGTACAAGGTTTGGGGTGCCTAGGGAGATTACAACAAACCAGTGACCCCAATTCACATCCAGATTAATTGAGGAGCTGATGGAACAGTACCAGGTTTGACATAACAGGACTGCTCCCATAAGGATAAATTTGTCCTCTTCCTCTATTACCACCCACATATATGGGATATTTCAGAAAGTGAGATTCTTTATTAGAAGCAGGATTTGGTGAAAGGATGGGAAATACAACTTCACTATATTTTTGACCGGGAACAGGACCTATTACAATAATATTTTTTTGATTGGGACGATAGTTCTGAAAATAAAGATTACCTATCTTTTCCTTTATTTCAGGGGAAATACGATCCAGAGGAGCGAATTCAAAGCCTTCGGGTAAAATAAGAACAACTCCTACATTTAAAGTTCCTTTCTTACCATTAGCAAGAATTTTTTTTATTTGTGTATCATAGGGAATTTTAACGAATGCTTCTTTATTAGACTACCCCATACCATCCGCAGGCGAATGGATAGGTAGAGGTCACTAACAGGGAAATAGAAAACATCCTAACAAAGACCATGTAGCAGCATAGGAAGGTTTGGGCTGCAATATTACCGGAGGCAGTATGGGAATATAATACGATGTGGAAGTCGACCATTGGTTTTACCCCCTTCCGATTGGTCTATGGGAAAGATGCAATGATGCCCATCGAATTCAAAGTTAAGACACTCAAAACGGTGGTCGAATTGGACTTGAACCTGGATGATGCATAAAAGAAATGAATTTGGTAGCTAAATCAATTGGATGAATTTTACATGGATGTCGTACAGAAAACAAAAATTATGTAGAGGCAAAGAAAGCAGTGGCATGACTACCATATTAAAAAGAAACAATTCAAAGAAGGAGACTGGGTACTATTGTATGAATCTAGGTTCCAAGAGCAGAAGGGGAAGCTGATATAGAGATGGATGGGATTGTATGAGGTGGTAGAAATAATCAAGAACGGTGTTGTACGGGTCAAGACGATTGATGACAACAACACCATCCTAACAGCCAATGGCCACTGGGTGTGACCATACCATATGTCTAAGGTATTGCTGGTGGAAACCAAAATAGGCATGGGGGAGACCCCATCCAAGTAAAATCTCCCAAATTCTCAACAACATGATGGACATAGGGAAGTCCACCAAAAACAAGTTAGAATATGTTACTATTTTTTTTTAGCTTACTGTGTGTTTTTTAGGGATAACACCAGCATGCAAGTTGTAGGCATCCTGAGAGCCAAGGCCTAGTAGGCACGAACCCTGTTTAACTACACTTTTTATTTTTTTGTGTTTTCTTTTTGTAGGGACATGGCCTGATTGTTCGAATGATAGGCATCTGGGAAAACCAGGCCTAGGTTGGCTCAGCATCCATATACCTACGCATTAGGAGGATAGTAATGGTTTAGGCATGGGGGGATGCCAAATTGCTCATCGAACATCCCCATGCCTGAACAAGGTGGATGCTAACGAGAATTTAGGGAGGCTTGATCAACCTCACATCAAAAGACACATCAGTCATCACTGACTTTTCAACAATAAGGAAAGGGTGCCTTACTCAGGAGGAGTGGTGCCTTACTTAGGAGGAGCGGTACCTTACTCTAGTGCCTTACTCAAGAGGAGTGGTGCCTTACTCTAGCACCTTACTCTGGAGGAGTGGCACCTTACTCTGGAGGAGCGGTGCCTTACTCTAGAGGAGCAGCACCTTACTATGGCGCCTTACTCTGGAGGAGTGGTGCCTTACTCTGGTGCCTTACTCAGGAGGAGCGACGCCTTACTCAGGAGGATCGGTGCCTTACACCACCAAGAAGGCACTAGATTCAAAAAAAAAAAAGGCATCTATAGGGGGGTTGTTGTCACGAGGACGTGACAATTCTTAAACATGGGGAAACGACGCCTTACTCGGGCACCTTACTTTAGAGGAACGATGCCTTACTCTGGTGCCTTACTCTAGGCACCTTACCTCACAAGCCAGGCCAACCCCGAACGTTCATGTAAAAAAATAAAAAATTAAATTAAAATAAAATTAAAAAAATAAAGTATATATATGATGGTCAAAGTAGCACCTTACCTTGGCACCTTACTGAGTTAGGTGCCTTATTGACGCCTTACTAAGTTAGGTTCCCTGTAGACGCCTTACCCAGTTAGGTGCCTTATTGGCACCTTACCGGGTTAGACGCCTTACTGATTTATGTGCCCTACTGGCGCCTTACTCAAGCAGGTGCCCCGATAAATTCAAATCACACATGCAACTTGGTAGTATGAGGAGCAACCGAAGCCAATACCATTATGTCATGTGATAGAGATCCGAAAGTGCCCGAAAATATTTCAAAATCATTGGGCAGGATTTCTACACCTCCCAAAGCCAACCGTTGAAGAGATATGCATTCCAACCTGAACCAATAGGTCCACCATGTTTTTAGAAGTAGGACCTCGATCGAACCAGGAATGTCGGACCCAAAGGCGACGTAATCAGAACATGGGAAAAACATCATCGAATGGCAATTTGGCATACTCCACGCAACACGAAATGACCAATCAGGTATGTGCATGATTTTAATTAGATATATATGTAATTTTCATATAATATACTCTCGAAAATGATGATGGCGTAAGAACAAAAAATCACCCCTCATGCCTAATACGTCATGCCGAAATTAATTTGGGTGGCGTACCCTGCTAGACCCAACATGGAACAATTTCTAGAGTTGGGCGCCTTAGGTTATAAAGAGGTGCCTTATTGAGTATAGAACTCGAACTCAACAGGGAATTCACCATGGGAGGACCTTCGAAGAACCACACGATTAAGAAGCAGGAGCCCAATGACACTAAAAGAATTAGGAGGAAAGTCCACAACTAGTTTGAAGCATCTGGGTGGATGGACTACTATCGCTTGGTCAACCAGGAATAAGACATGGAGGTAGCCAAAGAATTTGCCACCACTCTGAATGGAGAAGTGGCCCAGCTACGTGGACTGGTATTTCTAGTCACCCTAGAGCATATTTCTTAGGTTACTGGCCTCCCCCTTACAAGGGAATGCATGTACAAGGATGACATTACGAAGAAATATGCCGAAGTGTTGCTCGAACAGGGGAATGTCCCCTACAACCAAGGAGGGCTTCCAAAGTAGAGGCTTCTGATGCACCTAAGGAAGATTTTTGAGTAGGTTATGAGATACTTCACATGCATTGGGAAGTATTCGCACCTGAATGCGAACCACATGTAGTTCATAAGCCATCTAGTGCACGAGAGAGAAATCAATATCCCATTCTACCTGGAGAAAGCTCTACAAGACAAGGTGTTGTGGTACCAAAGAGGGGCAGTCACTGCCTTAGCCCATCACGAGCTAATTACAGCCCTGAACGCTAGTAGAGGAGCACAGGGGAAATTCATTGGTGGTAGAAGCAGAATCTTTTGGTGCACAGGAACAGGCGGTGACCAAAAGTGAGCCATCCAATGTCGTAGAACTAACAACCGAGGAGATTAGGGTTGAGCCGTTTGACATCATAGAACAAATAGCCGAGGATATTAGGGCTGAGTCATCCGATGCAGCAGAACAAACATCCACAAAGACAGGGCATAATGCCAAATTGGGGGGAATGTTCAAGGAGGAACACCCTTAATTTTTATTAGAGACTATAGAAGAAGGGTAGAGCTCTCTGTTCATTTTCATGGAAGAGAGACCGAAATCCTCCAGCATAGAACATTGGACAGAACACAGGCATCGTCCAACACAACGAAGGTGCCTAATTCTCTCGAATGAGGAAGATGAAGAAGATATAGAGCTCGGCATCGTGACATAAAATTTTCAAAACTTGGCCGCTCATAGTCCACAGGACCCATAGCATTTATTAGGCTTGCAACAATCAGTCAAGATACCAATAGAAGAGGACCACGCCGAACAAAACGAGAGATCCCTGATGTAGGTATTGTTCGAGGAGTACAAGGAGATGACCACGAGGAGATTTCATAGATAGGAGGCCACCATTGCTCAATTGTAGCAATTGATCCAATAACTCAAAGAGGAGAACCACCAGTCGTGGGCCAAGGTAATAGAGAGGCAAGATGCCTCTACCCAGACCGATTAGGTTATAGAAGTGCCCACGAGCTCTCTGACCTCACCCGAGAGAGTAGTCTCATCGGGGGCATTCAGGTTGAATGCCAAAAATGAAGAATTAGAACCAGGGGATGAATCAAGCACCTCTGATAGAGAAATTCTAGAGGATTAGGGGAATTCTATTTTTCAAACAAAAACCCCTGTTATCAACATTGAAGATGACGATGAGCACTCGAGGTAGAGCCAAGGGTAAAACCCTAAACCTAAGACCAAGGAGGATTCTCCAGGGTGTCAGGAACCCGCAAGTGAGGGACCTCCTCCTAAAGGACTAGAGAAGTAGGCACTAGGTAGAACAACTATAGGGGACCTCCGATCAGAGGAACAGTTCCCTAAGTCATCCAATAGGGAGGTAACCTCCGCAAGGTAGGAAAATATCCCCACACAGGCCATCGTAGGACCAGACAAAGGAAAGGGGAAGGCCCCTCAAACGACTCAAAAGAGGGCCAAAAGGAAGGCTAGGGTGACATTCACCGAATCAAACCCTCATTTGGACAAGGAATGAAATAAGGTGTGCAAGCCTTCGTTGAGCAGAAGGAAAATTTTGAACAGATCCGTGAGGAGTTCAAGGAGGCAAAGGCAGCTAGGAAAGCTACCAAGAAGGGAGAAAGAGGACCAGGCATTTGTGTGGACCCTACTGATGATGATCAATTTTAGGACATTTATGGTTTGTTATCGGGTCGGTCCTCTAAAATAAAGAAGTGGCTGGCAAGATGGGGAGTCTATAGACCAAAGGTAGAGGTAGAAACAATCATGGTAGAAAACACTAGCCTCGCCCCTAAGGAACTTTGACTATACAAAGCCAGCGTGGTCAAGCGAAAGAGGGATGACTCCGATATTCCCTTCAGTGAGTTGCACCCTCAACACACTGACCTTGGTAGGAAGCAGAAGTAGACTTCCAAAATGGGCAACGACTGTGGTAGTCAGGCCAGTGCAGGTGTTGGGCCAAGCAGGAGATAGAGTCAATGCAATAAGAGGCCAACATAGAATTAAGTTCAACCCATCATAGCCAGATATTGGCGTAGCCAGAGGACAACACAACCCAGGGATGCCCCGCAACAGGCCAGGGCCCCTCAATAGAAACAGAAACCTCGAGGAGGATAGCAAGCTAAGGCCACTAGCAAGAAAAGGAAATGAAAAGTAGTGGTCTACAGAGAGGAGGTGACTGGTTTTAGGTGCCATGAGGGTGTAGCACATATTAGGCATGGGGGGATGATGAGAACCAAAAATGCTCATATTTTTGTATATGTACTAACGGTTTTTGTGCGGTATTATATCATGAGTTGTGTATTTTATGAAGCATTAAGTATATATTTAATAAAATTATGTGTATTATCTAATCTACATGTGAAGTGTGTTGTGTGTAGCTATTTCCTTGATTTTGTCGTCTTTTGCTCAGTCGAGGTCCTACATGGACCTGGCATGATTTTGCTTAATCAGAAGAAGGTAAACTAAAGCATGTGCCTTACTAAGGTAGGCGCCTTACTGAGCTAGGTGCCTTACTAAGTTAGGTGCCTTACTAAGGAAGGCGCCTTACCGAGTTAGGTGCCTTGCTCAAGTACGTGCCTTACCGAGTTAGGAGCCTTACTAAGGTCGATGCCCAAATTATGTGCATTGACTGCAATGGCTGGAGAAGGACCTTGTTGACCACTGTTCCACGTCATCTGTGGGAAACTATGGATGAACGAGCTGTCCCAGCCAAAGTGGATGAACACGTAACTACTTATGAGGCTGAACTGTAATGAAGTGGAGATCATCCGATTACTAGGAAACGATGCAAATTCGTTTATTGTGCACCAGTTGTAGTAACCGAATTGTCCCAGTTTAGGCTGATTCGAGACATTGGTTGTAACAGAATTGTTGCAAGAAGATCTATGTGTGTAGTATATAAACACACAGACTTCCCTATATTAGGGAGAAACATATTTGATAGAGCATTGCTATATGTAATATTCCATTACAATATTAATAAAGTTGAATGTTGGTTAGCAGTGCCTCATTTGTGATAATTATCGAACGAGATCTGCTTGGAGCTCGGGCCCACTCCAAGCTAGTATTCCTCCCCTCTTAGTTATTTACGTAATTTCATTATGCATGGTAGTATGTTTATGTCTTAGACTTAAGCTTAGTTATCTTAGAGGTGTGTTTATTTATAAGCATTTTCATTTCGTATATTTATTTTATTTGCATTATTATTTATGAATGATTTTTATTGAGGTGGACGATCTTATTGATGTTATACAAACACCCCCTAATAGTAGTTTAACGAATCATCTCTAAAGTTGTAGTGTGACTAATCTCAACCGTGACCCTTAGCAAGCTTACGAGTTCCCTGGATTGATAAATTAAATGAGAAGTGTTATGACAAATATAGTACAAATTCACCAGTGTTTGGCACCCAAGAGTCAATATTGTCTAAGGTATAAATAAAACCCTTAATGTGGTCCTCTCCTGTAACTGTAGTATTACCTTGAAATTTGGGTAAATGCTTATGGGCCTTGGCAAGAAAATCATGTAAATTTTGAGATAATTGAAAGGGCCTATACTTATCGGTCCTCTAAGTCTGAATATTTTGGTTCTAATTATTTTGGTTTTCCTGAGCCATGTTACTATGGGAGTAGGAACAATAGAGTGGATAGGGGTGCTAACAACGGGTGTAATAGTAGAATTATTCTGAAAAGAATTATCTACAGGAGTGTATATTTTCTAGTAGATTTCTTATTGTTAAAATAAGATTTATTCTCATATACCAATTTTTTAGGAAGTGGAACTCTTCGGGTATGAGTAAATACCTCCAGGTCTTCAAATTCTAAGAAGAGCTCTGGTATATGCCAGATCAGATTTTGTTATTTTATTTTTACAGGTTCATTTAGAGTCACCAGCACTTCAATGCAATAAAATTTCACTCTGGCCAAGATTTCTTAGCTCTTATATCCTCACAATATCTCAGATAAATTTTCTCAGAAAACTATGATATTAATTTTGTAAGGAGACAGACACAATATTATATATATAGATATAGATATATAAAGGTCATATGGAGATAAACCAAAAAAATATAGATAATTGTAGAAGGCTATTCCCAAAAATGGTGCCATAAAACTGTGGTGTTAAGTTGATGGTGGTATGTATATAAATATCATCAAATTCAGGTTTAAAATCTTAAAGATTTTATCCCCAACAACAGAGCCAAAAAATTATTGTGGAAAAATTTGACATCCTTCATATTTGTCACATTGTCTAAATTTTATTACCCATAAGCAGATATGTGAACTCTGGTGGACTCACCACTTTGACCTAGGATTGCTTGATAACTAAACAAGTCAGGTCTAGACACCCTAATATGAGCCTATGATAGTGTTCTTTAAACAAGTGTGCTCAACCAGATTTTTAATGTATTATTGATGTGCAAAAATGATGACCAAGCATACAAATGAAGCATTTCAGACATAGAAGAAGACTGGTTTCTTATCCATTGGGCTATCATAGCAAATTTTAACCAATCACATGAAATAGAGAGAAAAATAGGGAAATTTTGATAAACCTCTATTAATTCGAATATCGTAATCAATATGGATTTTTAAATCAACAAGAGAAAAGTTATCTATAAATTCAACTAATGCAATATACAGACAAGTGACACACACATTGCACCAAAAATATGCCAAAGAGTAGAAATTGAATAATTTGTATTATATTCAAAGTATGATGACTACAATGGTAAATCCCAACAGAGTGCTTGGATATTTTAATGAATACAATATAAAGCACACCCTATTCCAATAATGTAACAGAGAAACTGTAATCTATTGTCCTAGTTATAGTGAAATATAGACTTCAACTCCTTGAAGCAGCTCCTGGAAATGATCTCAGGTGGGCTACGCAAAGGTGAAAAGAACTAAGAGATGGCTAAAATAGATAAAACATGAAAGAAGATACAATAACCTAGATAGAAAATCTCAAAATGCCTCTAGCAAGTTTACTATATGATTGCTTAATGATGAATATTGGCCACTTCAGCTCCTTATGTAGTCTGGTTGTCCAAAATTTGTTACAAATACTTGAAACTAGTTCGACCACGTATGTTCTTCTCGATCCTATGTCTCTTCAGTTTCTCAAGTGTGTTACAAGAAGAACCATTTGATGCCAGCTAGGATTTTTTTTTCAGACTACTGTTGGTTTAGAACTGCATTGTTCATTGTTGCAACTCATCCTTTCAACTTTTTATATTCTTACTACTTTTGTTTTGAAGGGATCTCTCAAACTATGGTGGGCCAAGCATATGATTGTGCTTTATATTTTGTGCAAAATATAGAATTATACGTATATATTTTATTTTATTTTTATTTTTATTTATCCTAGTCATCCATTTTTGTCTTTGGCTAGACTCATACTAGGCTAGACTCATACTAGGTTTGCATCACTTTCTTCAAACTTCTGAATCTTTGTATCACCTGTATTAGATTTAGTGGTTATTCCTTTGACAATTCCCCATAGTTTTTGAAATATCAAGATTGCTCTTACTTTTTTCTTCCATGAAAAGTAGTTTAGACCTTTAAGTAGCTGAGATTCTATAAGGATGAATTTATTTGTTGTCATGATGGCCCTAGTATGCTTCCTTGTAAATCCCTATTTTAGAGAATGAGAACTATCTTGATAAAGTTTTCAAGAGTTAGGTTTTATGGAAATCCTTATGTCTCCCTAGTGATAGGATAACACACTTTAGAATAATATTAAAATTCTATCACTTGTAATCAACTATTTGGATCTTCTTATAGAAATTTTATAAATGCAATTTTAGAGGATAAACCTTCAATATCTTTAGTTGGATTTTCTATGTCTCTTTTCTTTAAGTATGAGACTAATAAGTTTACTTTTCCAACTAGTATTTGATGCAAGCAATAATCTTCAACTATGAATCAATGCTATGATAAATTTCTGCACTTCTATAATATTAGTTTGATGTAGGATTCCTTGTGTCTCCCAAGTTAGAAGTTTTAGAAAGATTATATATTTGCAAATTACGTTCTACTATCCTTATAACTCCTTGAATTAAGGTTTGCAAATATTGGAAGCAATAATAATAAATATTTTAATGCTTCTATTTTCTACTTCCTTCTCAAGGTAATCAAAATGTTTTTCTAGAGATTTAACACCTTATTACTCCTACCATTCAATTTCTCTAGATTATAAGGTTTAGCTGATTTCAACTTTAATAAACCTTTTAATATAACTCTTACCTTTCCAATACTGAGCTCGATCTTGAAAGTTGTTTGTGATCAACTCGAACTCTACAAATTGATAACAGTTGACTCCTTGTCAACTTTGAGATGCTATGTAGACTTTTCCTTCGTTCTCTATCACCAAATTGCGTACCTTTACCAATGTTCACTTCGCTACTCTTTGTTCTCTTCTTCAATCGATGTACATACTCCTCTTTGACATCTTTAGTGTTGAGTTGTGCTCTTAAAATCTACTAGCTAGCTTACCCTTCAACATCATTATTTTTTCTTGTGCTTTTCCTCTCCAACAGGTGAATTAGATGGCTTTGTCAATCCTTGAACCTTGTGTGCACTAAACACTTTAATGCTACCTTAGTTTTACTTTGAATTATCTTTGATTTGATGTCCTCCTGAGCACTGCTTCAGTGCTTCCTTTTGAAGTGTGCTCTCTATAGGATTAGAGCACGATGTAGGAAATATTGTGCCAAGTGGCACTTGGTTCACCTAACTCCTTTGAACCACTTATATTGCACCTTCCCAACATCGAATAACAAGTGGTACTGAATGGTTATCTATTGCCTTCAACGCCTCTGACCTAACACTTCTTACAAGGGTATTATAATAATGATGCCTATGTAGATATGCTTCTAACATTGCATGCTTGAGCTACCTTCGATGTAGTGGTGACTATCCACGGTGTGCATGAGATGTCATCTTCCACATGGTGCAATATCTTCACTACTTTGCCCTAACTCCCTTGGGCTATATGAATGCTTTATCCTTGCTCTCTTAACACTCATTCTCTATAGACTATGATGCTAATCCAATGCTTCAACAATCAATATTCTCCAATGCTTCACTTGAGGGGAAATGATGTTTATTCTCTCAATGCTTCTCTGGAAGAGATGGTTATCTTCCAATGCTTCTACAAGAATACCAAATAGGTGTACGTGATGGCTTCAGTGATGGGTAACTCCTTGAATCTGAGTCAAACTTTGAAGGATGTGTGCTATCACTTTGATGTATCTTCTCCCTATCAAGTTGGTGCAACTCCTTGAGTTTGCTTTTGCCAACTGCAATGGTTTCCTCACTATATATCTTAATCAAATATTATACTTTCCTTGGTGCAAGTTACGTGGGTAAGAAGAATGCTCACTCTCACTAGTGATGATGCTACTGTCAATGCTTCTTTTACATAGAACAAACCTTGCATTGCTTTCGCCGCTCATAGATGAGTTTAGACCATGATGTCTTCACCAACGACTATCAGATGGACCTTTGTTTACCTTATCCAAAGGCTACTATGATGCTATATGTATTCAACCTTGGCATCCTTGTTGTAGTAATACCTATTTCTTCACCCTTTCTTGTTGTCCTTTGCTTGAGACCAATGTTTGTTAATGCTTAGGTGATTGATGCAGGTTAATGCTACTAATACTATCTCCCTTTCCTTGGAGATACTCCGTTGTTTAGAGCTCCCTTGAATAGCTCTAATGAGGTGCTATGCAAATGTAGAGTATGATGAGATAGACGTTTGCCCCCCTATGCTCTTAAATCAACTCTCTTTTCCTCTCAAAATGTTGAGATAAATCTGAAGTTGATATTACCTTCAAATCCTTGACAATATCTTTCTTGCTTGGTTACTTTTGCACTCAATAATCCAAGATTTTCAATAACTTCTTGCACTAAAGTATATGCAAATTTTAGAGTCTTCTCTTGCTTAGAATAGTCAATAGAATGTTGATATTTTTCTTTCTCTCAAAATATATCTAACTTCTATTTTTCTGTGCAGGTTTGAACCTTGTAGACAATAACTTCTGCACTCTCTTGAAGACTTAAATAAACACTATTTATGCAACCTTTAATCCTTGAAACTGGTGCTTAATAAACTTAGTAAGGAATAAAATATAAAATTTAATTAATGAACCTTTTGCACCTTTTTTGCATACCTTTTCACCTTTGTAAGATGAAGATGATGGTGATTTAAGTCACCTAAATTGTTGCCTTTTGTAGATGATATTACAGCTCTTCTAGGCTATCCAAAACAGCTCTATAGCTCACCTTTTTGCAGCTTCAACACTCCACTAATTTTTTGCCCAATACTATAACTTGGTGGCTTCAATACTCCTTCAGGATGCACTTCTGAAATCTGAACTTTAGTAGCTACCAATGCTGCCCAAATTGCTGCCTTTTTCTATCCTCAAATCTGAAAAATTTCAGATTGTAAAGCAATCAAAACCTTCTCCAAAACATTGTCCTTGAATCCCAAAAATTTGGTAGGAAATTCCTCCAAATCACAGTTGAGATATTCCTCAAGAACTCTCCAATAATATGCTATAGAAATCAGCAAATCTTCTATCTCTAAAATGACCTTCAAGCCTTCAATGGCAATCCCCAAATATCTTAGATTTGGTGGCTTTTCTTATCTCCTTTCTCTTGTCAAATTCTTTGTCGAATTCTAACTTCAATATTGGCCTATCTAATGGCCTTCTTCTCAATATTCTGAATGTCTTGAGATCTTCTCCAAACTACTCCAAAATTTGACAAAATTCTTGCCAAATCTTTCTCCTTTGGGCTTGTTTGTAGGATGGTGACAATTGTCCCAACTCTTTTACTATCAGGAGCTTCTCCTTGGTAGTAAATTTCTCCAATGAGTTCTTCTAGGAACTCCTTCAATGAGGCTCACCAAGCCTTCTCCTTGTTTCTCCTTGAGACCTCTCCAAGGTCTTCAATCTTATAGCTTCTCAAAACCTTCAATGAGATCTTCTTTGATCTCTTCAATCTTCAACTATGGTAGTTTTGCAATGAGATCTTCTCCTTGGATCTCCTAAATCTATTGCTACTGAAATATGCAATAGGAATTTTTGTTAGTCCTTCTCTATCCTCAATATTCCACTATGGAAGTTCTTCAATAGGGCCTTCTATGGACCTCTTCTTCAATGTGAATTTTTCAATATTCAATGGAGATCACCAATCTCCAATCTTCACTAGGACTCTTCTCCTTGAGTCTCTTCTTCCTTTAATGGGGTCTTCTTTCTAGGAACTCCTTCCTAGATTTGCAATCTCCAATGTGGCTTCCTTGGCCACTAGATCTCTCCTCAATCTTCAATTAGGAGTCTTCAATCCACAAATATTTCAATGGGACCTTTCTCCTTAGGCCTCCAAATATTCAATCTCTAATTTTTTACAATAAAGAACTAATCCCTGCTCGAGGAAAGTACATAGAATTTCAGGCAATGAAGGTGAAATTCTTATCTATCTATTGTAGGAAGTTTCTCAACTTCTAGGAGTTAATTTTCTGCAACAAAAATATTAGAAATATAAATTTCTATAAATCTATAGAAAACAATCTTCACTAGTTGGATTTCCAATCTAGTGGATTCAATGTTGAGTTCTAGTCTTCACAAGTTTTTCTACAACTCTATGGAAAAAATCTAGCCAATAGTAAATTTTATAAATATGAAAATAAGATTTACAATCTCCTCTCAATCACTCTTGTGGCTCTCACTATTTCCTATTGATCTACCTAGTGCTCTGATACCACTGTTATCTTTTGAAGCTTTAAACTTAAAGGAAATGCAACCACAAGTATGGAAATAAGCATGCAATGTTATAACTATGATAATTACTAACTAATAAGCATGAAAATATGATAGAAAACTTGATACAACACTCAAGAAATGCTCATATAAGAAATCTCATGAAAATATACAATGCTCTCCAATGGAGGTCACAACCTCTCCATATTTGCAAAATGGATCTACATTGTATCTACTACTACTCAACCTATGCACTCCAAAATCCTCTCTCTTTTCTATTCTATGAAGGCCTATTTATAATGAGATGCAACTCTTTGCCTTCAATATTCCTATGACACCTCACTATTCTATTCTAAGGACTAATGTACATGTGGACTACATGCACATTTACATCAATGCACATTCTAACACTTGTGCCTTTATTACATTGCTTTAATAAAGTACTTAAGTCCTAAATAAACTCCTAATCTAAATATGTACCCATGATGGTACATTAGTAAAGAACCAAATAATGTAATATATTCCAATAGTTTCCCCAATAAATATTGTGATATAGAGGGAAGAATCCCCTTATAATTTTGAGGAAGGAATATCATCATCCAAAAATGTGATATGATGTATCCCAAGAGAGCCTACAACATTAGCTATAGCACTAGGGGAAATGTCTTGAGGAATAGATTATTGTCCTAGAAGCTTCAATAACGCTTCCCTATGAATATGAGAAGTTTGTAAAAGTTCTAATAGGGAGATATTAGTTGGGGTACTAGCTAACTATTGTTGAATGTCAAAGGAGACATTAGGTTGTGGTTTCAACACTAAAGGTGGGTTTTATACTCTTGTGCTCCTTTTTTGGGTACTCTTCAAAACTAAGGGTGGTTTTGAAGGTTGGTTGGATGTAGAACTCATCTCCTATTGAGATCGTTGAGTTGGTTGTTCTTGAGCTTGTTGCCTTGTAGTTATTGCTATCATACCAACCATATTGTTGTAGGGAGGTGGCAAATTATGATATGACACTTGATTAGCTAATTTTTACCCATGCTTACTTAGGTAGGGGGTCTTGGAAGATCCCCATGTCTTGATTAGTTGTGGGTGCTTGTTGAGAAAGAAGGTTGATTAGTTTTTAAAGGATGGTTGAGGACCCTCTATAACAAGACAACCTTCATCAATTAAGTCCTGAACCACATGTTTCAACCTCCTACATGAATTTTTTATATGTTCCTCCACTCTATGATACTCACAATGTTGACCAAGCTTATACCAATTAGTTGTGGTATCGATTTTCCTTATGGGAGGTAACTCAATCATATTTGCTTCCAAAAGCTGCTTTAGGACCATGTTCATAGGTGTGTTGAGTCTTGTGAAATTTCTTGGTGGGGTTTTTTGAGGTTGGTTAAGCACCATCTTTTATAGGGTGTTAACAACACTGTTAACAGGCCTACTATTTGTTATGCCATCACCAACTACATGCTTGTTCTTATATTGATTTTTTGTGGTCCTATCTTCTTCTTTCTTTGGCTTAATTTGACCTCTTCGAATAAGGGCTTGCTCTACCCTTCTTTCCAAATCTATCACTTGGTCAAAAGAGGTGATGGTTGTTATTTCCAATTCATAAGATATTTGCTCTTGTAAATTTCCAATGAAGATCTCTAATATATCTCAAGGAGGTAAAGTATATCTCAAGAATCCAACTAAACTCCTCCAACGAGACAAGAATTCTAAAAAAATTTCATCTTTACATTGTTTCAACATATAAACATCTTTCATAGTCACATTTTTCTCAACATAAGCTCCAAATTATTGAACAAAAAATTTTGATGTCTCTTCAAAATTCCTCAAAGAATGATGAGGCAATTGATAATACCATTCCAATGCCATACCACCAAGGCTCTTAGGGAACATATTTAGCAACAACATATCATCATATATAATATCATGGCATGTTGTCCTAAACATCCTTAAATATTCAATTGGATCCTCTATTTCCTTATAAATAGGTAAAATCAACATTGGAAAATGCTTAGGGTAGGGCCTAAAAGTGACAATAAGGTCTAAGGGCTGATTGCATATTTCCTTGTAGTTTTAGGTGAAACTAGGAGGTTGAATCATATCCACTCTTGAAACCAATTGTTTCACCACATTTGTAAAAATTTGCATATTAGGATTGTTGTTGTGGAATACCCCTAGGTTCCCTAGGAGAGGGGTATAGGTAGGTTGTTGAAAGAGAACTTGGGCAATATTGGAGGCATTAACATTGTTATGGTATGGGTTATGATATGTGGTATCTTGCTATGAAGAATAACTAACATTTGGTGGAACAAAATCATGAATGTTGAGATGAGTAGAATGAGGAGGAAATTGAGCATAATTTTGGGATGCACTACTAGTTTGAGGAGCTTGTGGAATTCCTCCAATGTTGGTGGTCATGGTAGTAGCATATGTTGGTTTATGGAAAGGATTAACATGATGTGAAGATTCAAACAAAGGGTTGTTATGAACATTCCTAGGAGAGATGGTAGGAGGAGGAGGCATCCCACCTCTTTTGAGTCGGGCTTCCTCTTCCATAGCCTTAACCAAAGCCTCCTTATGGTGTTTTATAAAATCCCATATATGATCAAATGATGAGAAAGTGAAGCCTCCATTGGGCCCCTCAAAAGGATCAAAGTTATTACTAGTTTCTTCATGTTCTTCCTCTTTTGCATCTAGATTGGGATTCTTCCTATCAATCTAATCATCTTCTTGAAGAATCTGATCATATTCTAAAATCTTTCACTTACTCCTAAGGGTGGGAGCCATTAGGAGGAAGAGAAAGGATAAAGGAGAAAACTAGAAAAAGATACACAAGAATATTTTTAAGATGTTCTTAATATTTTCTAATTCTAAGAAAATAAAATTAGTGGTCTTGCTTAAAGTTTTCAAAATAAGAATAAAAGGAAGAGGCTTCATATCTTGGCCACTAAGATGTGTTTTCATGTCGAGTTCACCAAAGATGTAGAGGGGAAAACTGCCCTACCATGTATGATTCTTGGCTAGATCCACTAGGAGCCAAGGTGACCGTGAGGGTGTGTTATATTCTCTACACTCGAGGGCTTGGGGATCGAAGGGTTCACCAGGAATAATTTAAGGACTCGCTCCAAGTTCGAGGTGGATATGTTTGATGTGTATATTGAAAAAACACCTATGTTTGGCCTTTCTAAAATCTAAACTATGAAAATGAAAGAACAATGCAAGACAAACAAATATGCAAGAAGACAAGAAACTAACCCTAGAATGATTCTTGATTTTTGATGATGACTAAACCCTAACTTGCAATAAAATAGATCTTTTCTCTTTTGAGCAAGGGTTTAAGAGAATGCACAAACAAAATTAACCCTAGGATGCAAACTATATGCTTTTACTCTTTCAAATACCTAGAAATAAAAGATCAAGTATTTTCTTTTCTTTTATGATCAAAATCTAAAATAGAAAAGAACAAAGACACTCACCAAATAGCCTAAAGATCTACTAGGGCACTTACCTAATTTTATGGTTGATCCTAGCTTTAACTTGCATCCAAAATATCCAAACAACTTCAAACCTACGAAATAACTTACAAAACCCTAGAAAATTTTATCAAGAATTTGGGGGCCTGCTTAGGCCACTATATGACTAAGCTTGGAGGTATAGCAATCAAGCCCCCTTGGTCCTTTTAGCTGACTATTCAAAAATAAAATGATCTTTGAACTTTGGAACAAGTAAAAGCAAGATGGAATGGACATGTAATAGTGAAATGAGATGAAACAGAATGTAGGTGACAGAAAGCTAAAATGCAAGCAGCGAACTAGGATTTTGGGAAGCAAAACTTTACCCCCAAGTCCTAATTGACCAAATTCATGTCCTATAATTAGGGGTGCATGAATATGGCTTGCAAAATTCACACCCTATATGGGTGGGGCATGAATTTGGTTTAGATGCACTTTTTGGGTCCTCAAAATGCTGAAAAATGTAATGCAAAACAACAAAAATAGAGCTAATGACTAATAATGCAAGTAAAAAACTTGGTTAGCTAATGGAGGAAGAAAGGAGCAATGAGAATATGAAGGAAGCACTCCATAATGGTAGACTTATCCAACCATAAAGACTCCTCCACTTGATCCCCAAGGGCAACCAACACCACAATAGAAAAACAACAAAACAATAAATCACAATAGAAGAGCACTTGTTAGTGAACAATGAGTGAGTTAAGATCTAGGATTCTCCAAAATATTGATTAGGGGAAAATAGGAGTCCAATCCTCTATTTATAATAGGTTTGGAGGGCTAAAGGGTAGGAAAATGAAATTTCACCATGGGCAAGGGCTGACACCAAAACGGGCTAACGAGGGGTGGGATTTTTGAGAGAAAAATCCCTAGAATACCAAATTCATGCCTAGTAATTACAAGGCATGAATTTAGTAAGCCAAATTTATGCCTTATATTTCTTGGGCACAAATTTGGTAAGGCTAGGGAAAAATGACAAAGGAAGAGGGGAAAAGGGCCCCAATTTTGCACTTGGTAAGTTTGGGTGGCTTCCTAGGGATCTAAAGAAATATTGACTCATTTTGATGGGTCAATTTTCCATGTCTACACCTATATTTTTTGAAAAAAATATGTCAATAACCACATAATTAGGGAAAAGCACACCATCCCTCTAACACTTACTATAAATAATTTATATATTTATTTTCAAAGAAGTCTTACCCTATTTGATATGAATAGGAATGAAATATTAAATAGGAAACATTTACTAATATCAATGACATGTGTTCTAAATTATTATACTCTTTGAATTTCATACATAAACTATTTTATTAAATATACTAGAGGATGGCAACAAAGTATATTAGTGATAACCTCATTAAGAGCATAGGTGTCTTAATAACAATGAAACAATATCACATATATTCTTTTAGTGAATAGAAGCAATTAAAATCTAGATTGAAATAACCCAACAAATAGGATTAACAGTATTAGGAACTTTCAACTCAAAAAAATACCTAACTAATTGGATCCGAATGTACAAATGGGTACCAAAGCACAAGCACCTTATTAGGTAGATATGGTATTCAGTACCAATATTTATCATTTGGCACATATGGAAGGATAAAAACTAGATATTTTTTTTATGATGAAAGATCCAATTTTTGAGTGTTAACCAATAGAGTGTTAAGGGAGATAGTTTTATACTAAAAATCTATATATCATAAACAACAAGACATTAGGAAATTAAGAAAAAAGGAGATACAACTATTATAATAAATGGATCTCCAAAATCTCCTAAATTTTAGACCACATGTTAGAATGATCAAACCTCCAAAGATAAAGTTCCCTACACTTTTCTTTGATGGAGGTTCTAAATCAAACCTAGGTCATACAATTGTTTGTGGTGTGATACTAGTGGTACCACACTATGAAATGCTTTAGTTCAAAATTAATTTGGGAAAAATAACCAATAATGTTGCAAAATTGATAGGCTATGAAATGGTACAAAAATTGGATTAGGAACAAGGCATTAAACAACTCCTTGTGTATGGTGATTCGAGACTTGTGATCTCTATCGTATCTAAGGGGAAGGATTTCTCATTAATCCAACTATAAATGGTTTAGAGAATATTGAGAATTGGAATAGAAATTTGAATGTATACAATACTCCCACATTGGAAGGAGGTATAATATGGTAGTTGATCACCTTGCAAATGAGGCCATAAACATAGCCTATTTGCATATTAGAGTAATAAGAAAAAATAAAAGTAGACAATATGAGTGGAACAAATGATAGAAAGCATATGGCAATTTTAGAGGCTTGGGAGATTTTGGAGATTTTGAAGATTTTTCCACCCCTAAATATTTTGTTGCCTCTAGAAAACCCTAGAACATTATGTGATTCTAGATTTTTTGGTATATTTTATTAGTGATTATGGTACCCTTTACATATTTGGCACCCTTGGTATATAGTTGCACTTTTTAGAGTTTTGAATTTGCTTTTTTGTATGTTCCTTATTTTGGACAACAATATTATGACTTCCTGTAGACATGGAAAATTGACCCACCTAAGCGAGTCATTTTTCCTAGAGCCTTGCCAAGACCATTAAACTTGTCCTAACATAACTTTAAGCCTTTATTTCCTCTTTTCCTTCCCTTGCATCTACTGTCTTCTGCCCATAGTTGTCTACATCTTCTTTGATGCATTTATTAGGCAATAAATGCATCAAAGAGGGGGAAAAATGTAGACATGGAAAATTGACCCACTTTTCATCAATTCTCATCAATTCATCCTTGTAGATCAATTGTCTAACAAACCAAGCCAATTCCACCTTTTGATGACCTAAAATTGGGCATTTTTTGCTTCAAAAAGTAAGGTTATCTTTGAGCCAACTTTTCACCCACCAAATTTTCTCCATTATTCTCAAAAATTATATCATTGGATTGACTCGAAAATATATTTTTGATGATATATAGACTATTTCTAATATATATGCGGTATCTGTCCTACTATGTTGATACCCCTAATTTATAGAATCTTATAAAGAAAGTGATGGTGTGAATGATTTAATGATTTGTTGCTATGTAAAAAAAAAAATTAGGGCTTTTTAGAGATTCAAACACTCTAGTTCCCCTATCAACAACTGTCTACTTACCACTTAGACTTTTGAAAAGTAAGGCTTTTACCATGGACCTAGTTTTTCATGATCTCTGTGTGTGCATGTGATTGTATGTTTTGAGGTAGAACTCAAGCATTTCCTTCGATTTTAGGTGGGATTCTTTTAGCCCATTGTTAAGATCAGGGATCCTTAGGTGTTCATCTCATCCTTATGTTTGACTTAGTTGGACTATACCACTAGGCAATATTTGGTTACCTAAGCTAGCTCATCCACATTCAAACATTGGTCTACACAAATACATAAAGCAATTGTAATAGACATATCATCATGCATAAGGATTTCTCCTTCCATTTTTGTACAATGCTGAGAATTCCAAGGATTCAAGCTTTGTTCCCTTATTTTTGGCTTTGGATATTTGCTCATATGTAGTGATGAAAATCACTTTTTAATTTGATTTTGATTTTTTTCTTTGAGCGGGGATTTTTTTTTTGTAGTGATGAGAATCATTGTTTATTTTACTCATACGTAGTGATGAAAATCACTCTTTATTTTGATTTATTTTTTTTGAGCTATGATTTTTTTGTATTTTGAATATATGATTTGTGTATTAGATTTTTGCTTTGAAATCTGGACTGTATGCTTGGCCTTTTGAATTTGTACTTTTGTTTTGGGATTTTGCTTATTTTGATTTAAGCAAGGGATTTTGATAGGGTAAAGTTTTTCTTGCCAATTCTCAACACCTTTAAACCGGTTGCACAGGGGAATAAGCAAGGATAATCATTTTCACTTAAGGTAACCTAGACCGCTTTGCAGCTTTCATCTTTTCCTTGTACCAGCTAGGATTTTAGTGTTTCAATTAGTGACGGGATCATGAATATCCAAGGCTTTATCACAGCTAGGCCTCTTTTTCTACTAATCAAAGTTGTTTTCTTCAAAATTTTATAATATTACTATATTTGGTTGACTAACCGAAAAGACTTATAGCAACAAATGATGGTTGTGTTGAAAAACACAATTACACACATGTGGATGGAGGTATGGATATGAATGACTTGTGTGACAAACTATGGTATCAATTTTAAAAATCTCATGACATATCTTGTAATGTATGTGAAAATGCGATGCAATGATGAGGATTCAAAATGTGAAGTGCAATTGTTTTTGTATTTTTGATTTTATGTTGTTTTTGTATTTTTGATTATTTTGACCAAAGGGCTTATTATGCCTTTGGGGATTTTGTTATTGATTTTTACCAAGCGGTTTGAATTACCCTTGGAGCATTTTTGATTTTATTTTTGACCAAGTGGTGTGAATTACCCTTGGAGCCTTTGATTTGATTGTTTGACCAAGTGGTATGAATTACCCTTGGAGCCTTTGATGATTTTGGTTTTGACCAAGCGGTTTGAATTACCCTTGGAGCCTTTGATTTGATTTTTGACCAAGCGGTATGAATTACCCTTGGAGCCTTTTTGATTTTATTTTTGACCAAGCGGCGTGAATTACTCTTGGAGCATTTGATTTGATTTTTGACCAAGCGGTATGAATTACCCTTGGAGCCTTTTATTTTATTATATTTTTAAAATTTTATGCTTTTATGATTTGTTTGTGTTTTTGACATATTTGAATGTTTTTTATTTTTGACATATTTGAATTTTTTTATTTTTGACATATTTGAATGTTTTTTATTTTTATGAAATATTTGAATGTTTTTCTGTTTTATGAAATATTTGAATGTTTTTGTGTTTTATGAAATATTTGACTGTTTTTGTGTTTTCTGAAATATTTGAATTTTTTTGTGTTTTATGAAACATTTGAATGTTTTTGTGTTTTTATGTGTAAAATACCTTTAAGTGAATGATATTGAGAGGTTCGGACTCTTCAACACCATCTAATGATATAAGGCGATATGCTCCAGGCCCAACTCTCTGTGAAATCATGTATGGACCTATCCAGTTTACCGTGAACTTATCTCGCAGATGCGGCAGATTTGAATTCTGTTGGTTTTCTTTGAGCACTAGATCTCCAACCTTGAATTCCCTTAGGTGGACTTTATTATTGTAAGCTCGTGCAAGATGATCTTGGCAAACACGAAGATGATCTAAAGCATTGAATCGGTGTTCATCAAGAAGCATCAATTGATCAAGGCGGCCTTGCCGCACAACTTCATCATATATGAAGTCTTTTAGTGGTATGCATAGAGTCGGGATTTCCAACTCTAGATGCATGATGGCTTCAGTGCCATATACTAGTGAAAATGATGTTGCCCCAGTGGGCGTCCGTATACTAGTCCTATATGCCCATAGTGCAAGAGGCAATTGCGTGTGCCAATCCTTGTGATTTTCTTGCATTGTCTTTCTCAAAATGGAGACTATTATTTTGTTTGAGGCTTTTGCTTGCCCATTTGCTTGCGAATAATAAGGCGTTGAAAAAATATGCTGAATATGATATTTATTCATTAAAGCATGTATATTTTTGTTCTTAAAATATGGCCCATTATCCGATATTATCTTAGAAGGGACCCCAAAACGACTTATGATATTATGGAGTATAAACTTCATTATCCTTGGTCCAGTTGTTGATGTTAATGGGATCGCTTCTACCCATTTAGTGAAGTATTCTATGGTCGTTATGATGAATGTATGTCGGCATGAGGACAGGGGTGAGATCTTCCCAATCAAGTCTAGTCCCCATTGCGAGAATGGCCATGCTGCTCGGATGGGATGCAAAGCTTGCGATGGTAAGTGCGTTAAGTTTGCATGATGTTGGCACTTATTATATTTCTTGACATACTTGCAAAGATCCTTTTCCATTATGGGCCAATAGTAACCCATTCTCAAGATGCGCTTAACAATGGCCATGCCACTGAAATGGCCTCCACATGTTCCATTGTGAGCTTGCAAAATTGCCCAAGATGCTTCCTGGGGCTCAAGACAACGGAGTAATACTCCATCATATCCTCTTCTATAGAGGATTTCTCCTAGCAAAATGTATCTTGTTGCTTTTTTTTTAAATGTTTGCCTTTCTGTATGCGATAAACCTTGAGGTATTATTTCGAGCTTCAGGAAGTCCCGCAATTAGGAAAGCTAATCTTGATAGGCCACGACCTCTATAGAATAGACAACTTGCTCTTCCTGCATTTCTAAGGTAGTGAATATGAATTGAGGAACAACTCTATGGTATATGGTTGCACCACACTCTATGGGTCCTTGGGAGATCAATGACCCCCAAGGTGCTATTTGTAAGAAACTTATGGCTGTGAAGGACCAATCCTAATTTGGTTTAATGTTGATCATGTTGACTGATTCTTGATTGTCAAGAGCTTCACGACGTATTGCTGAGTGCGAAAACACTTTCATATGAACGGTTGTAAAATCAACAAACAGATTCTGAGGGATTAACGATCCCAAAGAGGCCATAGTGTCTGCAAATCTATTCGATCTATCCCTGGCATGTCTTTGTAAGTCCAAGCAAAAATATTTGGCCTCTTCTTGAGGAGAGGAATCAAGATGGCTTGTTCCTGTGGGGATAGAATTTCTTCAAACTTGACTTTCCTTGGTTGGGTAGGATCATCATTGATGTCCACCTTGAAAGTTGCTTCTATAGCCATATGTGACCCATCCTCTAGCTGATGAGGCATGGGTATTAAATGAATGTCATCAGTGGGATTCACAAGACCTATTGATTCAGGTTCTAAACCAACATGGAAGACGTCATACGCACAACCTGATGCAAAATAGAATGGCTATAACATCTCTTCATTGGAGAAGAGGTCTTCTGGCTCTATGGATGAACTATCATGATCCCAATCAATAACGTCAATATCAAGATGCAATAATTTGGTAGGATCTGCTGGATTATGAAGTGGAGTGGTAAAATCGATGGAGATCATGTTGATGGATGGGATGAAATCTCCAGGACCACATGGATGCAATCTTGTCTCAGGGTTTCTCTTCCATACTCACGATGAGGTTCTGGAGGAATGGGAATTTTTGGATCTGGCCCATGAGAAGGGTGAACAATAAGATCATTGGGCTCTAACTGCTCTCTGAATGTAGGCGAAGGGGGATTAATCATATGATGAATGGCAATTAGGTCAACAGGTCTCCCCAAAAATCAGAGTTGAGGGTCTATGGCACAAAGTGCTGCCTCTCTCTCTACTAGCTCGTTGACTTACCGCAAGTGGTGAGGTCTAAGATAAACCATCTCGATCTCATCCTCAAAGTCATCATCACTTATCCAAAAACCGTTAGCATTGGTATGCATCCCTAAGACAAAGGGCTCATGTCTTAGCCCTAAGTAGGTCATATCTATTTCATCTTCATATTCTTCGTCACTTATGAAGAACCCATTTGCATTTGTCTCTTGCCAAAAAGTCAGGGGTTGATGGCTTAAGCCTAAGTAAGCTCTTTCGATTGAGTCTTATGATTCATAGTCACTTTCATCTGATGTATATTCAATCTCATCGTGGATGGACCATGTGAACCTTTGTAAATAGTGAGGCCCTTGATAGGCTAAGCCAAGTTGCGCCTCATCATTTCTTGCTTCATATCCATTCTCCTCATCCCACGAGTTGTACCCAGTTGGGGTGGAATCAATTGAGGTGTTTGGATGATAAGTTTCTGGAGGCAGTATGTTTACCATGGCTACTTGTCTATTGCTCAAATTTGCTATTCTCAAGGGGTGATAAGGAATGAAATCAATTTCTTCTCCCAACCCTATACTTAATCTTTCCAATGTCACTGCAAGTGAGTCATATCAACCTCCGCTATAATAGCCTAAGCCAAATCTGTCAGAAGGAAGCTGATATAGTGGCTCGTAAGGCCTCCTGCACCCCTACTCATATATGCCAAGGCCATATCCATGCCAATGGCAACACTCAAAGTAGCTTAGAGCAAACTTAGGATTAGAGAGGTAACGAACATTGACTATGAATAATTCGTCACCATCCTCTTCTATATCTGAAGACTTATGAGCGCAGTCTAGGTCGGCATAAAAAAATTGGTTTGGTTGGGTGGGATTCCTAGTGGAACCACTGTTCCTACTAGCGGCCTCAAGTCTTTAGGCCTCCCTATGTCCTATGCAGACTCAATAATAGGCATAAAGGTGATGTTCTGCACAAGGTATTCCCCAATGTCTGTGCTTGCCAAGTGTATTTATGCATGCAACGTGGATGACCCCATGGATGATACTGGTGAAGCAAGGTGATAATCACTATCTTCATATTGATCCTGAGGCTCTTCCTCTTCCATAAGACTTGGTACTTCGGCAATGGCTATATTTGGCACTTCTTTGGGCCTCTCTTCCTTAACTAATGGGGCCTTTAGCTTATGATTGTCTTTTGGTTTTGACGTTTATGGTACTTTAGAAGCATTGACTATCTTGAGTGCACCAAGAGGTGTTGATGTGCCTGGGTCTTTTCTTACCCCTTTGTCTTTGTTATCAACTTGTGTGGTTGGGTATGAGGATGCCATGTATAGGTGAGTAGAAGGGATCACAATTTCTCCTAGAATATCCACCTTATTAATGTATTTAAAAGGCTCTTCATTGGCCAGAACCACATAAACTTTGCTTTCGTGCACATACTTGACACACTGGTGCAAAATCGAAGGCACACACTTCATGGCCCTTATCCAAGGGTGCCCTAAGAGGATGGTGTACTGCATAGCACCTTCCAAGACATGACACATCATGAGGATGGTCTTATACCCCACCCTGATGGGTAGGACTATCGTTCCCACAATATTGCATAAAACATCATTAAAAGCTCTCAATGTGTAAGTTCCTAGAACGATATTGGTCTTGGGTATCTTGAGGTGCTCTATTGTAGTTGTTGTGATGATGTTTATCGATGAACCTGTATCGACCAAAACCCTCTTGAAAGGTAAGTCATTGATGGCCACTATAATTTTTAGCAGAGGGTCTGGTAAGGGAGCAAAAACTGTCTTAATCTCATGATAATAGAATCGAATTATAGGTTCCTGGCATTCTTGCACTTGTCCCACAAAGTGAGTGAATGCATCCGCATCTCGCGGTTGAAGCTCAATTGTTCTTAAAATCTCTATTAGAGTCTCCCTATGCTTTGGGGACTATTGTATGAGCTCATAGATGGATAATTTAGCTGGAGTCGTCTATAGGTTTTGCTCCAATCTACTCCGAATAGTTACTACAAGTCTCGTTGGTGGACCTGGAAGGTTGTCTTTCCTTTGCCTAGGAGCGGCTGGGATGTTCATGGGAGCTGCAGGTGGTTGTAGTTGACCATACCACCTAGTCCTTGTTGCTATGTTAACTATCTCAACCATCCCAACGCATCCGTGGGTAGGTATTTCAACTCGAACCTGATTGACTTGGACCGCTTGCTCTCGAGGGGCCTCATGATTGCGCAATGGGTTTCTGTATATTGCCCATATATCTATTATCAAAAGCTAGTGGGTTATCAACTTTGAGCTCTCTTGCCTTAATCATGTTTTGCACTTGATGCTTAAACCCGACGCAAGCTTCAATGTCATGTCTTAGTATCCTGTGATAAGGATAAAATTGATCTTCCCTATATCCTTTTGGCTTAGGATGGTTGGAATCTACAAGAGGTATATCAGGAAATCTGATCCTCTTGGCCTCACTCAAATGATTAAAGATTGATTGCATTGATTCTGTCAGAGGCATGAAATAATGAGACGGCTTGCATTCTCAGTTTCTTCCTTGATTGTTCTTTTGGTCATAGTTGGCTGGTGGTGGATGTGCTTGATAGTTCTATGGTTATTGTGCACCCCCATCCTTGGGTGTAGCCAATACGACTTGATTGACTAGAGCAGGGTTACTCTACTTCTGTTTGTACTTGTCATTCTTACCATTCTTGTTCCACTCCTTTTTGTTTCAGAGCTTAATGGTTCCCTCATCTACCTTTATCTCTTCGATGAGCTTGGCCTGTGCCAAAGCTTCCTCAAATGAAGGATACTGTTGAATTTGTAGAAAGAGGAAGATATGTTTAGAAAAAAAAAAATTTAAACGTACGAATGATTTCTTCTATGGGAATGGAGAATGATAATTTTGCCATGATTTTTCTCCACCTATTCCCATAATCCATTATTGGCTCATCATCATACTATTTCAGGTTTTCCAGGTCTAAAAGGTTCACCTTCTTCTTAGCACCAAAGGAGAAACACTTCAAGAATACGTTTACTAGTTGTTCAAAGTTGGTTATGCTATGCTTAGGTAGTTGGTTGAACCATTGAGAGGTAGCATCTGAAAATATCATTATGAATGTTCTTAGTATGAGAGCATCATTGTCTTCAAGATGAAAACAAGCGTTGATAAAATTGGTGACATGCTCTTGTGCATCCTCTTCATCTTTAGACTTCTCTAACCTAGGCATCTCAAAGTTCTTAGGATATGGAGGGCTAGGGATTGATGGGCACAATGGTTGATTGTGTATCTTACTCAATGTTGGTGAGTTCCCAGCTGCCTCTTGTTTCTCAAAGGTTTTCATCTTTTCAGTAAGCTCTTGAAATGCCTTTAATGCACAGATTTCCTCCTCGTGCAAGCCTATTCACATTGGCAATGGAGGTAACTCTCTATTCATTTGATTTGTTCCATTTTCCTCCCTCCTACGAGGGGAATCAGGATTGTGATCTTGATTTGTTATGTTTTACCTCCCCCATTAGTTGGATTTTGTTCATGATTTGGTGGGGGGTTTCATTGTGGGATATCTTGTCTAGTGTGTCTTTTCTTAGGTGAGTCAGCATGTCTTGTTCTTTGGTGGTCACCACCATTTATTTGTAAATTTTTAAGAGCTAGCTACTCAGATTGCTCTCTTAAACGCTGCTCATGTTGGCACAAGAGTCTTTCTCTTTATTTCTCTTGTTCGAGAGCTTCCACTAACTCTCGCTCTTTATGTAATGCATTTTCTAACCGACTCATTCGATCAGTTTGTGCCGTTGTAGAAGACTCATGTTTACCTACCTCTGTTCTTGTAGTCTTGACTCGTAGATTCCTCGAGGGGGTTTCTGTTGTATTTGTACTCTTGCTAGTTAATGTGACTTGTTCAGTGTACTGTTGAATATACCTATGATCAGACTCCATGCATATTCTATGGGGTCGCTTTGAGGTACCCCTAGACTGGGAGGTATGTTTAGAAGTCACAGTTCGTGAGATTCCAGATGCAAAGTTCTTAGTAGCTACAATTCTTTGGGTTGGTTGAGTAGGAAATCGATCCAACCTGTCTAGTTGTCTCGTTCTCCATGGCTAGTCCTGTGGGGTGCCATTTACTCCTATGAGGTCATAGTCTAAAAGAATATTTCATTTTGTGTGAAGGGTTTCTTCTATATGATTCCCATGACTAGATGTAGCTCTAGTTTCCTGCCCTTCAGTGGGCAAACCTATTTCATATGTTTATTGTGAGTCTTGAGGTGTTGCAATTCTTGTTTGCCTTCTTGATGAAGAGGGCTTGGTGGTGATTTGTTTTCTCCATGTGGATGGAGATGTGGCAGTCTCGTCATCCCCATATGAAGAATAGGTCTTAGAACCTTCTCTATTTCTATGCGAGGAGGAAGCCTTTAAAGTTTCCTCATGTCTTTGAGATGTTACTATGTGTTTAGAGGAGGCCTTTGAGGTCTCCTTATGTCTCCTTGATGAGGATGGTTGTGAAGCCTCTTTTTGTTTATGTGACTTTGTTCCATGATGTGGTTCCTTACTTGGGGTTTCTCGAGGAGATCCCCCAAGAGTTGAGTTATCACCCCTTAGGCTCGTGGAGCTACGTCTCATGGTCTTACGAGTAGGTCATTCAACATTACTATGACTTCGCCTATGGGTATGAATTACTTCTGCCTCTCCCTCGACATCAGACCGAGGGTGTTTACTTCTTGTTTTGACCATGTTGCTTTATGACTTGATCTTTTGAGTTTGCTATTTAGGAATGACCACACAATTACAAACAAATGTTTATCTTGATTACCAATTTAAGTGTGCCCTAAACTGTTTGTTATGTTTTGATGTGTTGTTCTCTTGATTTCTTTGCTCTTTTTCTTGGATTAAGAATGAGAAGACTCATTCATAGTGAAAATCAAGTACACTCGTGCCAAACATGATTTTCTTAAAAGAAGCTAGGGTACACCATTAAAGACCCAATGGGGGGTTCACCTAGCTCCTCCACTCTGAACCAATGATTGTTCCAATAGTGGGAGATAGTTTGAACACAAGTAACTTAGTGTCACTATAAGTAAGTTTTTCAATCCATTTATAGGAAGCTCTAGGGGGTAAACCAGTGGAAGGAGATGAATACCAATGTCACTGGACTGAATTGAAGGTTGGTGATGAAATCCAACTCACCGATTTTTAAATGAGGCGTACGTGTGTGGTGTTCATTTTAAGCTTGCGTAATATAAAGTACATCATATAGCAATAATGAGTCTTTCCTATATGCCTAAGTGCGAAAATACGTTTCAATATTCAGAAAGATGCATGAATTACTATGATTTGTATGAGAACACTTTATCTCGTGCAACTATGGCCTCTAGCAGGGCCTCAAAGCAAGCAAACAACATAAAATGTCTAGCACATTGGATTCTAGGGTGAACTTTTCAGGCATAAGCCACTATTCCTAGCAACATCTAGTGGAAAATTTAAAAGAAGATCTAAGATATGTAAAATGCTTAATTATTTCTTCTTTATTCTTTCAATTTCCAAACATAAATATGCTTTAAGTTCTCTGTTTTGAACACAAAGAAGCAGACAGAAAGCTGTAAAATATCAAAAAAGCTATACCAACCTTTGATCCAGATCAGAGAGTCGGTGTTTTGACCTCTGCTACACTCTAGTCCTGGCCGCTTTTGACCAGAGCGGCTGGTTCTTGGCCGCTATAGCTCAGAGCAGCTAGTTTCTGGTCACTGTATCTCAGAGTGGCTAGACCTACACATAAACTTAAGTTAGTTTTTCAACAAAAAATAAAAAATTAGTGGTTGTCCCATCGTGATCGCCATCTGTAGCAACCCCAGGGCGCACACACTGCTCTTAAATCTACTTGCGATGTTATTACTATACGAAAAATGAAGCTAAAATATTACGAGAAAACATATAACACGAAAATGACAAAGAATGAATCTTTCATTAATATTGAACCCCGGTTACATGTCGGTCCCTCTTAGGGATACCCATCTTGATACAATGATTTACAAGTGGATGAAGAGATGTCCCCTTTGAAAAAGGATGGCGTGCTCTAAAATGCTTCTCGGTTCTACACACGAAAATGTCTAAGGGCTTACAGATGCCTCCTTCTCCAGGTATGTCTTCCTAACGGATCCTCTTGCTCTCGTATGTCGTGGATTATGTCTTGTGACCTTGTGGCCTTGTATGCAATTCAAACAACAATACACGTTTAGCTGTTCGAGATTGCCTCCCTGGATAAGGTTGTTAGTAATCAGAGAATGTAACAGAAATATGATAAAATGATACCATGGAATCAAGTAAATCTAAGCTAATGATATAAGAAAACAAGATAAAATATGCTATGTATTTTTAAGCTAAACCTGCGAGCCACTATCCAAGACAACGATCGCTAAAGAAAACCTTGTTCTCCTTACCCTAAAGCTATGGGTCAAAGAATATGATCTGATGTTGAAGAAAGTAGGTTTTGTGCCCTTTGATTTGTCAAAGCTCCGTCGCACACGTGATCCCAAAGAGAACTCTCTCTCTGAAATGATCTCCTGTATGTGATTCGGGTCTTTATATGTCATATATCAATCATGTGTTCCCCTTTTGGTGCTCTTAGGCTTGCACCTTTTATAGTGTGAAACCCTAGGTCTATGTCCAAGCCCTAGAAATTAATTTCTCATGCGTAGTGCAAGTTAGCATGAGAAGCTCTTGTCTATTGTCTATATTTGAAGTCCAGTTAACTGAAATCTAATTGCCCACTTGAGTCTTCTATGCTAACTGTTCGTTAGCATGAGAAGCTTTTGTCCTTTTTTTATGCTTTGAGGTTAGTTAACTTAAGTCTAAATGCAAATTCAAGTCTCCTATGTGATCTATTCATGAAAAGGAATGCAAAGTCACTCCCGCTCACCTTTATTGCATGCAGACTATCACTTTCACCCAAGATTGGGCCTGTTTGTTTGCAAACCGCTTCTTATGGCTTAGCCGTTGTCATTTGCAGCGGTTAAGATCTAGCCGTTATCGTTTGAAGCAGACTAAGGTTTGGCCGCTCTAGGCTTGAGCGGCTAGAATCTGGTCACTCTTGGCTTGAGTGGCCAAGCTTGGATGGCTTGAAAAGGCCCCAAATGAGTGGTGAGAACCACTATTGATGCTTGGAAAGTCCAAGATTATGTTTTATGATCTTATGAGTGTGTCTATGTAAGTAGCTCCCCTAAGCATGACATGATTTAGGTGTCTACAGTAGATGGTCTAGAGGATATGTCCAGCTTGAGGTCTATGATAGGCACAACAACCCTTGATATCATCAATGAGATAGTGGTAGAAGTGCCACTAGAGGAGGAATTTGTAGCAACTAATCCAAAGGAGATGGGGGCCATATTGATGATTATGATGGGGGAGGTTGAGCCAAGTAGATCAAATTTGATGCAAGTAGAGGTAAAGTAAGATGCACATGCCTAGCAGATGACTAGCTAGTAGAAAATAATGGTGGCACTAATAACAAAGAGGTACATAGCTAGGATAGAGGAAACAATACACACATAGAAGAAAGATTTCCTAGATCAAAAAACCTTAGTAATGGGTGCTTTCAATGGCATAAAAGGTTTAAAATTATTATGGCACAAAAAACTGTGTGGTAGCTTCTAGGGTGAACAACACAGAATATTGTGATGGCCATAAAAATTGGACAACCTACCTAGATTCGTGGTGGCTACTGGCTCCATGTAAATTAAAAAAAAAAACAAACCTTATTAATGTAGTCGATCATCATTATCTTAACTACTATGAGGGACATAACATAAAAGCCATAACTTTGGCCAATGATGGTGAATCCTTCTAGATGTTCTATATATTGTTGGACCAAATGGTCATCATGTAGTATATACACTAGGAGTTGGTAAGGGCATTGATAGATGCAACATAGTTGTTAGAGGACATGATAGTCAAGGTTGAGTAGTCATCCTATCATGTTGTCATCCTAGCTAACTAATGATTTTTCTCCCTAAGCTAGGCATGGTTGAGGATATGGATACCCTTATGGATGGTCAATTATTCACAATTATTTGTGTTGATGCTACCATTAAAGTGAGAGGAGGAGGTCGATCCCTAGACATTGATTACTATAATTGATCTATGCTTTTCTTAGGATTATTTGATTGTATTGTATAAAGGATTGTATTATAGTTAAGGAAATTGATGTAAAAACATACTATACACACATATATGTGTAGCTTGGAAAAATTTGCAATGGGATATTGACTCCAATCAATATGCCCTCTTAGTTAAGTTAGATTTTGAAAAGGCTTATGATAAAATCATATGGGATTTTATTCTTAGCATGCTTTCTTGGCTTGATTTTGGTCCAAAATTCTATAATCAAATTGGTATGCTCTTTAGAGATGCTTCAGCTTGTGTTCAAGTTAATGGAGCTCTTTCTCCCTCCTTCCCTCTTCAATGGTCTATTAAGCATGGTTGTTCCCTTGCTCCTTTTTGGTTGTCGATGCTCTTGATTATCTTCTTCATAAGGGTCATTCTGATGGCCTCATTCAAGGTTTTAAGCTTCCTGGGGATAAGCATGCTCTTAACTCACATTTTTTTGATGATTCCCTTCTTCAAAATACCCAACAAGAGGTGGATATGGCTGAGGAGATTGTTCAACTATTTTGTGATGTCTCTGACTCTCACATCAACTGAAGTCTTCTATACCTCTTCCTCTCTTTGTGGATGCAACTCCTCGACTGAGTGGAAGATCATCCCTCGTGTGTTATTTGGAAATTCCTTTGGGATTAATATCTTTCCTAAGGATATGTGGAACTGGGTTTTGGAAAGACTTCAAAAAATTTAATGCTTGGTCAACTCTGTTTCTTTCCTTAACAGGGAAGAATTTAAGTTGTGAATAAAATTATTGCAGCCTCTTATGTTTATTACTCCTCTTGTTGGATGGCCCCCAAGGTAGCCTATAACAATTAACTCGAGCTATTCGTAAATTTTTATGGACCAAATGGGATGGGGGTGGGAATGACTACCATCTCATGGAATATTTGTACTCAACCTAAGGCTTTAGGAGGTCTATGCATTATTGATCCTCTTACCGAGAGCAAAACTTTGGCTACTAAATGGGTTGCTAGAGCCATCACTGGTGATGAAATTGGAAACACCTATTTCATTACAAAATCTCGTAAGCTACTCACAATGGAAAGAAACCCATTAGGAGAATAAGGTCCTTAATGCACCTTACATTACGGTTAAAGGATCTATTCTAGCTACCAAAAACTGGAAAGCTTGGCAATCAGTTTCTCATTTATTGATTTGGAAGTTTGACTCCTTGAGACATGGTCTAAGCATCGGTCTAAATAGTCTTTGGTGGAATAAAATTATCCTCCATAATGATAAACCTTTAACTTTATGCAATGCTTTTCAAGGTTTTGAAGAAAGGTATTAATAGAATTAGGGATATCTAGGATCTAGGTAGTTGCGCAATTCTTACTTGGAACCAAATATGCAATTATTGTTCCCTTCCCTCTAGGTTCAAAGAGTCTTATGACCTAGTTGTGGCTTCCATTCCTTGTGAGGTCCTTATAAAGTTAGGTACAATTGCCCATAATATATGGAATGATTGGAGATGGCTTAATGGTCATAGGATCTCTTCCATTACTTCTAGTTGATAATCATTACTATTGAATTGAATTATACATAGTAGTCTATGATGTACCTAGGTGGATATATGAAACAAATGGATCTCATATGATCCTCTAGGAAGAAAATCTAAATTTTAAATTAGATTATGATTTTGTTTAAATAGTAGAATGCCTATGAATCCATATTTCATTGGAAGTTAGTCTACAAGTATAAAAAATAATAAAATATATCATAATATTCTAATCCAATTACTTGAAGCATCTTAATCCAAGAGGCCCCAAGTTACCATGATATTTTAACAAAATACAATGATACTATAACAAACTACATTATCATGACATCATAAATTCTATCAATCTATATTTCATTGGAAGTTAGTCTAAAAGTATAAAAAATAATAAAATATATCATAATTTTCTAATCCAATTACTCAAGCATCTTAATCCAAGAGGTCCCATGTTGCCATGATATTTTGACAAAATACAATGGCATTATAAAAACTACATTATCAATGATATAATAAACCATGTAATTGTATTACAAAGGCATCTCATATGTTGAGATAACTACTTAAGCTCATGTCATTTAATAAACACCTATCAATTGATCCAAACTACATTATCAATGATATAATAAACCATGTAATTATATTACAAAGACATCTCATATGTTGAGATAACTACTTAAGCTCATGTCATTTAATAAACACCTATCAATTGATCCAAACCTTGTAACCCTATAATATATTTATATTGTTATTTTTTAGGAGAAGGTTTACAAATTACATCAACAACCACCCCCAAGGGGTTTGAACACAAGACCACTTAAGAAACAACCATCATCTTAACCACTAGGACAACTGTTTGTCGGCAATATATTTATATTATCCTTAAATATGTATGTATTTTTGTTAGCTTTTACAATACTTATGAAATAAATAAAAAAATCATTAAAATGAATAATCAATTTAAAAAAAAAATCATAATAAAATAATAATAATAAATCTATACATCAAAATTGTTCCACATTGACATTGATGGATTGACATTAACAACAATATAAAAATATATATATATTTCCCTTCGTTCTCGTCAATAACAGATGTTAAAAATATGTTCCGTATTAATAAACAATTGAATGATTCTAAAAACTTATAAGCTACGAAAAGATTGATGTTGTAACATAGATCCTTAAAACTGATCATTACCCAGTGGATGAACGACACTTGTTTAAATGAAAAGCATGTTCAATGTTATAATAATAAATAATATCTGGCACGCGATATGTTGTCGACTGCTGTGAGGGAATAATGGGCATGCCTCAACAATGCACAAGACAAATGTACTTGTGAATTTTCGAAACCATTGACATTATCATATCCTCTACTTAAATTACCAGCAATAATTAAAGGCCCACTTGGAATATAGACATCCTGGTATCCACCGTGCACCTGGAGTCTGGACTAACATTTGGAAAAGACCACCGATTACGCTATCCACCGTGCACCTGGAGTCTGGACTAACATTTGGAAAAGACCACCGATTACGCTATCCACCGTGCACCTGGACTAACATTTGGAAAAGACCGCCGATTACGCCACATCGCGTGCTAGCCTGTTTTCCAAAGTGTTCACATTTTAACCATTTCCATATTTTTTAATTAAAAATAAAATCTTAAAAAAAAACTATATCAATTTAATCACATAGTTCTAATTTATATCTTAGTGTAAACTACATGGCTTATATGTTTTAACTATTAAAACATGGTCCATTAACTATAACTCCCTATGTCTCATCATTAATCCATGGCTCCATTGACTTTTTACTTAATTTTGTTTTTTTTATTTGTTTTAAATAGTTAACCTTGACAGCACCACCTCAAGTTTGTTGAGCTCTCCTAAGGCTTTAAGTGTGAGCCAAATTAAGATTTCTCCCTTTAGAATTATCCATGGCCTCCAACCCTAGTGGTCAGACAGTTTGCGTCGGTGCTACAGGAAAATAACTTTTATTAATAACATTTTTAGGGTGTTTTTTAAAATGATTTTTGCTAAAATTTCTCATGGTGAGGGTTTATTCTTTGATGTTGTTTTCCCTTCACAGTTAAATCTACACATAGCTGGTTGAAGTCATACATCTTGATCAGGTATTTTATTGGGTGTATCTCTATCGAATCGTTTCTTAAGGCTTGGATCTCTTCGTCATGGCCCCTATGGCATTATTGTTTAACTGGTACAATTTTTTTTTTTTGGTTACATAGGAGAGTTGGTCACAACCACACTATTTTTAGTAACTGACAAGCATAGGGTTCAAACCATAGGGGCTACTCCCACCAAATCTATTCCACCTCGTTATTGTTGACTTGGTGTGAAGGGGACCATCGATCACTCAAGATTCGTATCGTCATCATTGATTTGGCGTGCACTTAGAGGATTCAGATCAGATTACTACCTTTGCAAATAAGTTGTTTTCGAGGTTTGAACCTAGGTGTCTTCTTGGTAGTTCCTGGCTAGACAAGCACTTACCAATTCACCTAGCCCTCGGGGACTAAAACTTTTAGGTTAGAAATAAACCTCAAGAGCCACTCTTAGGTGGCCGATAATGTTGTCCCATCCAAGTATACCACTATCTAGAGGGAAGCACCAAGAGATTTTTTGTGTCTCCCTTCACATCGCAGAGGTTCGAACCAATGACCTCTCATTCAACAAGGCCAAGATCGTCTTCTCCACTTGTGCTATAAAGGCAGACCAACTGGTACAAAAATCTTACCAAGGGTTTTTTCTTTTTCATTTTGTTGACCCTGCACATATAAAAGCTCTTTATCAGCATAGTCATTGACACTTTTGGAGCTCTTTGCTAGTTCTCTCATCACAAACCCATGATTTTATTGTATCTACGAATAAACTACAAAAAAATTTGGTCTGGGTGGAGTTCCTTGGTCTACCTCTCCCTTTGTGGGCTGGTTTGGACCAAATCAAAGGTGTGTTTGGACATGTTCTCACTGAACCCAAAAAAATTTTCAACGCCCATCTGGCCTGGCGGATATATATAAAGGTAGATATATCCAAGGATCTACTAGATTCCATCACCATTCAAGTGGGGACGACCATCATTTCTCACAAGGTGGTTTACATTAATCTCTCAAATACCTGTTTCTATTACCAAACACCCAATCATAAGGTGAAGGATTTTCCACATTCATCATATCCCAAGTTGAAGCCAACTTCTATGTCCACCCCTGGGGCAACCACTAAACTTATGGAGGAGGGTTGGACCATTGTGGACTGTTGCAAAAATCTACATCTAGTGTCGCTCCAACTCCACAACGATGATTGTCACAAGCTTACAACCGTCAGTTCCATAGTTGACAATTTTTTTTGCTCCATAGTCGGTGGTCGTTGTAAGCTTACAACCTTCAACTCCATAGACGGTTGTTTTTTCTGCTCCACAGTCTTCACCCAAGGAAGAAATGCAACCAAATACAAAGCCATGAATGATGGAAATGGCAATCCCTATGGAGGAAGATAAATTTGAGGCTCATTTCTTCTCCATAAATGCAATTTTGATATTCTTGCAAACCTCGATAGGGAAAAGCGGACGAGGATAATTTACCTGAAAAACGGTTTCATCCATCCATACTAAGTAGTTTCAACAACTTTGGTGCATTGGAGTTGCTTGAATAGAAGCAAGAAAATGGGGATTCAGTGGAATAGCCAATTGACCACATTCAGTTGGGGAGCTTTAATGATAACCCTAGAGGCTCTAACAATTACAATTTTTTTATGTCCTTTGGCGGTTGTAGTGACTTGATTTCGAGCAAGTATTAGTAGGATCTGCAAATTTCTTCTTTGTAATCCGTAGTATTTTATTTGTTTGAACAAAATTAAGACAAAGAATAAATCCTTTCATTTGCTCTTAAGGGTTCCCCAAGGACTGCTTAGGATGACTTCATAAGTGCACAAGCGAAATGCTATGGTGTTAACACTTCTTAAACCTAGGTCTCATTCATTTGTTAGATCTACAAAGATTTTTTATTCTCTGCAATATTTTAGTTTAATAGTTTAGGGCTTCCAATTATTTGCTCTATTTTAATTTCAATTTAACTATGTAACAATGTAAGTCCTTAGATCTCTATTTTCGATTTTGGATGGAATATTTGTTTGTCATTTTGAGATGTGTTTCTATACCACTTGTCTTTTTTGTGATCAATGTAACTATTTTTTTTTTGTGATTTGTTTGTAATTATTATTTTTTAGTAATACAAGACACTTTTCAAAAAAAAAGTTTTCAAAGGGTTGTCTTTTATTTTTTAAATATTTGAAAAGTTAAGTTTTGAAAGGGTTGCCCTTACTTTTTTAAATATTTAAAAAGTAAATTTTTGAAAGGTTGCTCGTAGGATTCATCTTCTCTTTTAATAATTTGGAAAATAAGGTTGTTCTTCCCTTTTAATAATTTGGAAAATAAAGTTTTGAAAGGGTTGTCCTTTCCTTTTAACATATAATTTAAAAAGTAATATTTTAAAAGTAGAGTTTTGAAAGGGTTGTATTTTCCCTTTTACATCATATCAAACTATATAACCTATTCAATATATATTTTATATATATATATATATATATATATATATATATATATATATATATATATATATATTTTTTTTTTTTTTTGATTACATAGGAGAGTTGGTTACAACCGCTATTTTTAGTAACCACATGGACTGCTTCGAACAAGCCTTATTCTTGTTGACCCGACATGAGATGGGGACCACCGGTTGCTCACTCAGAGGATTTGGAATAGACTACTACCTTTGCAAAAGGTTGCCTTCCCCAAAGAACCTAGGTCTCTTCTTGATATGTGCCCAACCACAATTTCACTTACCAATTCACATCACCCTTGAAGATTATAACCTATTCAATAATTTAAAAGTTAATATAAAGTAAAACATATCTTAATCATTGAACGAAGACCTCTTTACCTTTAATAAATATTTTGTAGACTTGTTTGAAGGGTCACCTGCGCCCATCTCTCAACGGAACCCGAGCGCTGTCCATGGCAACCAGAACAAAATAAATTCAACGGGGAAAGGCAAAACACCTATCCTAAGTAAATGCTGATAATTTGTTTGCGAGAGTTTAACACTTACTCAGGCGTGAAAATAAAGAAAGACGATAGAGTTCCCTGTGAAAATATTGGCCCTCTGTACTTCCAAATGATGTGCTTCAATCTCTTCATAAATCTTCAAAAGACGGCGTGGCATAGTTGACGCAGTAATTGTTATGATCACGGATTCGGTGGTGTATACTTGGACGCCCACGTTGACCATCGAGAGAGCTTTACTTCCCAGAATTGACTCACTTTTACTGGGCTTGGGTTTTAAAGAAATACATTTAAATTGCCTCATCGTACAATTATACTTGTTATCGTTCGCCAAAAACAATCTGGCCTTGTTCCTCTTTAACTCCTGCACTGTATTTTGGAGTTTGTGAATATATCTAGCGGTTTCTTCAACTATGTAATATCTTGCGACCTGCAATACAACAACATATATAATCAACTAGAAGAGCTGAGTTATGATAGTAAATTGCAGAAAATGGACAGTATTAGATGGTTACCTTGGAACCAGGGGAAAGGGGCACTAGAGACTGCAATATAGTGAACATGTGTTTCATTCTTTTCCTTCTAATTCTCTCAGAGAAAACTATACAACGATTTCTTCTCCGTTTCATTTCGAGCTCATCATATGGTTGTGGTGGAGGGGAGTGATCGGAAGCCACATTCACATTTGGATGTTGTAATACCCGCATCAGTTCGTCCATGTTTGCATCTCTTAACTCGACTAGATCTGGATGCAGCTGGGGATTGGGATTGGGATTCGCATTGTGAATATCGCTGGAATGGAAAGTTGGGATGGGTGTGGGTATCGAACAGAACGGTGTATACAAATGGGCTGCCATTATTGAGTTGAGGACTTTAGATGTCTGTGTTTATATAACAAGGGGGCATTTGGGGAACCTCGGGTTCCTCCGACTTTCAGCTGAAAGAAGTTTTCTAGTTCCAAGGGTTAGTGGATTGGTAAGTGTTAGTAAGGTTGGGTATTTATTAAAAGAGATCTAGGTTCAAACTTTCCTACTTTCAGCTGAATTAATTATAGAAAGAAGTTTTCTAGTTCCAAAGGTTAGTTGATTGGTAAGTGTTAGTAAGGTTGGGTATTTATTAAAAGAGATCTAGGTTCAAAATTTGGTGGTGTTTGTTGGCAAAGAAAGTAGTCTGATCTGACTCCTCTGAATGATGCCCCAGACCAACAATGATGGTACGAATTGCTATCTTATGCCAGGTCACGCCGGGTCATCGTAAACAAGATGCTGCAGGAGTTATAAAAGACAGCCTAAAATTTGAACTGCTTAATAAAAAAAGTGATTGTGAATGTAACAGAATCACTGTTTTTAAAAAAAATAAAGTAGCAAAGCTTTCCTTACTCGGGTTGGAAATTCGAAGATGCATGAAAGATAAAGATGGATGAGTGCAAGTCAGCTGGTTCTCTCATTCATGGATATGGTTCGTTTCTGGGTTTTAACCCGAACTTGGACGCTGGACGCGGACGCTCGGGTACGGAGTCCAGACAAGGTCGACCCTGCCTCCACCATTGTGCATCGTGCAGTAGTGCAGTAGTACGTCAATCTCTGAATAATATGACCTAATTCGATGCAAAGGGTTATGTATCATCGGCCGCCATACATACATTGGATGTGGATTCAGATTCGATGGGACTACCACTCAAAGTTGTATCTTCATTGAACACGTGAAAGTGCATCATACTCATCCAAATTCGTACTCCACCATTAACATCAATTGCGACTTCATACTCAAGTGGTACAAATAAAGTTTTTTTATTTTTTTTCCTTTTCTCAAAAAGGCTTATTGATTAGTTCCCTCTTATTTATTTAAGTGAAATAATATTCAATAAAATTTAAATCTATTTTCATTATTTAATATTTATCTTATTTTAAAAAATATAATTTAAATATTCTTTATAAATATAAACTTTAATAATAATATAAATTAAAATAACTTCATCTAAAAATTGTGTTAATGGTAATGCAGAACTTTCCTCCTTTGAGCACAAAATTCAAAATACCCTTTCTCTCGTTTTCTCTTTGAAATGGCAAAACTGAATCTGAAATTAATAAGCAAGGGATTTCTTAATGTCATGGAAGATACGTCCGCATTTACATTTTCAAAGCACGTACAAAATTGACCAAAAGAACTATTTTTTATTTCGAATTACAGCACATTGAAAGTTTTTTTTTTTTTTAAATCTCAAATAACCTTTGGAAATTTTGTTTTGCCCTCTTTACTAAGACACCTCTATTCTTGATTGTTATGAAAGGGCAGCTCATCAACAAATAAGTCTTACCAAGAGTGGGTTGTTTTTTATTAATATTCCCGCTGCGATCTAGAGAGACTGCAAAAGTTTTGAACTGTCGCACTGCTTCTTTCCCTTCTTCATATCTTGGTTTGCCTTTGTTTGTGGGGAGAGCAAAATCTGAGTTGTGGTCTTCGTTGGTTGAGAGAATTCAATGAAAACTTGTTGTGTGGAAGGGAGCGTTGTTGAGCCAAGCAGGTAAAGGTGGTTTTGGTGCAGAGTACTTTACAGAGCATCCCTATTTACTTTATGTCAATGTTTCATGTGCCTCTTAAAATAGCATCAAAAATTGATAGTGTCTGTAAAGCTTTCTTATGGGCGAGGCCGAAGTTGAAAGGAAGATTCCATCTTGTTTCTTGGGAGGCGGTTTGTAGAAAGAAATCCAATGGAGGGTTGAACTTAAAAAGTGTAGTTAGAATGAATAAAGCTTTGATTGCCAAAATTGGGTGGAAGTTGGCATCTGACTCCTATAAATTGTGGGGATCCATATTAAAAGCCAAGTACAAATATAGCTCATTTCTTTATGAAGATTTACTCTCAAGGGATTCAGCTTTTTGGAATAGTCTGGTTAAGACTAGGGATCTGCTTAAAAATCATTGCAGGTGGGTAATCGGGAACGGTAGGAAGGCCCTCTTCTGGAAATATGCTTGGCTTCGGGATCGTTCGTTGGCGGAAGAAGTGCGATTTCAGGGATTGGCTGCTAATTCCAAAGAAATGGGTTTGACCTATGTGGACGATTTCCTTGAATACAGAGGGGATAGAATTGCTTGGGCTACGGTGCCAGTTTGTCTAAGGGATGGCGGTGATAGACAGGTTTGGGAGAGCCTTGGGGAGGAATTGCGTCTTTGCGTTATTTGTCTAAATTTATTATTGTTAAATTAAAAAATGGCCATGAATGAATAATGTGTCTTCTATACTTTCTAACATTTTTAATTTCCCTTTCTTGTCCATCCATTTGTCCAATCCGTTTTGCTATCCCTTTGAATATGTCATGTTCTATTTTCAACTTTGTGCATTCAAGTTTAGTGTGTATGCATATATTGCATAGTTGAATGGCTTTGAATTCCAATTATTTAGGGTTGCAAAATAATTCAATTTACTTTGTTTTACTTGTATTTTAGTCATTCGTACTAACATCATTTTATGATTGTGAAGTATCATCAGAATTACCATACCTTTTTTGTGACCCTTACCTCTATTTCAGGCATGAGGCCATCTCATTTTCTTGTGAACCCAAGTTTTATGTGGTCATCTCTTTTACTTCTAGACATGACCAAATCCTTTTGAAGTTCTTTACTCTCCCAAAGATCGCCCATATATGAATTGTATGAAAAAAAAGAAAGAAAATAGTAAAAAAGAATTAAACCGATAGGTTGGGAGCTTAAACAACAAATTTGAATTAGTTACTACTTGTGTTTGGAATCATAACAAATGGTGTTGATGCTAGTCTTCAATACCAATTGTTTTTAAGCTCATTATGGCAAAATGATCATACGAAGCATATACGGTATTTTTCAAATATATTGACATGGTGTATTTACATGATATAGGTGCTAGTGTATATGAACATGTGGAAAGTAAGAAATATAATAACTAATTGCACGAGAAATATAATGAAAATGAAAATTAAAGAAGCTTAGGATAATCATAAAATTGATGGTAACTGTTTTGGATGTGATATCTCATATAATGAAAATCTCCAAGAAAAGTTATAAAATTATTCTCAATCCTAAAAAAAATTACAAATAGTTGTTTCTTATTGAGTTGGATGCCCTCATTGAATGAAAATGTGGAAAAATGATAATCAAATGAATTTAATTCTTACAAAACCATAAGGCAAGGATACATTTGATTAAAAAATATGATGAAGTGATATGACTATATTCTAAGAAAAATGTGAGTTCGATGATGCTTCAAAAATATGAACATGTCTTCCCTTGATTGAATAGTGGGCACCATTGCATTGTGCCTGAGAACATTTATAGAGGGGGATACAAAGAGTTAGGTCGGGAACATTTTGTTAAATTCACATAAAATTGAATAAAGAGTTGTTGATTCAATTATGACGTTAGCGGATATTAAATCGTATAAAGCATAATAAGGCCATGTTCCAAGAAATGGGGAACACGGTTGGGGGATGCTTGTATGTGGTCATTGGATTCTAGGAAAGAAAAGGCATAAGTGCACCTTAAAAATTTGAGAAATGGGAAGTTGTAATAAATTAGAGAAGACAAGGGCTAAGCTTATAAATGGTGAAAGACATACATTTTAATGATAGCGTGAAACTCAATATAATTATTTTAAGAGTAATATATAATGAAGGGACACTATTTGATTGCATATTGCATCTCGTTTTTTATACATAGATTAAAAAATGAAGGGATAATCATTAGAACACTAAAATGCATAACTAGCAAAAAAAGACAATACTTTAAATTTGTTAGTTTTAATTTAAAATCATATGAATGATGGCCCTCTAATCTGACTAAAATTAATACTCTTGGTGGACATATTATAGTATTCTACGATGGATAATTTATTGTGTGATACGTAATCTATTCCTCATGCCTGATAGAGCAATGATATTATGTTGCACCAATGGTATTGACATGGGAATGCGCCCTTTTTTACTTTTGTTTTAAAAGGTAAATGTTTATTCAAGAGCTATGAACCTCACTTAGTACAAATGTAATTATGCAAATTCACAATTTTAAGTTTCCATTTGTTTATCTGTATATTAAATGAACCTCACTTAGTACAACTCCAAGTATACGGTTCCACAATTTCAAGTTGTTTATTTTTGTATGTTAAACTATAATCCTCTTACTACGAGGTATGACTGACACACAAGGATTAAACTTATAAAAGGTGAAATAGAATATAGAATTATTTTGATAATAATGTGCAATAGAGAGACACTATATATTGAGCCTCTTCTTTGTATTGTCAAATATTTGTTTACATATGAACGAATAATTATTGCAATACTAAAATACATAATAGACTATAAAAGATAATTAAATTATGCTATAAAACATTTGTAGGATGACCCATTAAGCTCAGTATAACTAGTACCTTTGTTTGGCATTTTGTGGTGTTTTGCAATGGATACCTTTTCCTGATGCTTAGAAGAGTTATAATAGTGTTGTGTGTATGTTTGAATGTGGACTTAAATTTTTTGTGGAAATTTTTTGGTTCTATTTAACGTTTGAAGGAAATAGTTTGCATGTTAATCTCTATAATGGAGGTAGAAGGCCCATGGGTTGCAAACTTCTTCTCTCAAAGAAGAAGCAATGACGATATCTCAGGAATAAGCATCAACTGTGATGTTTGGTTGGATTGTGATGTTTAATATTTCTTATAATTTCTTTTGAATTGGTAAAAACCTTGGAGGCATTCTATGAGGAGGCATAGCCCATGTGAACAAAGAGTAAATATTACAATTTTCCAAAGGTCCATTAGAACAACAAGTATCATCTAAACCCAAGATTTAACAATTTTTTATTTGATAAATTATCAGACTAGGCAGTACAGGAGGAGCAAATAATGGACCCTAGAATTAACATGGGGCCCATGAGGGAAATCAGCCAATGGAAACCACACATGGAGAAAATTCAATACTCACCACCATTGAGCGATGCTCCCACGAGAGAGGATGGAGCATATTGTTGGGCCATGATTCACTCGTTTGAGGGGCTGGGTCATGGTTTACGTGCTTCCACTTGGGCATTTCACCCAAAATCCTGCTTCTCGATTTGCAAAGCTCTATGTGGGTGTTGTGCTTTATATACCACAATGAGGGCCATCATAGGATAAATATGGGATAATGGTTCAAGACTCTCGTAGCGTTGCTCAAGATATTTTGTACTAATTTTTTATTTGAGAAATTATGAGACTAGGCAATACAGGAGGAGCGAATAATGGACTCTAGAATTAACATGGGGCCCATGAGGGAAAACAACCAATGGAAACCACACATGGGGAAAATTCCACACTCACCATTGAGCGATGCTCCCACGGGAGAGGATGGAGCATATTGTTGGGCCAAAATTCACTTGTTTGAGGGGCTGGATCATGGTTCGCGTGCTTCCACTTGGGCATTCATGCATAAGCATGCTTCAACAAATCTCTATGTAGGTGTTGTGCTTTATATACCACAATGAGGTCCATCGTAGGATAAATGTGGGATAATGGTTCAAGACTCTCGTAGCATTACTCAAGTTATTTTTTAATAATTTTTATTTGAGAAATTATGAGACTGGGCAGTACAACACGAGCGAATAATGGACCCTAGAATTAACATGGAGTCCATGAGGAAAAATAGCCAATGGAAACCACACATGGGGAAAATTCCACACTCACCACCATTGAGCGATGCTCCCACGCGAGAGGATGGAGCATATTGCTAGGCCATGATTCGCTCGTTTGAGGGGTTGGGTCATGTTTCGCGTGTTTCTACTTGGGCATTTCTAATTTTTGATGTTGTATTACTTTTTCTTTTCGGAATAAAATTCAATTTCGTGTCTTTTGTTCCTTTCCTAACTCGTGTTAATATTTTTTCTATTTTCTAAAATGTATTTGTTGCTAGTATTATGCTCTTCACTTGCACATATACGATCTGGTGAATCAATAAACTAGTTTACATTTTTAGAGTACTGCTTCGCCATGTTTCTTTTTTAATTAATTCATATATAACTACTATTTTATTCCATCCCTACTAACATTCGATATTTTCGATCCAAAATGGCCACATCTAACCCTTTGTAGCCACATTTGACCCATTAGAATCTAGAATTTCATATTACAATAATCAAAAGAAAGGACACATTGGTTGCTACAAAGGCCACTACAAGTTGCCAAACATAAGAACCATTATCATTGGAAGGTTATCTCAAATTTGTGGTATAACAAAACGACCAAGTGAAAAACCAATCATGGATCAAATTCCATAATAGTTTATTACCTTTCACCATGTTGCTATGGGTCACCTGCACCAAACATAAGCATTAGAAAAAAAAATTCTCTAAAATTGATCTTAAGAGTGGTTACCATTAAGTAAGGGTTCAAGTAGAAGACACTTGGAAAACAACATTTAAGACTAAATTTGAGCTTTTTGAGTGGTTGGTGATGCCCTTTGGTCTTACAAATGCACCTGCAACCTTTATGAGGTTGATGAATGAAGTGTTTAGGGATTGCCTGTACAACTTTATGATCATATACTTGGATGATATCCTTGTATATTCTTGTACTTGGAAGGTACACTTGAAGCACCTATATTAGGTTCTCCACACCCTTGAGAAGAACCAAATTTTTTCTAACCTTCCTAAGTGTTCATTTTCTCAAACTTCAATCTCCTATCTTGGCTTCATAATAAATTAGCAAGGAATCCATGTAGATCCCGCAAAGGTAGAAGCACTCCAAAATTGGCCAACTCCCTCCTCTATCACTGATCTTAGGAGTTTCCTTGGACTTGCAAATTTCTATCGTAAGTTCATACCTGGCTACTCTACCATTGCTCATCCCTTGCACCATCTCACAAAGGCCAAAATTATATTTCATTGGATCAAGGAACATGACCAAGCCTTTGAGACTTTGAAACACAAATTGTGTACTGCCTCTATTCTTATCCTTCCCAACCTTTCTCATCCATTTTAGATAGAGATAGATGCCTCATAGTTTGCAATGGGAGTGGTTTTGAAACAAAATGGAGACCCAGTGGCATATCATTCTGAGACCTTCTCAACTACCAAAAGAAACTACTCCACATATGATAAAGAGTTGTATGCTTTGGTCCAAGCCATCAAATATTGGCAACACTATCTTCTTGGAAAATAAACAATTGTACACATAGATCACATGCCTCTCAAGTTTCTCCAGTAACAAACCAAGATTAAAGAAGCTAGACACATGAAGTGGGCCACTTACTTGCAACAGTTCCACTTAGTAACCAAGTACAAGAAAGGAACAACTAATACAATGACTGATTTTTGAGTCGTCTGCCCATGGCTCAAGCCTTGACAACAATTGTGACTACTTCCCATATTGGATTTCAAACTTGAATACCTCTTTATTCTCTTGATTTAGATTTCAGCAAGGCACACCATCATCCTGTACACCCTTCATCTTCCAACCTCACCCCTTTTTAGGACTATCATATGAAGGATGGACTTTTGTACAAGTTAGACAAACTTTGTGTACCACAAGAGCATAGGGTTTCTCTCATCAAAGAAGCCCACTCAACTCTTTATGGAGGTCATTTTGGAAAATAGAAAACACTCCACCACTTACAATGGTTCTTATATTGGCCTCACATGCAGAGAGATATCCTACGATTCTTGAGACAGTGTGTCGTATGTTGTCGCTCCAAATCATCAAATAGGAAGTTGGGCTTGAGTGTTTCTTTGACCATTTCTTCACATCCTTTGGAGAGCATATCCATGGACTTGGTGAGTGGGTTTCCCTTGATAGTGAGGCATCATGACAATGTTTTTGTGATTGTGGACCGATTCAGTAAGATGGCCAAATTCATTCCATGCAGGAAGACTAGTACAACACCTGATTTGGCACAGTTGTTCTTTGAGATAGTGTGGAGATCCTTTGGTCTTACCACTAGCATTATTTATGATAGATATCCACATTTTGTGGGACATTTTTGGATATCCTTATGGATAATTATAGGGGTTTCCCTTAATTTTTCCATGGCTTTTCACCCTTAGTCAGATGGGCAGACTAAAGTTGTGAATCGCACACTGATACAGAGTTTGAGGATCTACCACCACACCTCATTGGCTAAGTGGGATATGAGCCTCACTCACATTGAGCATGCTTATAATAGAGCAGTTCACATATCCACAAAACATTCACCTTTTGAGGTTTGTCTCGGATTTTAGCCACTTGTACCTTATGAGTTACCTCTTGCCTTACCCTCTCCCACCACTGCACACATGGAGAAGGAGCAAGATAAGGTAAATTATTTCATACAATATTTGCAGAGCCTCCAGGCTAAGGTGATTCAGATCCTATAGAGGACTCAACAACAACAAAATAGAGTGATGGACAGGCATCGCGTTCCTCATATTTTTTAGGTTGGTGATAGAGTTTGGCTTCATTTGGACAAATGATGCTTTTTAGAGAAGGAACATAACAAGCTCAAGCCTCTTCACTATGGGCCATACACCATAATTCAACAGATCTTTAAGAATGCTTTTTATTTGGACCTTCCTTCCCATCTTGGCATCCATGATGTTGTCAATGTAGACCTTTTGAAGCCATATCAGGACTCAACTTTGGATACTGCACCTATCATCAGCCATCCAATAGATGTGGTACCTGAATTTCAGTTTTCGCTTGACATAGATAGATTTTTTGACATGAAGACTTGTCAGACTCAATAGGGTTCAACCATTTCCTACCTTATCACCCATTGTAGTCAGCTCCCATACCAGGCACGTTGGATATCTCACCATTAGATGGCTCGTGATCTTCTATATTTGTTGAGAGCATTGGGGTCCATTTCTTCTATGCTTGGGAGGAGTGTTGAGGATACTTAGGCATATAAATTTTAGCCAAAGTTCTATTGCTATATTGCATTTCCATATTTCATGCATACACGATTGTACACATGAAGATGTAGTATACCTCACGATATATTGCATTCCTTAGTTTAGGAAACTATTCATATTGCATTTGTAGTTCTTAGTGTGTGCATCTGATCGTGATTGAGCGTTGTTCTTGTTTGACACTCTGTTATAGATCGTATAACACTCTCACTATTTTTAGATTGTATGTTTGTTATTGCATTATCGTGAATAAACAATGCAACTTCACTTTGGGTTCTCACATTTTGTATCAATCCATGTAGAGAATCTCACTTTTTTGAAAATCTTGGTATCCAATAATTTTTGGACCTCCTTTTGCATTACAAGGTGTAAAGTGGGATTAAAATTTCTCTGTTTTTGCCTGTACAGATTGATGCCCTATTTTAATGGAATAATATGCTTTATTACTTCTATGTTAAATATTTCGAGGTCTTCATAGATCCATGCAAGGGTATATTGATGCTTCCTCAGGTATTTTATGTAGTCTTTCTTTTATTGTTTAGACATAGACTGTTCAACCTTCACCATTATAGGCTCTTGTTCAGTTCCAATATTAATTTATTCTGCTTCTAATACTTGAAGGGAAGGTTTATGAGCTCTATCAAAATTATCAAAACAAGCTCTCTAATGAAATATGCCCTAAACCTAGCTGATCTATCTAACATGCAATTATGGATTAAATATTGATCCCTTAATTTTGAATTATACCTTAAGGAGATATAGAAGGGTATGACTGATGATGAATTCCTAGGAATGGGCTTAGGATTTTCTACTGTTGAAACATTGCATACATGAGTGTTTGGTTTGCTCAACTAGACCAAAAGCTCGACACATTTGATCCTTGTATTTTGGGATGGTCATCAGTTCTCCAAAAGTAATATTGATTTTCTGTTTGGCCAACTCCTGACCAGTATCAAATTCAACTTTCTTGACTTCTATGTTTTTATTAGAATTTAACTTTCTATGAGCTTCATTTCCTACTTCAACTTCAGGGGTTTATTGTTATTCTGTTTCTTAGAATTTTTGTCCTTATTTTGGATCTGTTGATTTGTATCAGCTTTGTTAGACTTATCAATCTTATCAAGAATTATTCTATGTCTCATACTGATGGCATGAATCCTTTCTAATGCTTCAATTTCTTGAGTTTTTAGAGTGATTTTACCTTTTTTTATCATTCATACATGTTTTCTTGAGGTATTTTTAAAATTTCCACATTTTTGAAAACAAAAGCTCTTGGTTATTTTTTTGACTTAGGTAATTCATCCATTTCTTTTTTGAAGTGTATTTCTCTCTCTTCATCATCCTTAGTCCAACAAGCATTTGTTCTTATTTCTTCATCTGATTCTTCTTTCAAATTGATATTGGTATGTGTACTCAAGAATATGCCACAACCAATTGGGTTGTGTGGGGCATCACATGCAGTACAAAAGAATGGAAAATCAAAAATTATATTAACAGTGGCTATGGGATTTGGAACTGAATCCATATCCTGTGATCCTTCTTTCCTCTAGCCATTGTTATTATATCCATTTTTATTTCCTTCTTCTCCATTACTTCTAACTAAATTTATGTTAAAACCTCTTTGAAATTAAGGTTTGTTATCATTTTGTGGTTGAGCAGGTGGCTCATCATTCACCGATTTTTCTCTTTCAATTCTAGACAACCTACTATTAATTGTTTTGAACATCTCTATAAATTGGTTGGATAATTTTTCTATGGGATCTATCTCAATATTTTTTAATAGTGAGAACGTAACATTTTTAGGCTTCTTGTCCACTTTACTGGAGCTTGAATCAGATTTTTAGGGCTTCATATTTCCACTATTTATCATATTCCTCTCAATTTTTAGAGCTTTTTCTATACATTCATCGATGGTGTTCGTTCTATGTTACCTCAATTCATATCTGAATTCTCCAGGTAAAGCATTTTTATAGAAACCGATTTCTTGGTGGTCAGTGGACCTTATAGTTGTGGGGATATTATTTCTACTTTTAAAGAAACATCTATTGAAATCTTTAACTGACTCATTTTCTCTTTTCTTGAATGTTGCAAGTTCTATAAACAAATACTACTCATTTTTATTTTCCCCATACTTTCTTAAAAAGACTATTTTCATTGTTTGAAAATTAGTGATCTTATCAGGTGGAAGACAATTAAACCAATCCTTGGAATCCTTTTCCAAGATCTATAAAAATAATCTAACTACATCCTTATGTTCGACCTCGATGATGAGCACCATAAATGCTCATATTTTTGTATATGTACTAACGATTTTTGTGCGAAATTATATCATGAGTTGTGTATTTTATGAAGCATTATGTATATAATTAATAAAATAATGTGTATTATCTAATTTGTGTATGAAGTGTGTTGTGTGTAGCTATTTCCCTGATTTCGTCGTATTTTGCTCAATCGAGGTCCTACACGGACCTGGCACAGTTCCACTTAATCAGAAGAAGGTAAACTAAAGCATGCACCTTATTGAGGTAGGCACCTTACCGAGGTAGGCGCCTTACTGAGTTAGGCACCTTACTAAGGAAGTCACCTTATTGAGGTAGGTGCCTTACTTAAGTAAGCGGCTACTTAGGCGCCTTACTAAGGTCGATGCTCAAATTATGCTCATTGACCACAATGGCTGGAGAAGGATCCTATTGACCATCGTTCGACATCATCTATGGGAAAACGTAGACAAATGAGTTGTCCTAGCCAGAGTAGGTAAACACGTAACTACTTATGAGGTTGAACCGTAATGAAGTGGAGATCATTCGATTACCAAGAAATGACGCAAAGTTGTTTATCATGCGTCGGTTGCAATAACCGAACTGTCCCAGTTTAGGCTGAACCGAGACATCTGTTGTAATTGAACTATTGTAGGAAGATCTATGTGTGTAGTATATAAACACACAGACTTCCCTGTAGCAAGGGGACACATATTTGATAAAGTATTTTTGTATGTAATATTTCATTACATTATTAATAAAGTTGAACGTTCATTAGTAGCGCCTCTTTTGTGAGAATTATCGAGCGGTATCTGCTTGGAGCTCGGGCCCACTCCAAGCCAGTATTCCTTCCCTCTTAGTTATTTACGTAATTTTATTATGCATGGTAGTATGTTTATGTCTTAGGATTAAGCTTAGTTATCTTAGAGGTGTGTTTATTTATAAGAAGCATTTTCATTTCGTGTGTTTATTTTATTTGCATTATTATTTATGAATGAGTTTTATTGAGGTGGATGATCTTATCGATGTTATACAAACACCCCCTAATATTAGTTGAACGAATCATCTCTAAAGTGGTAGTGTGACTAGTCTCAACCGTGACCCTTCGCAAGCTTACAAGTTCCCTGGATTAATAAATTAAATGAGAAGTGCTGTGACAAATATAGGATAAATTAACTAGTGTTTGGCACCCAACATTTTGGCATCGTTGTCGAGGAAGCATCACTAAGAGACTATTTACATTACCCCTTAAAGACCTTCAACTTGACCTTGTATGAGTCTTCCAAGAAAAAGAGGACCCGACGATCATTTTATAGTCTACGAGATTAGTCAAAGTCAGCAAAAGACTCAGAATTTGAACTAGATTCTCCTGACTCATCACAAGCAGTCCACTGGAGTCAGAGTCCTCACTTCGTGCAAAGTGTCTCCTCATCTCACCAACTTGAGAAAGAATAAATTATTGTAAACCCATTGTTTAAGAGGACACCCTCAGAGGAAGCCCTCTTGTGGAAAGCCGTAGAGGATCAGACTATAACGCTAGCTGATTTTAAGGCTCTGACTCAGAGAGTTTTGAACGATCGAGAGAGTATAGACGCATTATTAGGACCACATTTCCTAAAAAAATGGCAGAAGAAGAAGTCTCATCTGGGTTTAGTTTCTCGATAGAGGAAGGTGTAGGAGACTTCAAAATGAAAAATATTTCCCCTACCCATCTCCTTACCTTTAGGGGATACCCAACCAAAGACCCTGACCTATTTTTATTTAAATTTGATGTATTGTGTAGGTCTGTTGATTATAAATCAAACGCCCATAAGCTGAAACTCTTCCCATCAACATTAGATGACTCAGCCCTATGGTGGTTCATCGGGCTGGGGAACAAGCAGATCACCATATGGGACGGGATGAAGAAGCTCTTTTTGGAGCAATATCAGGACTTTGGCAGAGCACGGGATTCCAGAGAGGAAGTCCTCAACATGATGCAGAAAGAGGACAAATCCCTGGAGGAATACTAGGAAAGGTTTAATTTTAACCTGTAGCGATCCCCTCATGCAAAGTTAGGGGATAAGTCCCTTAAAAGTATTTTCTTGAGGGGACTGAACAACGAGTTGCTGGAAGCACTGAATATGATCTCTAGAGGAGACATTTATCAGTATGCTATGGAAGATATCCGACAATTAAGAATTACTCACAAAGAAGAGGTAAGCAAACCTCCAGGACAGTTAGAGCGACCACGTCAATTACAAAAATGGAGATAGGCAACATGCTGGATCATTTAAAAAGTGAAATGCTATCGTCTCTAGCTCTACAGTTGGACACGTTGTCGCTAGAGAAGAAGAAACATGAGAATGATGCAGCATTAACCTATTTTTACCCCAAATGTAGAGGGAAGCATGCTAAGAATGCCTGCCCAGAGAACAAGATCAGAGTATGTGCAATTTAAAAAAAAAATCATAAAACTTGACTGTGCCCATAACTGGCCAATGCCAAAGAAGATGTTGACATAATTGAAGCCTACTTTCTGGGTAATTGGAGGAATTGGCAATAAAATCCCATGGGAAATACGTCCATGGGGATGCCACCTTATGGAGGAGGACCATATATGCCACAGGGGCAGCCTCCACCACCTAACATGGGATGGTGGGGACCACCACCCTAGATGAAAAATACCTCCAAGTACGGTATTCTCAAATTAGCAAACGTGGATGCCATATCAGCAGCCGTGGAGGAGCCACGTCCCATGGAATACACCTCCACAGAACATGGTATAGGGACTGCCTCAGCAAGGCTTACCAACCCTACCTACAACAAGAGGATACACTGGGAGAACTTAAAATAGAAAATCAGGAGGACAGTCCGCTATCTATGCTCTAGCCGGTTATGGCATTAATAGAAGTAAAGGATGAGGTCAAAGAAGATGGCATCATCTCAATATTCTTCAATTAATTCTTAAGTCACCATTGGTGGGTGCACAAGACCACCACACTGAGAAAATCGATGTTGGGCATGGTAGAATGTTGAACGTCAACTATGAGCTGATCGTCGTATAGTTGGAAGAATTGAAGGAGTTCCTAGCCGAAAATCAACAAGCATTCACATGGGATTATGCAGATATGAAGGGAATATGTCTGGAGGTGTGCACTCACCATATTTATCTGGAAGAATAGTCAACCCCCGTCAAATAGCCATAGAGAAGGATGAACCCGACCATGAAGGAAATTGTTAAGGCCAAGCTACAGAAGCTCCTGACGACGGGCTTCATTTACCCAATCTCGGATAGTAAATGGGTGTCACCACTTGTGGTGGTCCCTAAAAAGAATAGGAAATGGAGGATCTGTGTTGACTATAGATTGCTGAATAAGATGACTAAAAAGGACCATTTTCCACTTCCTTTCATTGACCAAGTGCTAGACACATTGTCCGGGAGGAAATAATTTTCCTTCCTGAACGGATTCAACGGGTACAATCAAATCTAGATTGCAGAAGAAGATCAAGATAAGACAATGTTCACCTACCCATGGGGAACGTTTGCATACAGGGTGCTACCTTTTGGGCTATGCAACGCACCAGCCACCTTCCAGAGGGCAGTGCTTAGCATATTCTCGGATATGATAGGCAAAGTAGTCGAAGTATATATGGATGATTTCATCGTTTATAGGGAAATATTTGAAGAGGCAATGAAAAATTTGGAGCATGTACTCTAGAGGTGCGAGGAAAACAATCTGTCCCTTAGCAATAAAAAATGTTTTATGATGATGCAGGAAGGCATAGTGTTAGGGCATCATCTCTTGGTAAAAGGGATTAAAGTGGATCATAAGAAGATAGAAGTCATCAAAGACTTATCCAACCTAAAAACATAGAGGGAGGTAAGGAGTTTCCTCGGCTCTACCAGGTACTATAGGTGATTTATCACCGATTTCAGTAAAATAACCAAACCGCTACACACCCTGCTGATGAAGGAAGTAGAATTTATCTGGACAGATGACTGTGAGCAGGTGTTTTAGACATTGAAGGAGAAGCTGATCTCTACCCCAGTTTTACGGGGCCCAAATTGGTTTGTCCCGTTCCACATATATTGTGACACCGTAGGGTTGAGTCGTTTGACACCGTAGAACAAATAGCGGAGGATATTAGGGCTGAGTCATCCGATGCAGCAGAACAAACATCCACAAAGACAGGGCATATTGCCAAATTGGGGGGAATGTTCAAGGAGGAACACCCTTAATTTTTACTAGAGACTATAGAAGAAGGGTCTTTGTTCATTTTCATGGAAGAGAGGCCGAAATCCTCCAGCATAGAACATTGGACAGAACGCAGGCATCGTCGAACACAACGACGGTGCCTAATTCTCTCGAATGAGGAAGATGAAGAAGATATAGAGCTCGGCATCGTGACATAAAATTTGCAAAACTTGGCCGCTCATAGTCCACAGGACCCATAGCATTTCTTAGGCTTGCAACAATCAGTCGAGATACCAATAGAAGAGGACCACGCCAAACAAAACGAGAGATCCCTAATGTAGGTATTGTTCGAGGAGTACAAGGAGATGACCACGAGGAGATTTCATAGATAGGAGGCCACCATTGCTCAATTGTAGCAATTGATCCAATAACTCAAAGAGGAGAACCACCAGTCGTGGGCCAAGGTAATAGAGAGGCAAGATGCCTCTACCCAGACCGATTAGGTTATAGAAGTGCCCACGAACTCTCTGACCTCACCCGAGAGAGTAGTCTCATCTGGGGCATTCAGGTTGAATGCCAAAAATGAAGAATTAGAACCAGGGGATGAATCAAGCACCTTTGATAGAGAAATTCTAGAGGAACAGGGGAATTCTATTTTTCAAACAAAAACCCCTGTTATCAACATTGAAGATGACGATGAGCACTCGAGGTAGAGCCAAGGGTAAAACCCTAAACCTAAGACCAAGGAGGATTCTCCAGGGTGTCAGGCACCCGCAAGTGAGGGAACTCCACCTAAAGGACTAGAGAAGTAGGCACTAGGTAGAACAACTACAGGGGACCTCCGATCAGAGGAACAGTTCCCTAAGTCATCCAATAGGGAGGTAGCCTCCGCAAGGTAGGAAAATATCCCCACATAGGCCATCGTAGGACCAGACAAAGGAAAGGGGAAGGCCCCTCAAACGACTCAGAAGAGGGCCAAAAGGAAGGCTAGGGTGACATTCACCGAATCAAACCCTCATTTGGACAAGGAATGAAATAAGGTGTGCAAGCCTTCGTTGAGCAGAAGAAAAAATTTGAACAGATCCGTGAGGAGTTCAAGGAGGCAAAGGCAGCTAGGAAAGCTGCCAAGAAGGGAGAAAGAGGACCAGACATTTGTGTGGACCCTACTGATGATGATCAATTTTAGGACATTTATGGTTCGTTATCGGGTCGGTCCTCTAAAATAAAGAAGTGGCTAGCAAGATGGGGAGTCTATAGACCAAAGGTAGAGGCAGAAACAATCACGGTAGAAAACACTAGCCTCGCCCCTAAGGAACTTTGACTATACACAGCCAGCGTGGTCAAGTGAAAGAGGGATGGCTCTGATATTCCCTTCAGTGAGTTGCACCCTCAACACACTGACCTTGGTAGGAAGCAGAAGTAGACTTCCAAAATGGGAAACGACTGTGGTAGTCAGGCCAGTGCAGGTGTTGGGCCAAGCAGGAGATAGAGCCAACGCAATAAGAGGCCAACATAGAATTAAGGTCAACCCATCATAGCCAGATATCGACATAGCCAGAGGACAACACAACCCAGGGATGCCCCGCAACAGGCCAGGGCCCCTCAGTAGAAACAGAAACCTCAAGGAGGATAGCAAGCTAAGGCCACTAGCAAGAAAAGGAAATGAAAAGTAGTGGTCTACAGAGAGGAGGTGACTGGTTTTAGGTGCCATGAGGGCGTAGCACATATTAGGCATGGGGGGATGATGAGCACCAAAAATGCTCATATTTTTGTATATGTACTAACGGTTTTTGTGTGGTATTATATCATGAGTTGTGTATTTTATGAAGCATTAAGTATATATTTAATAAAATTATGTGTATTATCTAATCTACGTGTGAAGTGTGTTCTGTGTAGCTATTTCCTTGATTTTGTCGTCTTTTGCTCAGTCGAGGTCCTACATGGACCTGGCATGGTTTTGCTTAAAGCATGTGCCTTACTAAGGTAGGCGCCTTACTGAGCTAGGTGCCTTACTAAGTTAGGTGCCTTACTAAGGAAGGCGCCTTACCGAGTTAGGTGCCTTGCTCAAGTAAGTGCCTTACCGAGTTAGAAGCCTTACTAAGGTCGATGCCCAAATTATGTGCGTTGACCGCAATGGCTGGAGAAGGACCTTGTTGACCACTGTTCCACGTCATCTGTGGGAAACTATGGACGAACGAGCTGTCCCAGCCAAAGTGGATGAACACGTAACTACTTATGAGGCTAAACTGTAATGAAGTGGAGATCATCCGATTACCAGGAAACGATGCAAATTTGTTTATTGTGCACCAGTTGTAGTAACCGAATTGTCCCAGTTTAGGCTGATTCGAGACATTGGTTGTAACAGAATTGTTGGAAGAAGATCTATGTGTGTAGTATATAAACACACAAACTTCCCTATATTAGGGAGAAACATATTTGATAGAGCATTGCTATATGTAATATTCCATTACATTATTAATAAAGTTGAATGTTGGTTAGCAGTGCCTCATTTGTGAGAATTATCGAGCGGGATCTGCTTGGAGCTCGGGCCCACTCCAAGCTAGTATTCCTCCCCTCTTAGTTATTTACGTAATTTCATTATGCACGGTAGTATTTTTATGTCTTAGACTTAAGCTTAGTTATCTTAGAGGTGTGTTTATTTATAAGCATTTTCATTTCATATGTTTATTTTATCTGCATTATTATTTATGAATGATTTTTATTGAGGTGGACGATCTTATTGATGTTATACAAACACCCCCTAATAGTAGTTTAATGAATCATCTCTAAAGTTGTCGTGTGACTAATCTCAACCGTGACCCTTAGCAAGCTTACGAGTTCCCTGGATTGATAAATTAAATGAGAAGTGTTGTGACAAATATAGTACAAATTCACCAGTGTTTGGCACCCAAGAGTCAATATTGTCTAAGGTATAAATAAAACCCTTAATGTGGTCCTCTCCTTTAACTGTAGTATTACCTTGAAATTTGGGTAAATGCTTATGGGCCTTGGCAAGAAAATCATGTAAATTTTGAGATAATTGAAAGGGCCTATACTTATCGGTCCTCTAAGTCTGAATATTTTGGTTCTAATTATTTTGGTTTTCCTGAGCCATGTTACTATGGGAGTAGGAACAATAGAGTGGATAGGGGTGCTAACAACGGGTGTAATAGTAGAATTATTCTGAAAAGAATTATCTACAGGAGTGTATATTTTCTAGTAGATTTCTTATTGTTAAAATAAGATTTATTCTCATATACCAATTTTTTAGGAAGTGGAACTCTTCGGGTATGAGTAAATACCTCCAGGTCTTCAAATTCTAAGAAGAGCTCTGGTATATGCCAGATCAGATTTTGTTATTTTATTTTTACAGGTTCATTTAGAGTCACCAGCACTTCAATGCAATAAAATTTCACTCTGGCCAAGATTTCTTAGCTCTTATATCCTCACAATATCTCAGATAAAGTTTCTCAGAAAACTAAGATATTAATTTTGTAAGGAGACAGACACAATATTATATATATAGATATAGATATATAAAGGTCATATGGAGATAAACCAAAAAAATATAGATAATTGTAGAAGGCTATTCCCAAAAATGGTGCCATAAAACTGTGGTGTTAAGTTGATGGTGGTATGTATAAAAATATCATCAAATTCAGGTTTAAAATCTTAAAGATTTTATCCCCAACAACAGAGCCAAAAAATTATTGTGGAAAAATTTGACATCCTTCATATTTGTCGCACTGTCTAAATTTTATTACCCATAAGCAGATATGTGAACTCTGGTGGACTCACCACTTTGACCTAGGATTGCTTGATAACTAAACAAGTCAGGTCTAGACACCCTTATATGAGCCTTTGATTGTGTTCTTTAAACAAGTGTGTTCAACCAGATTTTTTTTAATGTATTATTGATGTGCAAATATCATGACCAAGCATACAAATGAAGCATTTCAGATGTATAAGAAGACTGGTTTCGTATCCATTGGTCTATCATAGCAAATTTTAACCAATTACATGAAATAGATAGAAAAATAGGAAAATTTTGATAAACCTCTATTAATTCGAATATCGAAATCAATATGGATTTTTAAATCAACGAGAGAAAAGTTATCTATAAATTCAACTAATGCAATATACAGACAAGTGACACACACATTTCACCAAAAATATGCCAAAGAGTAGAAATTGAATAATTTGTATTATATTCAAAGTATGATGACTACAATGGTAAATCCCAATAGAGTGCTTGGATCTTTTAATGAATACAATATAAAGCACACCCTATTCCAATAATGTAACAGGGAAACTGTAATCTATTGTCCTAGTTATAGTGAAATATAGACTTCAACTCCTTGAAGCAGCTCCTGGAAATGATCTCAGGTGGGCTATGCAAAGGTGAAAAGAACTAAGAGATGGCTAAAATAGATAAAACATGAAAGAAGATACAATAACCTAGATAGAAAATCTCAAAATACCTCTAGCAAGTTTACTATATGATTGCTTGATGATGAATATTGGCCGCTTCAGCTCCTTATGTAGTCTGGTTGTCCAAAATTTGTTACAAATACTTGAAACTGGTTCGACCATGTATGTTCTTCTCGATCCTATGTCTCTTCAGTTTCTCAAGTGTGTTACAAGAAGAACCATTTGATGCCAGCTAGGATTTTTTTTTCAGACTACTGTTGGTTTAGAACTGCATTGTTCATTGTTGCAACTCATCCTTTCAACTTTTTATATTCTTACTACTTTTGTTTTGAAGGGATCTCTCAAACTGTGGTGGGCCAAGCATATGATTGTGCTTTATATTTTGTGCAAAATATAGAATTATATGTATATATTTTATTTTATTTTTATTTTTATTTATCCTAGTCATCCATTTTTGTCTTTGGCTAGACTCATACTAGGTTTGACGCAGATATGTTTTTAAGGTGAAACAGAGGGAGACCTGATGGGACAATGAATAGATAAAAGAAAAAACGTGAAAAATGAGACAAAATGGAATAGGATTGGTGATATATATACATGAAGTGGTGGTGGTTGGACATGGAAGCTATAAAAAATACATGAGAAGAAGCCCCAAAAGGAGGGGGTAGCGACATATATGTATGTGGGAGGGAGGAAGCAACACTAGGGTGCTAGGAATAGGAAGATAAACTAAATGGAAAAACAAGATCTAGAAGTACAAAAATGAAGGAAACCATAAAAAATACGGTACCTCCATAAATATACTTCGTCAAGGTGTTACCTCTATAACTATATTCCATCGAGGTACGTGTATCTTTACAAAGTAGATAGAATGTTGAAGATTTGGCATCTAATTCCTTTTGTTGTGCCTTTTGCATCTTTTACATAGGAACTTATTGCATTGTTTATAGTTTTTCATGAATATCATCTTTTGCACAATTTACCCTATTTCTGTCACTAAAATCTTTACTTCAACTATTGCCTTCATATAAAGATCTACTGACGATGCAATCATGCTTTGTGGATATGAGAGTATTTGACTTTTTTGAACTTGCATCAGATCTGTGATTTGTGTTGCTTGCTCCATGAGTTTGTTCTTCTCAGTACAATATGTGAGATCTCAACCTTTGTGGCAAAATTTATTCATGTGGTTCAATAGTTTCTTCTTTGAGCATTTTTCAAGTTCACCAAGCTTTTTTGCTCCACTTGCCTTTACTATCTTCTAAATAACTTTATGATAGTGGTACTCTTTTGTGCTTAGTCGGGATTATGCATGTATTTGTGCTTATTTGGTGATGCCATGAGAAGTTGCTACTTGGGATTAGTCTATCAGATTCGTTTTATATTCTCATTTATTACCTTGTGTATGGGGTACCATGTTATTATCTGTATACTTCTAGTTACTTATTTGAGTAAATCTAGGTTGTTCACTAGCCTTGCTTATCATTGATTCAAAACTAATTTTACTTTGTAGCACTATAATGAGTCTTCAGATGTAAACCTTTAGATATCCTTATTTTTGGTTAGTTTAATTTTATGTTATTTAAACTTGACTAGTCTTCAACCAGTGCCAAGATTGGGTTATTAATAAAATTTAGATGTACCTTTTTTTTTTAAATTTCATCAGTTCATAGTGGCACAAAATTATTTCTCTGCCATGGTGTACACTCATCTATCTTTGTGTGTAATATGGAAAAGGGATCCAATCATCAACAGGCATTAAGATTCGGTGGGCCAATAATTATTAAGCATTTGGTGATAGTAAATATCCTTACTAGAGTCTCTCTTCTTTATCTTTGCCATGGTACAAAACACCGATGGGGACAACTTTTTTGTCCTCATGCTCTAGCCAATTTCCAGCAAGCTATGAGTTTAGTGGGTCAATCATCGATCTTCACTGAGTCGTGGTAGACCAATCACCAGTGATTTGTCCAACCTGGCAGGTGGACTAGTTGACTTTTCTATTTATTTTAATGTTTACCTTTATAAACTTTTGGAATACATCTTATTCATCCTTACTCATCATGGTGATGTCTATTTTATCTCCTAGTGGCATCCAATCATCATTAAGCACATGAGAATGGTGAGCTAATCTCCAACAAACACCAAGGTTTGGTGGATGAACCTGAGCCCTTCAACTCTTCAATATGGTGAATCTTGATCTTTAAACTCTACCCAATTATCATCGTTCACTCTTCTTTGGTGGACTAATCATTGGCAATCTTCTGGCTGGCAGACTAATGAAGAATTTATGCCCAAGTCCCCCTTTTCTCTTTGTTCTAATTTTTTTCTAGAGTTATCTATGGTACAACTTTTAATTCATTCCTCTGTGCTCTCCAATGGAGGTCACAACCTCTCCATATTTGCAAAATGGATCTACATTGTATCTACTACTACTCAACCTATGCACTCCAAAATCCTCTCTCTTTTCTATTCTATGAAGGTCTATTTATAATGAGATGCAACTTTTTGCCTTCAATATTCCTGTGACACCTCACTATTCTATTCTAAGGACTAATATACATGTGGACTACATGCACATTTACATCAATGCACATTCTAACACTTGTGCCTTTATTACATTGCTTTAATAAAGTACTTAAGTCCTAAATAAAATCCTAATCTAAATATGTACCCATGATGGTACATTAGTAAAGAACCAAATAATGTAATATATTCCAACACCCCCTGTATTACATTGTTTGGTTTTTGAAGACTTTAGTCTTCAATATGGATCTTGATTCTGGTTCTGGATTTTGTATTCTCCTTCTCTGTTGTCTGAGTCATGTTCAAACAAATAGTTAGTGTCTTCATGATATGTTATTCTTGTCAAAAGAGCTTTGACTTCATGTTCATTTGTAGATTCTTCTAGTTCTTCTATTTCTTGAATCCTTTGTGCTAAGTGTCCTTTCTGATTCCCTCCATGATATTCCAATTGAGGGTATTGATTTTGGGAAGTATGTGGATGTTGAAACTGATGCTTTTGTGGTTGATACTACCTTGGTTGGAATACCCTATTTTGTTGGTTTCCATAATTTGTCTAATTCCCCTAATTTTGATTTCTAGGATTGAATCTGTAGTAGTTAGTGCTATGTCCTTTCTTCCTACATACATGACAATATCGATTATTCCAAGGTCTTCATCCTTTTGAGGATGATGCAATATTTCCCTATGGGTTGTCCTTTGAGACTAATGCATTGTTAGTCATTTCATATTTAACTATATTTTCCACCTCATATTCTTGAAGAATATTGACTAACTCATCAAATGAAGTATCTTTACTTAGGACTTGTAAGGATGTAACTAGATGCTTGTAGCTATCATGAAGTCCTCTCATGGTTACTTGAACAAGAAACGTATCTTTTACCTCTTCTCCTAAGGTTAATAATTTCCCTTTAATATCTACTACCTTCCTTAGGAATAGTTCTACACTTTCACCATTGTTCATTTTCAAGGAATGTAATTGAGTTTGAATATTTAAGATAGTAGCTTTATTTTTCCCTTCAAATATTTTCTCTAATATTTTCCAAGCTTTTGTAGATGTTCCTGCTGAGCTAATGTAAGGTTGTATTTCATTTGTGATGGCAAAAGTTATTATCATTAATACTTTTGCATCACTTTCTTCAAACTTTTGAATCTTTGTATCACCTGTATTAGGTTTAGTGGTTATTCCTTTGACAATTTCCCATAGTTTTTCAAATATCAAGATTGCTCTTACTTTGTTCTTCCATGAAAAGTAGTTTGGACCTTTAAGTAGTTGAGATTCTGTAAGGATGAATTTATTTGTTGTCATGATGGTCCTAGTATGATTCCTTGTAATTCCCTAGTTTAGAGAATGAGAACTATCTTGATAAAATTTTCAAGACTTAGGTTTTGTGGAACTCCTTATGTCTCCCTAGTGATAGGATAACAAACTTTAGAATAATATTCAACTTCTATCACTTGTAACCAACTATTTGTAGAAGGATTTTAGAAATACAATTTCAGAGGATAAACCTTCAATATGTTTTAGGTATTTAGTTGGATTGTCTATGTCTCTTTTCTTTAAGTATGAGACTAATAAGTTTACTTTTCCAACTAGTATTTGATGCAAGCAATAAACTTCAACTTTGAATCAATGCTATGATAAATATTTGCACTTCTATGATATTAGTTTGATGTAGGATTCCTTGTGTCTCCCAAGTTAGAAGTTTTAGAAAGATTATATATTTACAAATTACATTCTACTATCCTTATAACTCCTTGAATTAAGGTTTGCAAATATTGGAAGCAATAATAATAAATATTTTAATGCTTCTATTTTCTACTTCCTTCTCAATGTAATAAAAAATGTTTTTCTAGAGATTTAACACCTTATTACTCCTACCATTCAATTTCTCTAGATTATAAGGTTTAGCTGAATTTCAACTTTTAACCTTTTAATATAAATAACTCTTACCTTTCCAATACTGAGCTCGGTCTTGAAAGTTGTATATGATCAACTCGATCTTTGTAAATTGTCTTTACCAATGTTCACTTCGCTGTTCTTTGTTCTCTTCTTCAATCAACGTACGTACTCCTCTTTGACATCTTTAGTGCCAAGTTGTGCTCTTCAAATCTACTGGATGCATTTCCCTTCAACATCATTATTTTTTCCTGTACTTTTCCTCTTCAACAGGTGAATTAGATGGCTTTGTCAATCCTCAAACCTTGTGTGCACTAAACACTTTAATGCTACCTTAGTTTCACTTTGAATTATCTTTGAGTTGATATCCTCCTGAGCATTGCTCCGACACTTCCTTTTGAAGTGTGCTCTCTATAGGATTAGAGCATAATGTAGGAAATATTATGCCAAGTGGCACTTGGTTTGCCTAACTCCTTTGAACCACTTATATTGCACCTTCCCAACATCGAATAACAAGTGGTACTTAATGGTTATTTTTTGCCTTCAATACCTCTGACCTAATGCTTCTTACAAGGGTATTATAATAATGATGCATGTGTAGATATGCTTCTAACATTACACACTTGAGCTACCTTCGATGTAGTGGTGACTATCCACGATGTGCATGAGATGTCATCTTCCACATGGTGCAATATCTTCACTACTTTTCCCTAACTCCCTTGGGCTATACAAACACTTTCTCCTTGCTCTCTTAACACTTGTTCTCTATAGACTATGATGCTAATCCAATGCTTCAACAATTTATATTCTCCAATGCTTCACTTGAGGGGAAATGATGTTTATTCCCTCAATGCTTCTCTGGTAGAGATGGTTATCTTCCAATGCTTCTACAAGAATACCAAATAGGTGTATGTGATGGCTTCAATGATGGGTAACTCCTTGAATCTGAGTCAAACTTTGAAGGATGTGCACTATCACTTTGATGTATCTTCTCCTTGTCAAGTTGGTGCAACTCCCTGAGTTTGCTTTTGCCAATTGTAATGGTTTCCTCACTGTATATCTTAACCGAATGTTATACTTACCTTGGTGCAAGTTACTTGGGTAAGAAGAATGCTCACTCTCACTAGTGATGATGCTACTATCAATGCTTCTTTTACATAGAATGAACCCTACGTTGCTTTCACCACTTGTAGTTGAGTTTAGACTATGATGTCTTCACCAATGACTATCAGATGGACCTTTGTTTACCTTCTCCAAAGGCTACTATGATGCTATATGTATTCAACCTTGGTTCCCTTACTGTAGTAATACCTATTTCTTAACCCTTTCTCGTTGTTATTTGGTTAAGACCAATATTTATTAATGCTTAGGTGATTGATGTAGGTTAATGCTACTAATACTATCTCCCTTTCCTTGGAGATACTTCGTTGTTTAGAGCTCCCTTGAATAGCTCTAATGAGGTGCTATGCAAATGTAGAGTATGATGAGATAGACGTTTTCCCCCTATGCTCTTAAATCAACTCTCTTTTCCTCTCAAAATGCTGAGATAAATCTGAAGTTGATATTACCTTCAAATCCTTGATAATATCTTTCTTGCTTGGTTACTTTTGCACTCAATAATCCAAGATTTTCAATAACTTCTTGCACTAAAGTATATGCAAATTTTAGAGTCTTCTCTTTCTTAGAATATTTAATAGAATTTTGATATTTTTCTTTCTCTCAAAATATATCTAACTTCTATTTTTCTATGCAGGTTTGAACCTTGTAGACAATAACTTCTACACTCTCTTGAAGACTTAAATAAACACTATTTATGCAACCTTTAATCCTTGAAATTGGTGCTTAATAAACTTAGTAAGGAACCAAATATAATAGTTCAATTAATGAACCTTTTTGCACCTTTTTTGCATACCTTTTTACCTTTGTAGAAGATGAAGATGATGGTGATTTAAGTCACCTAAATTGCTGCCTTTTGTAGATGATATTGCAACTCTTCTAGGCTATCCAAAATAGCTCTATAGCTCACCTTTTTGCAGCTTCAACACTCCACTAATTTTCTGCCCAATACTATAACTTGGTGGCTTCAATACTCCTTCAAGATGCACTTCTGAAATCTAAACTTTAGCAGCTACCAATGCTGCCCAAATTGCTGCCTTTTCCTGTCCTCAAATCTAAAAAATTTCAGATTTTAAAGCAATCAAATCTTCTCCAAAACATTGTCCTTGAATTCCAGAAATTTACCTCCAATCCCAGCTAAGATATTCCTCAAGAACTCTTCAATAATATGCTATAAAAATCAGCAAATATTCTAACTCTAAAATGACCTTCAAGCCTTAAATGGCAATCCCCAAATATCTTAGATTTGGTGGCTTTTCTTATCTCCTTTCTCTTGTTAAATTATTTTTCGAATTCTGACTTCAATATTGGCCTATCTAATGATCTTCTTCTAAAGATTATGAATGTCTTGATATCTTTTCCAAACTACTCCAAAATTTGATAAAATTCTTACCAAATCTTTCTCCTTTGGGCTTTTTTCTAGAGTGGTGACAATTGTCCCAACTCTTTTACTATCAGGAGCTTCTCCTTGGTAGTAAATTTATTCAATGAGTTCTTCTAGGAACTCCTTCAATAAGGCTCACCAAGCCTTCTCCTTGTTTCTCCTTGAGACCTCTCCAAGATCTTAAATCTTATAATTTCTCAAAACCTTCAATGGGATATTCTTTGATCTCTTCAATCTTCAACTATGGTAGTTTTGCAATGAGATCTTCTCCTTAGATCTCCTAAATCTACTGTTACTGAAATATACAATGGGAATTTTTGTTAGTCCTTCTCTATCCTCGATATTCCACTATGGAAGTTCTTCAATAGGACCTTCTATGGACCTCTTCTTCAATGTGAATTTTTCAATATTCAATGGATATCACCAATCTTCAATATTCACTAGGACTCTTCTCCTTGAGTCTCTTCTTCCTTTAATGGGGTCTTCTTTCTAGGAACTTCTTCCTAGATTTGAAATATCCAATGTGGCTTCATTGGCCACTAGAGATCTCATCAATCTTCAATTAGAAGTATCCAATCCACAAATTTTTCAATGGGACCTTTCTCCCAGGCCTCCAAATATTCAATCTCTAATTTTTAATAATAAAGAACTAATCCCTGCTCGAGGAAAGCACATAGAATTTCAGTCAACTAAGGTGAAATTCTTATCTATTTTTTATAGGAAGTTTCTCAACTTCTAGGAGTTAATTTTCTACAACAAAAAATATTAGAAATATATATTTTTTTAAATCTATAGAAAACAATATTCACTAGTTGGATCTCCAATCTAGTGGATTCAATGTTGAGTTCTAGTATTCACAATGTTTTCTACAACTCTATGGAAAAAATCTAGCCAATAGTAATTTTTGTAAATATGAAAATAAGATTGACAATCTCCTCTCAATCGCTCTTGTGACCCTCACTATTTCCTATTGATTTACCTAGTGATCTGATACCATTGTTATATTTTGAAGCTTTAAACTTAAAGGAAATGCAACCACAAGTATGGAAATAAGCATGCAATGTTATAACTATGATAATTACTAACTAATAAGCATGAGAATATGATAGAAAACTTGATACAACACTATGGAAATGCTCATATAAAAAATCTCATGAAAATATAAAATGCTCTGCAATGGAGGTCACAACCTCTCCATATTTACAAAATGGATCTACATTGTGTCTACTACTACTCAACCTATGCACTCTAAGATACTCTCTCTTTTCTATTCTATGAAGGTATATTTATAATCAGATGTAACTCTTTACCTTCAATATTCCTATGACACCTCACTATTCTATTCTAAGGACTAATGTACATGTGGAATACATGCACAATTATATAAATGCACATTCTAACACTTGTGCCTTTATTGTATTGCTTTAATAAAGTGCTTAAGTCCTAAATAAACTCCTATTCTAAATATATATCATTATGGTACATTATTAAAGAACCAAATAATATAATATATTCCAATAGTTTCCCCAATAAATATTGCGATATAGAGGGAAGAATCCCCTTATAATTTTGAGGAAGGAATATCATGATCCAAAAATGTGATATGATGTATTTATATAGGGCTATAAACAACACACAGCAAGAGTGCCGAGATCAACAATGCACAGGCCAAAATTCCAGCAAGTTTCATTAAACAGAGGTCTTAATTCGAATACACAGCAATTCCAAAATAAATGGCCAGGAGTCCCCAATACAATGCATGCGCGGTATTTTTATATCACCGGCCCCAACTTCTTTCCATCATTACATCAAGTGCGGGATTCCCTGTAACCCTTCGCACGAATGTCCTGTGACCGCCTGCAACATGCTGCCAGGTGCCCCGTATTATCATGGTCTGGGGTGGCGGAGTGCGCTGCGGTCGCTTGTCAATCCTTTCACCAATTCATCATTCAAAGGGATGCGTCACAGCCGCTTGTAATTTGATGCCACACGTCCCCTTGCCAGAGTCCCTATAACCGCTCCATACTCTCGGGCCACTTGTAACTTCACGCCACGTGTCCCTCTGCACTGGTCTCTGCAATCGCCAGTTGGTCAACGTCGTGAGAGCTTTGGTCGCGATATCGTGACGTTTTTGCTCCAATACTTTCTCTCTCCTCTTTGGTCGCGATATCGCGACGTTTTTGGTGTTAGGCTTCTCTCTCCTCCTTGGGGCCGCAATTTCGTGACACGTCACGAAATCGCGACGTCTAGGCCTTTCTTACTCGCTTTCCTCCTTTGGGCCGCGAAACCGCAACATGTCGCGATTTCGTGACATCTTTGCATTCCGTACTTGCTGCTTCATTTCGGGCTGCGAAACCGCGACATGTCGCGATTTCGCGACCATTTCACGCCCTTGAGTCTTCGGCTCGGAAGTGTCACGATTTCGCGACCACTTTGCGTTTAAGAACCTTTCTTCCGGAAGTGTCACGATTTCGCGACGTCTTTGAGCTCTGCCTTCGAAGGTGTTGCGATGTCTTTATGCTTTCAAGTCTTGCCTCCCAGAAGTGTCGCGATTTCGCGACGTCTTTTGAACTTTGTCTTCGAAGGTGTCGCGATTTCGCGAAGTCCTTTAAGATTGCCTTCGAAGGTGTCGCGATTTCGCGACCATTCTTGTGCCTTAGAATATTTTACCGAAGATGTCCCTGTGCTTTCAAATCTTGCTTCCCAGAAGCGTCGCGATTTCGCGACCATTTGGGGCTTAAGTGACTTTGCCTCGGAGCTGTCGCGATTTCGTGACCGTTTGGCGCTGAAGCTGCTTTTCTTCAAAAATGTCGTGATTTCGCGACAGTTTCACGCCTTGGCCCTTTCCATGAAAAAGCGTCGCGATATCGTGACAGTTTGGCCCGCTGGCGACCTTCTTCAAAAAGCATCGCGATATCGTGACAGTTTGGCCCGCTGGCGACCTTCTTCAAAAAGCATCGCGATATCGCGACAGTTTTAGTACTTAAGAAAAAAATACATTTTGGGTGATGCAAGATTGCAGCTTCGCCACCGGATGCTCCTACATCATGTATCCTAAGAGAGCCTACAACATTAGCTATATCACTAGGGGAAATGTCTTACAGAATAGATTATTGTATTAGAAGCTTCAATAACGCTTCCCTATGAATATGAGAGGTTTGTAAAAGTTCTAATAGGGAGATATTAGTTGGGGTTCTAGCTAACTATTGTTGAATGTCAAAGGAGACATTAGGTTGTGGTTTCAATACTGAAGGTGGGTTTTATACTCTTGTGCTCCTTTTTTGGGTACTCTTCAAAACTAAGGGTGGTTGGATGTAGAACTCATCTCCTACTGAGATCGTTGAGTTGGTTGTTCTTGAGCTTGTTGCCTTGTAGCTATTGCTATCATACCAATCATATTGTTGTAGGGAGGTGGCACATCATGATATGACACTTGATTAGCTACTTTTTACCCATGCTTACTTAGGTAGGGGGTCTTGGAAGATCCCCATGTCTTGATTAGTTGTGGGTGCGTGTTGAGAAAGAAGGTTGATTAGTTTTTAGAGGATGGTTGAGGACCCTCTATAACAAGACAACCTTCATCAATTAAGTCCTGAACCACATGTTTCGACCTCCTACATGAATTTTATATGTTTTCCTCCACTCTATGATACTCACAATGTTGACCAAGCTTATACTAATTAGTTGTGGTATCGAGTTTCCTTATGGGAGGTAACTCTATCATATTTTCTTGCAAAAGTTGCTTTAGGACCATGTTCATAGGTGTGTTGAGTCTTGTGAAGTTTTTTGGTGGGGTTTTTTTAGGTTGGTTAAGCACCATCTTTTGTAGGGTGTTAACAACACTGTTAACATGCCTATTATTGGTTATCCCATCAACAACTACATGCTTGTTCTTATATTGATTTTTTGTGGTCCTATCTTCTTCTTTCTTTGGCTTAATTTGACCTCTTCGAATAAGGGCTTACTCTACCCTTCTTGCCAAATCTATCACTTGGTCAAAATATGTGATAGTTGTTGTTTCCAATTGATAAGATATTTGCTCTTGTAAATTTCCAATGAAGATCTCTAATATATCCCATGGAGGTAAAGTATATTCTCAAGCATCCAACTAAACTCCTCCAATGAGATAGGAATTCTAAAAAACTGTTATCATTACCTTGTTTCAACATATATACATCTTTCATAGTCACATTTTTCTCAATATAAGCTCCAAATTACTGAACAAAAAATTTTGATGTCTCTTCAAAATTCCTCAAAGAATGATGAGGTAATTGATAATACCATTTCAATTCCATACTGCCAAGGCTCTTAGGGAACATCTTTAGCAACAACTTATCATCATATATAATATCATGGCATGTTGTCTTAAACATCCTTAAATATTCAATTGGATTCTCTATTTCCCTATAAATAGGTAAAATCAACATTGGAAAATGCTTAGGATAGAGCCTAAAAGTGACAATAAGGTCTAAGGGGTGATTGCATATTTCCTTGTAGTTTTAGGTGAAACTAGGAGGTTGAATAATATCCACTCTTGAAGCCAATTGTTTCACCACATTTGTAAAAATCTGCATATTAGGATTGTTGTTGTGCAATACCCCTAGGTTCCCTAGGATAGGGGTATAGGTAGGTTGTAGAAAGGGAACTTGGGCAATATTGGAGGCATTAACACTGTTATAGTATGGGTTATGATATGTGGTATCTTACTTTGAAGAATTACTAACATTTGGTGGAACAAAATAATGAATGTTGAGATGAGTAGTATGAGGAGGAAATTGAGCATAATTTTGAGATGCACTACTAGTTTGAGGGACTTGTGGAATTCCACCAATGTTTGTGGTCATGGTAGTAGCATATGTTGGTTTATGGAAAGGATTAACATCATTTGAAGATTCAAACAAAGGGTTTTTATGAAATTTCCTAGGAGAGATGGTAGGAGGAGGAGGCATCCCACCTTTTTTGAGTCAGGTTTCCTCTTACATAGTCTTAACCAAAGCCTCCTTATGGTTGTTTATAAAATCCCATATATGATCAAATGATGAGAAAGTGAAACCTCCATTGGGCCCCTTAAAAGGATCACAATTATTTCTAGTTTCTTCATGTTCTTCCTATTTTGCATCTAGATTGGGATTCTTCCTATCAACCTAATCATCTTCTTAAAGAATCTGATCATATTCTAAAATATTTCACTTACTTCGAAGGGTGGGAGCCATTGGGAGAAGGAGATAAAGGAGAAGATTAGAAAAAGATACATAAGAATATTTTAAAGATGCTCTTAATATTTTCTAGTTCTAAGAAAATAAAATTAGTGGTCTTGCTTAAAGTTTTCAATAAGAATAAAAGGATAAGGCTTCATATCTTGGCCACTAAGATGTGTTTTCAAGTCGAGTTCACCAAAGATGTAGAGGGCAAAAAATACCCTCCCATGTATGATTCTTGGCTAGATACACTAGGAGCCAAGGTGACTGTGAGGGTGTGTCAAATTATCTACACTCAAGGGTTTGAGGATCGAAGAGTTCACCAAGAATAATTTAAGGACCTGCTGCTTCAAGTTTGAGGTGGATATGTTTGATGTGTATATTGAAAAAAAACCTATGTTTGGCCTTTCTATAAACTAAACTAAATAAAATGAAATAACAATGCAAGACAAACAAATGTTCAAGAAGACAAGAAACTAAACCTAAAATAATTCTTGATTTTTGATGGTGATTGAACCCTAACTTGCAATAAAATAGATCTTTTCTCTTTTGAGCAAGGGTTTAAGAGAATGCATAAACAAAATTAACCCTAGGATGCAAACTATGTGCTTTTACACTTTTGAATACATAGAAATAAAAGGTCAAGTATTTTATTTTCTTTATGATCAAAATATAAAAGGGAAATAAACAAAAAGACTCACCAAATAGCCTAAAGATATACAAGGGCACTTACTTTATTTGATGGTTGATCCTAGCTTTAACTTGTATACAAATTATCCAAACAACTTTAACCTGCAAAATAACTTACAAAACCCTAGATAATTTGATAAGCATTAAGGGGCTTGCTTTGGCTGCTATATGATCAAGCTTGGAGGTATAGCAATCAATTCCCCATGGTCCTTTTATATGACTATTCAAAAATAAAATGATCTTTGAAATTTGGAACAGGTAAAAGCAAGATGGAATGGACATGTAATAATATTGAAATGAGATGAAACAGAATGTAGATGACAAAAAGCTAAAATGCAAGTAGCAAACTAGTATTTTGTGAACTAAAACTTTACCCCCAAGTCCTAATTGACCAAATGCATGTCCTATAATTAGGGGTAATGGATATGGCTTGAAAAATTCACACCTATATGGGAAGGGCATAAATTTTATTTAGATGTAATTTTTGGGTCTCAAAATGTTGGAAAATGTAATGCAAAACAACAAAAATAGAGGTAATGATTAATAATGCAAGTAAAAAACTTGGTTAGATAATGGAGGAAGAAAGAAACAATGAGAATATGAAGGAAGTACTCCATAATGGTAGACTTATCCAACCATCAAGACTCCTCCACTTGATCCCCAAGGGAAACCAACACCACAACAGAAAAACATCAAAACAATAATCCCACAACAGAAGAGCACTTGTTAGTGAACAGTGAGTGAGTTAAGATCTATGATTCTCCACAAATATTGATTAGGGGAAATATGAGATCAATCCTCTATTTATAATATGTTTGGAGTGCTAAAGGGTAGGAAAATGAAATTTCACCATGGGCAAGGGATGACACCAAAACGTACCGATGTGGGGTGGGATTTTTGAGAGAAAAATTCCTAGAATGTCAAATTCATGCGTAGTTATTACAAGGCATGAATTCTTGGGCACAAATTTGGTAAGGCTAAGAAAAATGACAAAGGAAGAGGGGGAAAAGGCCCCAATTTAACACTTGGTAAGTTTGGGTGGCTTCCTAGGGATCTAAAGAAATATTGACTCATTTTGATGGGTCAATTTTCCATGTCTACACCTATATTTTTTGAAAAAAATATGTCAATAACCACATAATTAGGGAAAAGCACTCCATCCCTCTAACACTTACTAGAAATAATTTATAGATTTATTGTCAAAGAAGTCTTACCCTATTTGATATGAATAGGAATAAAATATTAAATAGGAAACATTTACTAATATCAATGACATGTGTTCTAAATTATTATACTCTTTGAATTCCATACACAAACTATTTTATTAAATATACTAGAGGATGGCAACAAAGTATATTAGTGATAACCTCATTAAGAGCATAGGTGTCTTAATAACAATGAAACAATATCACATATATTATTTCAGTGAATAGAAGCAATTATAATCTAGATTGAAATAACCCAACAACTAGGATTAACAGTATTAGGAGCTTTCAACTCAAAAAAATACCTAAATAATTGGATCCGAATGTACAAATGTGTACCAAAGGACAAGCACCTTATTAGGTAGATATGGTATTCAGTACCAATATTTATCATTTGGCACATATGGAAGGATAAAAACTAGATATTTTTTTTATGATGAAAGATCCAATTTTTGAGTGTTAACCAATAGAGTGTTAAAGGAGATAGTCTTATACTAAAAATCTATATATCATAAACAACAAGACATTAGGAAATTAAGAAAAAAGGAGATACAACTATTATAATAAATGGATCTCCAAAATCTCCTAAATTTTAGACCACATGTTAGAATGGTCAAACCTCCAAAGATAAAGTTCCCTACACTTTTCTTTGATGGAGGTTCTAAATCAAACCTAGGTCATACAATAGTTTGTGGTGTGATACTAGTGGTACCACACTATGAAATGCTTTAGTTCAAAATTAATTTGGGAAAAATAACCAATAATGTTGCAAAATTGATAGGCTATGAAATGGTTCAAAAATTGGATTAGGAACAAGGCATTAAACAACTCCTTGTGTATGGTGATTCGAGACTTGTGATCTCTACCATATCTAAGGGGAAGGATTTCTCATTAATCCAACTATAAATGGTTTAGAGAATATTGAGAATTGGAATAGAAATTTGAATGTATACAATACTCCCACATTGGAAGGAGGTATAATATGGTGGTTGATCACCTTGCAAATGAGGCCATAAACATAGCCTATTTGCATATTAGAGTAATAAGAAAAAATAAAAGTAGACAATATGAGTGGCACAAATGATAGGAAGCATATGGCAATTTTGGAGCCTTTGGAGATTTTGGAGATTTTGAAAATTTTTCCACCCCTAAATATTTTGTTGCCTCTAGAAAACCCTAGAACATTATGTGATTCTAGATTTTTTGGTATATTTTCTTAGCGATTATGGTACCCTTTACATCTTTGGCACCTTTGGTATATAGTTGCACTTTTTAAAGTTTTGAATTTGCTTTTTTGTATGTTCCTTATTTTGGACAACAATATTATGACTTCCTCGTAGACATGGAAAATTGACCCACCTAAGTGATTCATTTTTCCTAGAGCCTTGGAAAGATCCTTAAACTTGTCCTAACATAACTTTAAGCCTTTATTTCCCCTTTTCCTTCCCTTGCATTTACTGTCTTCTGCCCATAGTTGTCTACATCTTCTTTGATGCATTTATTAGGCAATAAATGCATCAAAGAGGGGTAAAAATGTAGGCAATAAATGCATCAAAGAGGGGTAAAAATGTAGGCATGGAAAATTGACCCACATTTCATCAATTCTCATCAATTCATCCTTGTAGATCAATTGTCTAACCAATCAAGCCAATTCCACCTTTTGATGACCTAAAATTGGGCATTTTTTGCTTCAAAAAGTAAGGTTATCTTTGAGCCAACTTTTCACCCACTAAATTTTCTCCATTATTCTCAAAAATTATATCATTGGATTGACTCGAAAAGATATTTTTGATGATATAAGTTTTTTCCTGTTTTGACACCGTTTGGTCTCCCAAAATATAGAAAAATTGCATATGGATCTAAAGTCTAGGGCATGATTTTGATTTTTTTAGAAGTTTCTTAAGCTTCTAGGGTTTTTTTTAGGTCGGCCCTCCTCTGCATTTAAATTTTTATTTTCTTGCTCTTTTAACCTCTAAACCTCTTATAAAATAAGGTTTGGATCCTCTTTTTCAAAACAAGTATTTTAAAAATGATCTAGCACCCTAGCACTCTTGAAAACAATTTTCGTATGATCTAGCATTCAAACTTTCTTTGAGTTCTTTTTCTTGTATTCTTGGTTTGTTGCCTCCATGCTTGTTGTTGCTACTATAATGTGGGTTGGCTACCATTGATGATCAAGTAGAGTATTTCTTGATAAAGAGGGGAGGTCTACCCATCTAGGTCATCATATTGACTCCTACAACTTCTCCTTGCTTTGACCATTTGACCAATCGAGTATAATATATGTTTTTTCACATCTACTAGGGTTTGTTTTCTATTTTCGTTATTATTGCATTATGTAGGTACTTTTTATATGTTATAGTTTTCTCATAGTCATCTTTGATATTTCATATTTGAACTTCTATTTGCATGCCCAAGCTTGGGGGCAATTAGTGACCTCCAAAACCCTCATTTTGCACCTAGATAGCTCATTGATGTTTCTTCATTTTTTTAGACATTATAATTTGTTATTTCTTTGTCATAGATATATTTAGTACTTTGTAGTTGCTTGATTTGCACTCATATCTTGTATTTTAGTATACCTAGCTTGGGATAACATTTTATTCCCAAACCCTAGGTTCTAGCATTGCACTTTGTTCATCATATTTTTGTTAATCGTATTGTTGTTCGTTATTATTTTTTGTTTAGTTCATCTACATATTAGTTCATTAAAATTTTTAGTTAGTTCATCTATATGTAGAATATAAAAGGATGCACCATATGAAGCAATGTAAATAAAAATTAGTAAATGATGTGTATTGTATTTGTATTGTGCTTTCCATTCAATTACAATATTTGCCCTTACAAGGGTTAGACAAATATATAAGGGATTGATCTCATTTTATGAGTAACAATGGTACCTCGATCTTTTCATCGCTACAACATTAGAAGGTGGGTTTACTGCTACTTTTGGATCTGGGTTCCTACATTTGGAACTATGTTTATATCTTTGTGTTTGTTGGCCTGGATGTCAACCATCAGGGAGGTCGATAATCATGTGCTCTGACCATCTAGACATCAAACAGTTACAGTATTTGATCATCTAGGGTCGAATGGTCGGGTGTTGGAGTCTTCTACCACACCCAGGTTTTCTATTACATTTGTGTCTTCTCACTTTGAACCTAGAGCCTGCACACCGTGAAATATGAATGGTCAATAATATCAGTTGGATCTCCAAAAGTGAGGCCTAATTTTAAAATAGATTAGAAACCAGAGATATAGAAATGTAATAAATATTTATAAAATAAAAATACTAAATGAAGCACACATATATCTTACCCTTGTTTCATTATTCTTTATGTATCTATTATTGTCATGATGTTGTGTAGGGTTGTGTTGATATGCTGGGCTACACCATGTTGTATCTAGAAATTTTTGCACGAGCTAGAAGATGATCATTTGGGTCTAGATGACCATGAATCAATATTTTATAAGGTCATATGATCATGGGTTGTGGCATCATTTCACTAACGAAAGACTAGTTTGAGCTTGTAGAATGTTACACTTGGGGTCCAACACAGGATAGGCATAGAATTTACTTTAGGTTATTTGGGGTGTGAAGTGTGCTCGAGATTTTAGTAGCACTTCGATGCATGAACCATCCTCTCTAAAATGATAGCATAGGGAGTGCATCTATAGATTTCAGGATGGAGGAAGGTAGCCTCATCCAATTGATATGCACGCATGGATGAAATCACCTTGGGATCTCCTCCACTCAAGTGAACAATTAATCTTAACATGCTTGATCATCAATTAACTTTCTTTAAACAAAGAGCATGTTTATTTTATTTATTTATAAATAAATATTTCTTTAGCCACTGAGTTCAGTAAACTTGCGAAACTAAAGTGCAAGATATTTGTAAAGTAAAAATCAATAACACCTAGATAGCAATAATAAAATCAACACATGAAATATATTGCACAATGAAGAGATAAATTTGTATTAATATGGTGGGAGCCTTGATCTCCAATGTTACAATATAATGTGTATTGATACAATAGTTACAATTGAAGGGTTTTGAAAACCGTCATTAACAAAGAATATTTGGTGTCTTTTGCATCTTTTTTTACTCCAAACAAGTTGTAGGTGGGTATCCCTACGAGACCACCTGTGTTGCAAAAACCATAAAAATATAGTTTCTTGTACCTGCAAATAGATCAACAACACCAAATAGGTCAATAGCATATGCGAGGGATCCACTATGTGAGACCCTCTATAAAGCAAATCTACAAACCCTAGTGTTGTAAATTATGAAATGCAAGCTAAATATAGAAAAACGTAATATGTAAAACAACAAAAATCCTTACCTAATTTGTCAAATCCACACTTCTGCTTCTACTATTTGAAGGTGCATGAATGCTTAAAAGTGTTTGAGGGTTTTTCGGTGGTAAAATAAAAGGCTAGGAAACACCCTAGAGCGTTATGGAAGGGTTATCCTCACAACATTTCAAAGATGCTTAGCAGTGTCTAGGAAATGCTCAATAATGTTCAAGGGTTTATGGGATGGGTACTATAGAATCAGATATAACTAGGGGTTTTGGTGATAGAGAATGAAGGATGTGATGATGGTGAGGATGGAAAGGGTTAGCAAAATGCTAGGATTTGGATGAGAGTGGATGCAATGGCTTTGAAGATCTCTAACTTTTGAATTAACTAAACACTTAATTGTTTAACCCTTATTCACAAAAGTGAATGACATTTTTTAATTTACCTTTCAACATGCTAGGGTTTTGATGACACCAATGGGCAATCGAGATTAAAACATGATGAATGGCTAAGATTATAACTTTGATGTGTGGCATGGATCAAGTCAAATGGATGGCTGAGATTAAGTCATGATGAATGGTTGTGATTTATTCATATATAAATATATATATTTATATAAATATAATATATAAAATATTTATATTTAAATACAAATAAATATACATATATATAAATAAATAATGAATGAATGTGATTGGATGATGCGTGGATGACAAGTGGCTAGGATTTGGTGTCTACAATATTATCTTTGAATTTTAAATGATTTTCTCCATGTTGACTTCCTTATATTTTATGTGTTAGTTAACTTGCATGAGGTGTGATTGGAGTTAACTAGAGATTAGATTTGGGTGAGGACAATCCTCACCCATCTAGATAAGGATAAGGTAGAGGTGGAGTTAACTTGTGTTTATTTCTGGACAATGCGATCTTTCTCTGCACGTAACCAAGATGAATGATGTGAGGTGGAACTAAAGCTAACTATGGATGATGTGGCCATGGGGATGCAAGAGTGAGTGGTCCCATTGAGGAGGGTTAATTGATTGGGTAGATTAGGTAATAATTAACCAATTATTTAATAAATTAATTAGTCAATCAATTTAATTAATAACCTAGGTAATTGCACCTTAATTTAATATTAATTAATTTTAATTAATATACTAATTAATTAGTATTTAATTAATGTTAATTTTTGTGTCTACACTATATTTTAATTCATTAATATATCTTTTTTTTTAAATTGAAAAACCCCTTGTGGGGCCGCCTTGGTCTAAGAGACCACAACTAGGGGATTCTACACCGTCAAAGTCACATGGGAGTCGCGCCCTACCCTACCCACACTAACATTATCGATTGGATTTTGAGTACCCAATTCAACTTTTTGGTAGGGTGGAGATTCAAACCTGGGACCTCCCTTGGAGGATTGCCCTCTCCTCTCCAACTCACCTACAACACCTGGGTATTAATATATCTATTTTAGTTCATCTGTATTTTAATTCATTAATATATTGGGTTTAGTTCATCTATATTTTAATTTATTAATATATTTGTTTTAGTTCATATGCATTTTAGTTCATTAATATATATGTTTTAGTTCATCTGCATTTTTATTAGTTAACATTTTTGTTAATTTCATTTGCATTTTAGTTTATTAACATTTTTGTTAAGTCCATTTGCATTTTTAGTTCATTACATATTGGTTAGTCCATATGCACTTTCATTCATTAACAATTATATTTAGTTCATAAACATTTTTGTTTAGTCCATCTGCACTTTCATTCATTAGCATTTATATTTTAGTTCATTTGCATTCTATTTACATCAATTACATTCTTGTTTTGTCTATTTGAATTATTGCTCATTCTATTCATTTTGTTCACTTCACTTTCATTCATTTCATGTACATTCCTAGTCTATCCATTACATCTACTTGTTACTACATGTTCATTTATTCCAAAAATGTTAGCTAAAAGAAGCAAGGGGGCTTGACTACTGCACCTCCAAGCTCAGCCTTACAATGGCCTAAGAAAGCCCTTGAATACTAATCCAAATTTTCAAGTTTTTGCGAAGTTGTTTTGCACAATTCGTGGATTATGGATTTTTTGGATGCAAGATAAAGCTGGTGACCAGCCTTTCGAATTCAGGTGAAGAGTTATTGTTATCTTTTCTAGGCTATTTTTTAAAGTGTTTCCTTTTAAAATATTTTATGTTATCATTTATTAAATCATAAAATTACAAAAGAAAGACAAATTTACTTTAGGAATTGAAAGTGAAAATGCATGTAGTTTTGCATCTAGGTTAGATTGTTTGTGCATCTTCCTTGTGCCCTTGCTTTAAAAGATCAAAAGAATTTATTTTTTGTTAACAATTAGAACTAGATATCATTCAAATCAAGAATTATTTTAGGACTAGTTCTTATTTGTTTGCATTTGTATTCCTTGCATTGCTATTTCATTTATTAAAGTACATAGAAGGCCAAACATTAGGTGTTTGTTCAAATTTATATACAAAACATTCCAACCCCAAACTTGGAATGAGTTCTAAAACCATTTTTGGTGAACCCCTCTTCTTTGTCCATTGAGTGTAGAGAAAAAAATACCCTCGTAGTCACTTCAACTCCTAGCAGATCCAGCCAAGAATCATACATGGTAGGGTAGTTTTCCTCCTCTACATATTTGGTGAACCCGATGTGAAGGACACGTCTATAGTGGTCAAAATAGAAAACCTTTTTCCTTTTGTTTTTTTTTTGAAAAATTTAAACAAAATTATTAAAAAACTATTTTCTAAATCAGAAAAATATAAGAGAAAAAATTCAAACAATTCTATTTTTATTTTTCTTTTATTTTAAATTGATTCACATCTTTTTGTTATCCCTAAAAAGAACATATTTGTTAGCTCATTCCATAGCCTAGCCTCGTGATAGGGCACCACTTCCTTGGTGATGGAAAATTTGCATTAAAAGGCCCTATGAGTCAAAGTTGAATTGGACTTAATAATAATACACAGTGAAGGGGGTTAACCATTCCCACAAACCTTTATAAAGGGATCATCCTTTTTCCTGTGCTCAAAAACTTGAAAAACCTTTAATCAAGATTAAAATTAAACTGGTCCAATATCCATCATAGTTATGTAATAAAGCACGTATTTATCTTCAGAAAGTATATCACTAACCATACTAAACTAGTTAAGGTCTGGTAGGATTTGGGCTCCATCATAGCTTGGATTTCATCACCAAGCGTCTGTATGTGGGCATCCAAGTGAAGGCATTAATTTTAGATAAGTTCATTATACCTCTCCAAATTTTAATACATGCTTGTAGTTATAATATTGAGGCTATTAGTTTTGCATGTCTCACAATTTGATTTTCAATTGTGTAATATAGTTTTATTTTACTTTTTCTATTATCTTTTCTCTTAGTCCTAATGGCTCCCAGTCTTAGGAATAAGCAAAGATGACAAAATTGATAGAGAAGACCCCAATCTATAAAAGGTAGAAATTGTAGAAACTGGAAAGGAATTTGAGCCTATTAAGGGGCCTTATGGATGCCTCATCTTTACATATTTTGATCAAATATGGGGTTTCTTCAAAAGATATAATCCTACTTTGGACAAGGGTTTAGAGGTGGAACAATAAATTGAAGAGAGTGGGATGTTCACACTAATCCATTTTTCTAAGAAGCTCCTAATGTTAATATTTATCATCAACCAACATATATCACTACTATAACCACAAAAATTAAAATAATTACACAAGTTCCTGTGACCAATAGTGCATCTCATAATTGCTTTCAATTTTCTCATCATTCTACTCATCTCAACATTCCTACTTTTGTATTACAAAATGTTAATTATCATCAACAACAAGATACCACATTTCACAACCCATACCATAACAGTATCAATACATACCTCCAATATTGGCTAAGTTCTTTATCAACAACCTACCTATACCCCTCCCTTGGGGAACTTAGAGGTATTGCACGACAACAATCCTAAAACGCAATTAGTTTTAGGAATGGATATGATTCAACCCCCAAGTTTCACCTATAATTACAAATAAATGTGCAATCACCTCTAGACCCTATCATTACCTCTAGGTCTTATCCCAAGCATTTTTCCATGTCGTTTTTGCCTATCTATAAGGGAAAAGAAGATCCTATTGAACACTTGAGAATGTTTAGGACAACATGTCATGATATCATATATGATGACATGTTGCTTCTAAATACATTTCCTAAAAGCCTTGGTGGCATGGAATTAGAGTGGTATTATCAATTTTCCAATCATTCTTTAAGGAAATTTGAAGAGGCAACAAAGATGTTTGTCCAACAATTTAGGGCTTATAGGTCTGAGGTGTGGACCAATTGGTTCAACCAAATACCGTAAGTGGGGTGGAGGTCCAAGGTTCAAATATCGGGTCTCATTGAACTAAATGCTTGTTCCTTTCCTGGTGCTTTCAATGGTGTAAAAGGTTTAAAATGATTGTGGCATGGTGGTTATAGGGGCATATTGTGTGAAGATCTATGTGGCAGCTTCCAGGGTAGACAACACAAAATATTATGGTGGCCATAAAAGCTAGATAGACTACTTGGATTTGTGACAGCTACTGATTCCACCATGTTAAAAAAAATAATTCGGGACTTATGTTGAAAAGAATGTGACCATGAAGGATATTTACACATTGAAACAAGGTAAAGATAATATTTTTTAGAATTCTTGTCTCATTGGAGGAGTCTAGTTGAATGGTTAAGATATACTCTACCTCCTTGAGACATGATTGAGATATTCATTAGAAATTTACAAGAACAAATATCTTACAAGTTAGAAATAGTTATCACCTATTTCAATTAATCAATAGACTTGGCAAGAAGGGTAGAGTACGACCTTATTAGAAGAGAACAACTTAAAATTAAATAATATAGAACCACTAAGATGAAGTATAAGAATAATCATGTGGTAGGTGATGGGGTAATGAATAGTAGGTATGTTAGCAGTATTGTTAACACCCTATAAAATATGGTGTTGAGCCAACCTTAAAAACCTCCACAAAAAAATTTCATAAGACTCAACACACCTATGATAGTGGTCGTAAAAGATAACCCGATACCATGACTCAACATGCCTATGACAGTGGAAACCAATATGATTGAGTTACTTCCTATAAGGCAACCCAATATCATAGCTAATTGGTACAAGGTTGGTCAACACTATGAGTATCATAGAGTGGACACTTGAAATACACATGTAAGAGGTTGAAACATCAGGTCCTAATTGATGAAGAACATCTTGTTGTAAAAGTTTTTTAATCCAATCCTCTAATAAATAATCAACCACCTACACAACAAAAATCCACAACAAATTAAGACATGAGGATCTTCCAAGATCCTCTCCCTAAGCATAGGTAGCAGGTTTCTAATCAAGTGTCATATCATAATGTAACCTCTCCCTGTGATAATATGGTTGGAATGATAGAAACAACTCAAGACAACAAACACAAATGCAACAAACTCAACAATCTTAGCAGGGTATGAGTACTTCATCCAACCCACCTTCATAACCTCCTTTAGTTTTGAAGAGTACCCAAAAAGGGAGTGCAATATTTGAAACTCCACCTTTAGTATTTAAGCGACAACGCAATGTATCCTTTGACATTCAACAATAGCTAGCTAGTACCCTAGCCAAGATATCTTTCTTAGAACTCTTGCAAACTTCTCTTGTTCATAGGGGAGCTTTGTTAGATATTCTAAGATAATAATTTGTTCCTCTAGACATTTCCTCTAGTGTTATAGTTAATGTTGTGGGCCCTCTTAGAATACATCACATCATATTTTTAGACTTATAAAGGGATTCTTCCTTCTACATCACAAATTTAATTATGGAAACTTTTGTCAAGTGAATCTTTATTGACAATGGTTATTCAGACTTATGAAGGGATTCTTCCTTCTACATCACAAATTTAATTGGGGAAACTTTTGTCAAGTGAATCTTGATTGACAATGGTTCTTCCCTTAATTTATGCACTTATCAAATTTTCTAAAATTTTGGATTAAAAAAGGAAGACTTAACTAAATTCGATGTTATCATCAAGGCTTTCAATAATGAGTCCCAAGAGTCCTATGGCGTTGTATCCCTCCCCCTTAGGGTCAGACCTAAGATCTTATATATCTTGTTTTATGTGGTACCATGCCCTGCATCTTTTAATCTTCTTCTTGGATGTCCTTGGATCCAAGCAATGAGGGTTGTCCCTTCTACCCTTAATAAATGTTTTAAGTTCAAATTTAAAAACCATCTTGTCACCATTCTAAATGATCCTCAATTATTTAAATATTATTCAATGGTTGAGAAAGCTCAGTCTGGTCTCAACATCTATCCTTCAGCTTCATCATCCTCTTCTCCAAGTTCCTCATCTCAAATAACTAAGCAACTTAAAAATTTAAAAGTGAGTGAGAAACCTCTCATCAATGTTTTACCACAAGATAAAGTTAATTAATTATTTCAAGAACCTCTTATGGATATTTCCAAGCCACTACCTTCATCGAGGACTATGGGTTTACCCCGTAAAAAGGGTGAAGTTGTACACATTAGCATGTGTACCTTTATCTTTGTGGGTATGACCTTTAAAGAAAAGAATCATGGTAGCAATAATTTTCCTATGGAGCATTCTTTTGCCCATTGTTACTTGTACAATGACTACCCACTCCCTAAATAGATAATATCTAGCATGGAATATATAAATAAAGGTTTGGGATCACAACGAAAATGCATTCAAGAGCCTTTGGGTGTTAAATTTTAGCTTGGGAGATGTGTCATAGGCTACATTCCTAATAAAAATCAACTTCTACCATTTGATAATGATGATCACCTTATTAATTATATCGAATACTTAGATCATCAAGGGTTGGAGTGGAGTGATGAGGATGAGGGACCTCCTTTTCCCTTTGACATTCTATTCTATAATATCATAACTTTGGTGCACCCTAAAACAGTGCCTCCTTGGATGGTAAATAACTTAAATAACCAATGAACATAATGCATCTAAAGAGATATTATGTATGATCCAAATTCATTCATTTTATATTGCACTTAGTATAGTTTCATGTTGCAGTTGCTTTTCTTGTTCATACTACATGATTTCCTAACATATGTTGCATGATTTTCCTGGCATTCTATTTCACTTGCATTTTTGCTTGTCATAATTGAATTGCTATTTGCTCATGACTACTTAATCATATATATTTTTGGGTATTTCATGATAATGGTAAGTGATGATACCTAGTTAGGTTGTAGCTCACATGTATTGCACTTTCACTAGTGATTTTATGCCTAGAAAAGTCTCCAACCTAGGGCACATGCATTTTTATCACTTCTCTTTTCTTCTTGTATTTCCTGACTTTGAAAGTTTTTCTACAATGACCATCAATTTCTCTTCAAAGTCAAGGAATACAATTCTCTTCTTGGTGTATCTTTTTCCTTTGCATGCAATACAAGGATATACGTTCTTCATCTATTCACTCATATTTGCTTTCACACTTCTTCCTTCTTGAATTTTCAATCGTTAAGCAATCCTTGTGGGATAGGGTAGATACTGCATGAATGCCATTGACCATACTCATATGATCACTGACTATCTTACACACGCCCTTTAACCATTGAAATTTAAAAATGGATGCACACATACTATTCTTTACCTCATTGCTCCTCACTTCCCTCCTATCTCTTTTCTAACACACCACACACTCACATATTGCTTTACTCAGCTTGCTTTGTCCATACACATTCTTGCACACATTACACACCTAGTGGTTAGTACTCACTTTGGCATATCATACACACACAACACCCATTACAGAATAGCTTCATGACCATACATGAGGGTTAGCCTCGATCTCCATCATTTGTAAGCATGCATCCTAGCAGGTATATCTTTCTTTCTCTCTGGCCATTTTAGCGAGCACTACATCCATAGCGGGTATCGCTCCATATTTTTCCATCTTAGTAAGCACTACACCCATAGTGGATTTATATCCACACACTTTTCCATATTCTTTGAGAATAACACCCTTTTGAATAGCTCCATGGCCACACATGAGGGGTAACCTCCATGTCGATCATTTGCGAGCATACATCCTTACAAGGTTTCACTCATCTTCTTTTCTTTAACCTTTGGGCACTTTGTTTTCTTCTTCTTATTTTCTCTTCTTCTTCTCTTCTTTTGTCTCTCTTTCTTCCTCCCATCTGCTTATTCATGCATTTCATATCATACTCATTATATATTGTATTTATATTTCATTTAGTTAGCTTCATTCATCCATCATGCATTGCACCCATTATGTTTGTGATCATCATGCATAAAAAAACCAATAACAACAAAAATAAAATCAATTCACATAATGCACACACATTTTTCACACCATAAGTAATCAAAATGAATTTGGATTTTTATTGCTTTTGTCTTTTTACTTTTGTCTTTTTATTCCTCTTTTCCCTCTTGTTCTTCCTTTTCATTCTCTCTTTCTTTTCGTTTTTTACAACTCTCTTTTCTTCTGCATCCATATTTTTTAAGTTTTCATCTAGAATTTGACATTCCTTCCAAAAATCAAGGGGTATCCTAGCCTGAGAGATATTAATGTCACTAATGCCTTGATTTACATGTAAAAGTGTGAAAATAATACCAAAATTGCACAACCTCTTTCTTCTAAACCAACCATTCTTTTTTGTTTCCTTTTTGTCTTCCTCTTTATATTTGTTGTCTCCACTTATAGGTGTCTACATCTTTCTTTGATGCACTTTATTAGGCCATAAATGTATCAACAATGGGGTAAAATATAGACATGGAAAATTGACTCACCTAAGTGATTAATTTTCCCTAGAGCCGTCGAAAAACCTTTAAACTCATCCTAACACAAGTTTAGGCCTTTCTTTCCCCTATTCCTTCCCTTACATTTGTCATCTTACTCTCATAGGTGTCTACATATTTCTTTAATGCATTTATTAGGCCATTAATGCATCAAAGAGGTGGTAAAATATAGACATAGAAAATTGACCCACTTTTCATCAATTCTCATCAATTCATCCTTGTAGATCAATCATCTAATCAACCAATCTAATTCCACCTTCTGATGACCTAAAATTGGGTATTTATTGCTTCAAAAATTAAGGTTATCTTTGAGCCAACTTTTCCCCACAAAATCTTCTTAATTCTTATCAAAAATTATATCATTGGATTGGACTCAAAAAGAGCTTTCTAACAGTGTAAGTTTTATCATGATCTTCTCGTAAAATATAGAAAAACTACATATGGGTCTAAAATCTAGGGCGTGATTTTGGTTTTCTAAAAATTTCTTAAACTTCTAGGGTTTTTTTAGGTCGGCCCTCCTTTACGATTAACTTTTTTAATTCCTACTCTTTTGACCTCCAAACCTCTTATGAAATGATGTTTGGATCATATTTTTTGGAACAAGTCTTTTGAAAGTGATCTAGCACCCTAGCACTCTTGAAATCAATTTTTGTGTGATATAGCATTCTAAATTTCTTTGATTTCTTTTTCTTGTATTCTTGGTTTGTTGCCTCCATGCTTTTTGTTGCTACTGTGATGTGGGTTGGCTACCATTGGTGATCAAGTAGAGGAGTGCTTGACAAAGAGGATAGATATACCCACCTAATTCATCATCTTGACTCTAGCAACTACTCCTCACTTTGACCATTTGGTCAATCAGGTATAATCTATAGTTTTTTGTATCTACTAGGGTTTTTTTTCTATTTTTTACTATTGTTGCATTATGTAGGTGCTTTTTATTTGTTATAGTTTTTTGATAGATAGAAGGGGTTTTGAAAGGAACCCTAAACCTTTTACAAATCCAACAACAACTAGATATCCACTATAGGTCCAAAAACCCAAAGCAAGATAGACTTCCCAAAGGAGAACCCACAATCCCAAAGGTCATCTTTGGGAAACACTAAAAGAGATAAAAATAGGATAGAAAAACTAGAAAATAAAGTTACAAAAGGATTACAAGTCAAGATCACCAAAGGACCACAATTACTTAGATGTATCAAAATTGTTTTGATCATTGATAGTGGTAGAGACATCATCGACCACCTTGGAATTCCCCTTCTTTTTCATTTATGGCTTATTGGAGAATGGTACAAGTCATGTTGAAGGTTATGGACGTATTATCTAGCATATTATCCAAAAAGGGTTGATGGGTTAGAGTTGGTCTTCATCTGGGTATCGTCCTTCTTTAGGCAAAGAGCTCTTATAGGGATTACTTCTACCTTGGGCTTCTTATGCTTAATTGGAGTGTCATCATCAAAAGAAACCTGGTCTCACATAACCCACTTGCTAGTTGTTCTCTTAACTCTATAAGAGTGGTGCCTAGATTCTATTCTAATAGAAGGTAGGGTGGAGCCCAAAACCTTTTTACCTTTTGAATTCCTAGTATCAATGGATGCCTTCTTATCTTCATCACTCAAGGTGATCCTTAGGTGACTATCATGATTAGTACCAGAGGCAGGGGGCTCACCAAGAATACCAACAATAGTGATGATGGCCTTTTGGATCTCTTTCTATAAAATATGTTTATACAAAATCATATGAAGTCCTTGATGCTTTAGGTGGGTCAATGAGCTATCTCTAACACTCTCTACCAATAGTTCCATTGATCTTAGCAGGTATTCTGGAATGTTGATATCTTTAAAGTCCCTCAAATGGTTCGAGAAAGCTAGGTGAAAGCTTTTGAGAGGGACATTGATCTCATCCATAGTGAGACATTGATCTCATCCATAGTGAAATACTACATAATCAGAATCATTACCCTGTTCTAAGATACCATAAGCCCCTCTATGATGATCCCACCCTTCTCTTTGGCCAGCTTCTTACCCTTTTCTTTGAAATAAAAAATATCCCATTCCAAAGAATGTCTGTCATGGTGAATGATTTCCCCATCATTTAGGAGCTCCATCACCTCAGCCAGTAGTTATGTACTCACCTTTAAATTGAGCCCCTAGATAGAAACATGACCTTTGTCCCAAGAATTAGTTAATTCAAGGGAAAGCTTAGGGTCATTCTCATAGAATTTTTGTAGAAAGGGCATAGACCCATGGGTCTTCAATGTTTCCTTGACATCAGCATCCAAATGCAAAGATTCAGGTTTGAGGAGTGTCATTACAATACTCTCTACTTTTGCTAAAGGATTTAGGAATAATTTTTTGTGGTCGTCATCCTTGAGATTGATCAATTTAACTTGAAATTGGAAAATCGAAGGGACTGGAACATCTTGGATGCGCATGCTACAAGATATAGAAAACTCATTGCTCCATATCCGTTGATGGTACCAGGTGATCTTTGGCATGTGAGTCGATTGAGCATTGGGGTTTTCATGTCTAATGGTAATAAAGCTAGATTTGAAATACAATCTCTTGTGGTTGGAAATAACATTGGGGAAGATGGTGTATTTAGTCCCTTTGTTGATTTAAAGATTATTTTTGACACAAGGAGACAAATTTTAATAACACTTCTTTCGAGGCTTATTTAGAAATTATGCTTCTGGTTGGAAGAAGTGATCCATTTATAATTTTATAAATACACAAACATGAGCTTGCTCCTCTTGTCATGCTACTTAGTTGTGGATTGCCATAAATGCTTGTTCCACTTGCTCCCATTTTTTCACTTGTCATGATGATTGGAATTGGACTACCACATATGATTATGGGAACAAAGGGACCCACTTTCAATAATATCATTCGTAGAGCTGGATTGCCACAAATTGTAATTGCTCCTATTATTGTGTTATTTGGAATTGGATTGCTATGTTCGTTTGTGGGGTCTTGACTTGGAGCCCACCAAAATTTTAGGGAGATGAATGCTAGGCTTGGGAAAAGTTTTCTCAACCTCACAATCATGTTGGAAGGAATGGTTTCTCATGATGGGAGTTTCATTCCAAGAATTGAACTGACAATGTTGTTGATGGGGACATATATACAAGAGTTCGACCAAAAAAATGTCAATATGGCATTGCTCAAACGATCACCCCAATCTTAATATGGCATTATAGTAAGTATATTCTTTGGGGATATATCAATATGACATGGAGACTTTGGGGAAAATTAAACCACCACACATGAAGGAATTCTCCATCCACACCTAAGTTTGCAAGCACATCAAAAAATTTATTCTCTTCTCTGTACACATATTAGATTTTCAAATTTGTGTGTTTGCAAAGGAACCTTCTAGATTCACCAATGAGATTGTAAACCTTCCAAGTCAGAGTTTGAATTCCTTTTAAATAGTTAATGATATTGAGAGAGTCACCTTCTATGATGAGGTGATCAAGACTTAGGCCATCCATGATTGAAAGACCTTGATAAAGCACTTTGGCTTCAACCATATTATTATATTGAATGCCAATATTTTTAGCAAATGCAAGTATGATTCTTCCATGGTTATCTCTAACAATTCCACCACCTCCGACCTTGCCTGGATTACCTTTGGCAGTACCATAAAAATTGAACTTGATCTAGCCCATAGGAGGGGAAGACCATATATTTTTGAATCTATCAATAGGAGGAACATAGGATCCTGTAGAGACAAAAGGAAGTTTGAAGAAAGCAAATAAATGCTTCTCCAAACCAATCAAAGGGTTCTCAAAGGACTTGACCAATTGAGTATTTTCAATGGCTAGGGTGAGGATGCAAAGGAAAATAAAATGGGTATCCTTGGATGACTCACAAGATGCTCTGTTATTCTACTCTAACTATATTTGCCAAAGGTAATGGAGCAAATAGAAATACCAAAGAGATTTGAGTCGGGTGTTGGAGAAGGGATTGGATCATTGTTCACACAAATCTAAGATTGATTTCGGTTGAACCCATGCAATACTAACAGCATCAAAATGGTTATTCATAATGGTAAGAGAATATAAACACTCGAGGAATAAGTGATAAATAAACTTCCAATTGGATTTGCAGAGCCCTCGGTTAGGAAGAATTAAACCCTTGACTAGGAGGTTATCAATGGTTAAAATTCTATTTTGGAAGATAAGCCAATAAAATAAAGTGACCTTGGAAATGAGATTTTTGAGCCAAAAAAATCTAACAAGGGGTCAAAAAGCTAGGCGATAATCTTGGAGGTGATATGCAAATTTAACAATGAATTAGACGTCATCATAGTGACTCCAGATAGGAGTGTCTTGGGAAGGCTCATTCAGGATGACACACATTCTGAGAAGATTAGAAATTTCTCAACATTGTTATTTTGGTCATTGCTTAAATTATTTAGAGGAGTTGACTTCCACATCCATAAATGAGAGGAATGAGAGAAAAAAAAGGAATTTTATTATCATAAAGTTGATCAATAACAGGTTTCAGGACTGCAATATCGGTATCATTGAGCAGCGATTGATCCTTTAACCAAGGGCCACTCCAAAAATTAATGTGTCTTCTATATCCTAGCTACCATCTTAATCCATTTATGATAATGGCTCTAGTTTTAATAACAAAGTTCCATATCCACAATCCATGAGGAAGAGGCTAGTCATCAAGGAAGGAGGTTTGTTGAAGATATTTACCTTTGATGATATTGTAGATACTAAAATCACATCAATTCAATTAGGTGACTAAAAATAATGGCTAATTGACACCATATGGTCCCCTAGGGCAACCCTCAGAGGTTTAATAGTGGTCCTAACCACTTTTGGGAGCTTTTACCCCACTTTTGGGAATTTTTGGGCCATATAGGCACCACCATCCTACCGAGGGACAAGGGCATGCCCTCGTCCCTGGGTGGGACGGTCAGGGCCTTTGACCAAAGAAAGTCAAAATTGGGTTAAATGGCACCCAAGGGCTACCAATTATCCTGTCTGTTTGAGCATGCAGGCCTAAGGGCATAGAATCCTCATGACATCTTGTAGAATAGAGGCCAAAAAGGGAAATTCTCTTCCCCCTCCAATGCATGCTAAGTTTTGGACAAATGATGTCTCTTGCCCTGCATGCCCTTGCATGCCCATTTTCCCATGATCCTCCTTTGGCTATAAAGTGGATCCATTTTCCACACAAATTATGGAGAGAATTTTTTAGACATAACGATGAAGTGCTACCAAGATTTCCCCTCAACCTTTTGTGCCCTTTTCCCTCGAAATCTCTACCTAGCAACGGAGGTTTACGAGAGATACAAAAGGCATAATGTGCTTACACAAGCAAACCAATTGAGTGAATGTCACCACAAAATTTGATTATAACACTATTGAGAGGGTTTTTGACCAACTCACAAAGGAATTTGTGACAAATAATCAACAGAACTGGTGGTCGTCCCACCCTAGGATGGTCCCCATTCTATGACAGTCCCCATTGTCCCTACAAGGGATGAGGATTAATGCACAAATTTTCTACTATTTTTAATTAGGTATATTATAGGTTATATTATGAGCATGTTGTCCAAATTTCATGCAATTTGGAGTTATATTGAGTGAGATATTGCATTTTTAAGGTTTTGCAGGTTTTCGGAGATCATCTGAAGATGCACATGACTGATTTTGAAAATATGATCACATGGTTATTCTTAAAATGTCATTTTATGTATTATTTTTATTTTATTTGGAAATGTTTAGGGTCAGAAATTGCTCATTTTGGGTTTTGTAGGCTTAAAAAGCGCACTACGAATGTGCAACATAATCAGATGCAATTTATGTTCTATTTATGATTATATCTTCCCAAAATAATCTATTATGCATGTATATGTTATTTCATATAATTTGGAGTTGTTTTAGATACTTGCACCTGCATTGTATATTTACACTTTCTAGTCTATAGTTGCATGTATTGCTTTTGCATGTTTCACATTACGCACTTATTTTTTAAAGAATCTGGTTTCCTTCTGTGCAGGTGCAGGTTTTACAGTGCATAAGGAAGAAGCACAAGATCAAAATATTGAAGGACAAATTGGTGGTATTAAAGGTTCACCCACCTCCATTGTGGGTACGAGGAAGAACATTGGAAGTGCTTGCGAGCTATTGAAAGGATTTGATCCTTAGGCACCCTATTTTGTAATAATTGTATCAATCCAGAGCCCTCAAGGGGAAATTTATGTAACTATGATTTGATCCACCAAAATAATAGAAGAAAACTTCATTTCACTTCATTTCTTGCATTTTGGTTATCTTGCCATGTTTACTTGCATGTTTCCCTTTTGATGCTCATCACACATTAGCGATAGATGCATATTGTTTAGATTCATTAAGTGCACCATCTTTCCCATACTTCAAAGGTGATAACTTAATGAAGTGATCATACTGAAGAAAATAATTAAAGAGAATCACATCGTTTTTCCCATAGATGCATATTGGTTTCATCTCCATACTTTGGTGGGTTTACATGACCATGACTTTCATTGCCAGTTGTCAAGTTGCAAGCATACAGGTGAAATCCACTTAAACACAAGTATATCATCCAACAAAATTCAAACATGTGATCAAATGTCTTCTTTACAAACAACATATCTAAACACACAAAACAACTTAAGAGACACACATTAATCCTTAAAAGAGATAATCACTTGTTTTATTGAGTGTTTCCTTTCTTGTGTGTTGTTTTATTAAGAATTTGTAAAGGAGATAATCATCTAGGGTTTGGTAGAGAGTAGCAATGGTGTGCACCTATAGCCAATCCCAATCAAGGGTAGAAGCTGCAAAGGATGGACTAGAAGACACAAGTCATCTCCGCTTTAGCCCCAAGGACTTAGTCATACCTCCTTGGTGGACCTCTACTCACTTAAGTCCTAGGCCAGTTGGGCAAGAACAACACCTACATGGGAGTCCTATGTGGGAAACACATATGGGTTGTGGGCCTTATTTGGGAGAGTTTTCCTGATATGTAGACACATCACATGCCTTCTTTAACGAAAGGTAACAGTGCATTGAGGCACAAGTAGACAGAGCAGTACCATGCATCCACGTTCTTGATAGGTTTAACACGTTCGCTTATGGGCTAGAGCATGACTTCACAAATTGGGTAGGGTCGATTGATCATACTTCACCCTTACACTACCCTAATAGGTTCCAGTAGCTTAGACAATAGGAAGGTATGATCCTCGTCGATTAGGGCAACCAAAATCAGCCCTTCCCTTCCTCATCAATTAAGGAAGGTATGAGAAAATCCTAGATTATCCTTAAGACCAGTATACTACACAAGTACGATGTGCCTCTACGCCAGTTGAGTATAAAAAGCATATGCCCAAGGCCAAAACTTAAGTAAATGCAGCTACCCTCGATCAATGGAAGCATACGATGGATATTACAAATTATTTTGAACGAGGTAGGCCTTAGGGTGTGACTCCTAGGCCTCTTAGGCCCCACACAGTAGAGCAGATCAATCAAGAGGTAGCAAGATATATGGAATGCCAAGTGTAGTTCAAGAAGCTTCAATGAGACAAAGAGAAACTAGACCTCTTGCACCAACTAGAAAAAAAAAGAATCAAATGACAAACCAATGAGTTGTTTCAAAAAACTTTACATAAGAGGGTCCCTACCCCTAGAACATACAGATAGGAAATCCATATGAGGCAGCCCACTCTAATTCAAGATAGGTCTCCTAGGACTTATCTAGTATTACCTCCACGACCTCCTAGGCCGAATCAGGACTTGCCTCCCTGGCCAAACATAGAGCACCCACTATAGGAAGGTACCCCTCTCTATAGGTTGGCTCAGGAGATGCTCTGTGGGGATTACATTGAGCATGAGCTAGAGATGGAATATATGGAAACACCTTATCAAGGCATGGGGGTTAACATACCACTAGCCCAAAATAGACTTGATGTTCCTCGTCCTCCATCACAGGATCGGAACAAGGAAGCAAAGATATAATCTTTAGATGTGTATCGGGCATTGCTCGAGTGCTTAGAGTCAGTAGAGAACAAGACCTCTAGGTTTGGTTCCCAGAAGCGTACTCTACATCAGTTACATAGTCAACTGCTCCATCCTTTAGTACCTATCCCTTCCTATCCAAAATAGTTTAATATGCCTCATATGGCTACCTTTAAGGGAGAAGAATATGCGTAGGAGCATGTTACCAAATTCCTGAGCCAATGCTTTTGCATCTAGGATAACGATACTTTGCTTTTGAGGATATTATTGACTACCCTCTCTGGCCCAACTATAGAGTGGTATACCCAACTCCTAAAGCATAATATCCACAATCTGGATCAACTCATAGACACATTCCTAGATTGCTTCACCTTCAATACCAAGTGAAAGGTGACACTAGATGATCTCATTGGGTTGAAATAATATAATGATGAGTCAATCATGACTTATGGCAATAGGTGGCAAGCATTACTCACCAAGTTGCCATACCTACTCCCCATGGCAAATTTGACTCAGATGTTTGCCAAGAGCTATCTAAAGCCGATCTCCTTATTGCTGCAACTACAACAATATCCAACTCTTGAAGATGCTCTAGCGTAAGCTAGAACAATCAAAGACATCAAGATTCAAGAGGGAGAAATTGCAAAGCCTTGCAAGAAGGATTGGAACAAGAATGTTAAGAATAGCTCAGCGCAACCTAAGCTAGTAGTAGTCAATTAGGTTGCCATTAATTTCCAAAGACCATCACAAATCGCACTACCTCAAAAGAAAAATTACCAGGCCACACCTAGGAACTATAACAAGGACAACCAGAATAATCAAGGGCAAAATCAACAACATCATCCCAAGTGATAGTTCACACCCATTGCAGAGTCTATGGACTCTTTTTTTGAGTGCCTCTTGGTGTCTAACGTGATCAATCTGCTTGAGAGTCAACCTATCCAAAGGGTACCGAGAAGACCTATACTATAATTTTCATAGAAAAAATAGGTTGACATACAAATATGCTATAAATTCAAGCATCTGGTACAAGACATGATCGATAGGAATGTCCTTCAAGTAGACAACCCTATCACACCAAACAACCAATAGATGGGTGTTTTTAAATACCCATTGCCTACCCATGTGGAGCAGGCCAAGCCAGTGCTCCAAGTGAATGAGGTTCATCATGCACCCCCTAAGCAAGGGTTCATCGACATGATTAGCATTGTGATGAGGAACAAGAGGTACCCAAGCACAGTCACCCTGCCTGTGACTTCAAGTGACATTCCTTCGACATCGTAGTCATTACCGCCTCCAATACCGAATCTCCCACCTAGGCCCTTGGCCACAATCAAGAACAAGCTAGCTCAAAGCCTAAGAATGACATCTACTGGGCTCTCCATCTATGAGCTCATTCAACAATCTCCACCTCATAGAGAAGCTCTAATGGAGATCCATAAGGTAATTGAGCTACAGCCCCAAGAGTCTAACTCCTTCAACAATTTTGTGGGGCATGTTCAAAAATATACATAATCGGTGATTACCTTTCAAGAAGATGAGCTTAAACTGGTTCCAAATTATATGGTGGATCCCCCTTACACATCATCGCATGTGTAAACGGAACACCCTACAAGAGAGTGTTGGTAGACACTAGTTATTCTAGTAACATCATCACTACAACAACCCTCAAGCATCTTGGGCTCCCAACATCTCATATTGTCGCATCTACATACACCCTTCAAGCATTCAATGATGCCATATGATCAACAATTGGTACGATAGTCCTACCCATTCAGGTAGGGGAAAATACTATACCAACACTATGCCACATCTTGGAGGGTGATATTGCGTACAATATCTTTCTAGGTAGACCTTGGATTAGGGACATGAAGTGTGTCCCCTCCATCACTCACCAATGTCTAAAATATACTTATGAAGGGCAATATCATGTTGTCTCTGCAGACCTAGAACCCTTCAAGTACTACAACATGGTGCAACAACTCCTCAAGTCAACCTTGTCGTCCACCCATCGACATGTTTAGCTGAATGAATCCAACCAAGATCTGACTTCGTCACCATCATCTTCATTCAATCCATCATCATATCATGCCATACCATCCTCATCATCAACACCCCCATTATCAGTGAATCCTCTATTGAGGGACATGGGAAAAAGGCCTATTAATGAGTCCCAACCAACCATATCCACCATCTCCCTAGGAGAGATTCCTAGCCTCGTAGATGAGGAGCCACCTTATGAGGCCAAAATTGAACCAAATCAAGCCTCGCTCTTGCCCCCTCCTTCTCCACAGCCATAGGTCACAATGCACCTAGTTACCACTAATTTAGGAGAATACATGGTTAAGAATGTCACAACAACCCCTACTATCGAGTCGGTGCAAGATATGGATCAACCTTATCTTCCCATAGGCACTATGGCACCTCTTGGAATTCCCCCTAATTAGACAAATTTCATTTATAGGGATCTTGACTATGGCATCGAGCCTTATCAATAGGAAGAGGATGAAGAGCCTTTTTTGAGGATATCAACTACATGTCCAACCCTGACTTCACCATGAGGTATCTTCACCTCTATAATTGACACGGCTATAGATTGGGCTTGTATGAGCAGGGCACTCACATCCCTTACCAACCCTCATATCAAATACATTATGATAAGTCAGGATTGGGGTATAACAAGCATGTGCCTCTAGAGGTCCTCATCGATAGTTTGCAGCACCTAAGCTTGAACTATCAAGATGAGCTTGCACATGATCCCCACACCAATCCCAATAGAGCTTACTCACTAGGGGACTACTTCTTCGTACTCATAAGTAGCCAAGAGGAATTTTGCAATGTTATCTAATCTTACGAGAGAGGTGAAGGTTCGTGTCCCCTTCCCCATGATAGTGAGGAAGAAGATCAAGGGTCTCCTTATGAGTGGACATCTAATGATGAGTCAGAGTATGAAGTGATGTCCATCAACTCCTCTAGTCTGCATGTCGAATATGCATAGATTATCCCATTATATGATGAACACAAGGGGTATCTACGTATGTTCCCATTACACCATCCTATCTGGTGATAATTTATACCTGCAGAGGAGAAAGCTCATCGACAACCACATCGACCACCTCTGGTCATTCCACCTCCACCTCAACCACCACCTAGCATAAATCATCTGTCCATAAACATGATTTCCATAGACCTCCATGCACCCCTACAAGATCTGAATAACCTGTCAAAGCCACTGCACCTCGACTTGGGGGTAATCAACTTTGAATGGGGAGATTATTGCCCATCATCCTCCAAGTATTGGCCTTGTGATGAGATGTTACAACCATTTCATTTTTCCTCAAGGTCTACTCAATATGTCTTCCAAGCTGACATTGAACCAAACATTCCAATTGATGATCTAAACCCAGTTGATGACATTCAGTTGATCCCTACTCCCCACCAATTGGAGGAGGGGTCACATATGTCAATTGAGCCAATAATTTATAAAGATATTGGCTTAGATCACAAGAATCCTCAATGTATTAAGTTACGGGAAAGCTTGTCCCTCGTCGAGCAGGCCGATTACATAACACTTCTCACAAAGAAGAAGGAAGCCTTTGCATGGAATTACAAAGAGATACCGATACTGGATCCAAATATAGTCATGCATAATCTAACGCTTGATCCCAAGGACAAACCAGTTAAGCAAAATATAAGAGAAATGCATTTGAAAGTAGCCTTAATGGTTAAAGATGAGCTACAAAAACTGATGTATGCTAAGTTTATCATATCAATGGACTATCCACCATGGCAGTCCAACATGGTTCCCATAAAGAAGCCTAATGGGAGGATTCGCATTTCAAGACCTGAACAAAGTGATTTCTAAGGATGATTTCCCTCTAATGAGCACCGACGCTCTAGTAGATGCTACAACGGGCCATAAAATGCTATTCTTCATGGATGGTTTCTATGGATACAACCAAATTTGTATCAATATAGAAGACCATCTCAAAATGGCATTCACAACACCTCAGGGAATATTTTGCTATAAGGTCATGCCTTTGGTCTTAAAATGCTAGTTCTACCTACCAACATGCCATGACATACATCTTCCATGATTACATGCATAAGATTTTGGAAGATTACATGGATGATTTACTGGCCAAATCATTATTACGCCATGAGCATCTCGATGTCTTGCGCAAAGTCCTCGATTGCTTTATTGAGCATAATGTGAGACTCAATCCCAAGAAGTGCATCTTTAGTATCACATCTAGAAAACTTTTGGGATTTATAGTCTCCAAATGAGGCATCGAAGTGGATCCTGACAAGGTCAAGGTAATCCTCGAGATGCCTCCCCCAACTACCATTAAGCAGTTGTGAAGCCTACAGGGTAAGGTTGCATCCATCAAGCACTTCATAGCACAATTGTCGGACAAATATCGATCCATGAACAAGCTACTGCATAAGGGGGTTGCATTCCATTGGGATGATGAATACCAAGCTATCTTTGATGCAATAAAACAATATCTGGCTTCGTCACCAATATTGGCTCCACCCTAACCAGGAGTGTCATTCTGCTTATACATCTCAACCACCAAGATTGCATTGGGTGTCATGTTAGCCCAAAACAACGAATTGCATAAGTAACATGCTACTTACCACCTTAGCCACACCCTGGTTAGTTATGAAATCAAGTACACATACGTTGAAAGGTTATGCCTAGCAGTGGTTTTTGCCATCAAGAAGTTGTGCCATTATATGCTTAGTCATACCACGTATGTTATATCAAAATATAATTCGTTGTGATACATGATGAGTCATACTTATCACAAAAGTTACACGGTGAAATTGATCATGTTGTTGATGAAGTTTGACCTAGAATCTATATAAAAAAAAATCAACTAAAGGTCAGGTCATTGTCGATCAACTCGTAGAAGCTCCTCTCTAGGATGAGTAGCCTCTTAGCATAGAGCTTCCCGATGATGGAGTCTTCTACATTTTAGAATCACCTAATTCTGACGAGCCCGAGTCATAGGCTTATATGAATCTATTCTTCAATGACTCAAAATGCAAGAAAGGGGGTGGTGCAAGGATCATGTTTTTCAAACCTCAAGGGGCCCCTATATTTCAAAATTGATTTCCCATGCACTAAAAAAAATGCTGAGTATGAAGCCTTGCTCATAGGTCTTCAAACGACTGTCACCATGAAAATAACCAAGCTCAACATTTTTGGAGACTCCTTGCTCATTGTAAACTAGGTCAAAGAGGATTTCCAATGCAAGTATCCAGTTCTGCAAGCCTATAAGGCCCTTTTGGACAAACTCCTGGCAAATTTTGAATGGTACAATATAGAGGCACTCCCTCGCTCATCTAATCATTTTGCAGATACAATGGCCTCCCTGGGGTCCTTGATCTCGTAGAACCCTACTGATGATATGAAAACCATTCAAGTCAAAATACTATCATAATCTACGATTGAGCGTGAGAACACTCAATCCACACCATAAGTCCACATGATTCAGATTGAACCTCATCAGGATAGGTTCTCACAAATTCACCAGTGCTTGAATCATGTCGCTTGGGGGACTCTATTCCCTCAAACCCTTTTTGATAGAAACACAATGCTATTCTTACAAGTTCTTTCCCAATCAGCATTCACTCAGGATGAACTTCAAAAGGGGCAGACAATTCATGCAATCGAGGCTTCCTCCCATCAGGACTGGTCTACCCAAATCAAGGATTACTTGAAACAATGGTAATATCCTTCTTGGGTTGTTGTGTTCCGCAAAAAGGATATTTAAATAAAAAGCTAAAAAGTATGTCTTATTAGGATATATTTTGTATCGTCGAAGCTATGAAGGTATCCTTCTTCATTGCCTAGAGCATCAAGAGTTAGTTTGGGCAATCACCCAAGCACATGATGGTACTTGTAGTGGCTATTTCAGTGGCATGGCCATCACAAAGTGCATTCTTCGCATGGGCTACTTTTGGTCAATCTTAGAGTGAGATTTATGCACTTATGTTAAGAAGTGCATAAAGTGTCAACAACATGCTAACTTGACACACGTACCTTCTCAAGCCTTACAATTAATTCAATCGACTTGGTCGTTCTCGTAATGGGGGTTTAATTTAATCGAGAAAATCTCACCTACCTCCTTGGGCCATCACGCGTTCATCATTACAGCTATCGAGTATTTCAAAAATTAGGTGGAAGCATTTCCCCTTACCACGATGACAGGACCCCACATAGCGGAGTTCATATTGCACAATATCATGTCGTTTTGGTATTCCATCCAAGATAATTTTTGATAATGAGACATCGTTCAAGAATAAATATGTGTATGATTTGACAACAAAGTATAATATCCAACACAACTTTTTGATGCCCTATTATCCACAAGTAAATGGGCAAGCAGAGGCATTGAACAAAACATTGATTGCCATTATGAAGAAAATAGTTAAAGAGAATTACACCGATTGGCACACACAAATACCCCTTGCTCTATGGGCCTACCGCACTAGCATTCGGATGCCCATTGGGGCAGCTCCATTTTCGCTAGTGTATGGTGTCGAGGCATTCATGCCTCTAGATCTAAAAATCCCATCATTGCACATATCCATGTAAGAGTTCATTGATGATGATATTGCATGACAGGATCGCTTAGACCAACTTACGTTGCTTGATGAATGATGTGTCAATGCCCTCCAGCACTTGCATGTTTATCAAGAGTGACTTAAGATAGATTATAACATGAACGTCCATTCTAGAGACTTTCAAGTTGGTGAACTCGTTTTGAAAGAGAACCAGCAAAACCCTAATTTATCGCCCCATCTGTGGGACAAGTTTGTGGTAAACTAGTTAGGTCCTTTCATCATCACTAGTTAGATTAGACTTGGAACTTATTGCCTAGCCTCCCTTGAAGGAATCAAGGATCCTTAACCCTTGAACATCCTTCATCTATGGCCTTTCTATGCCTAGAGCACTATGGCTCACACCAAAATGCCCCAAGGGTTTCTACAAACCGCTTGGTCAACCCAAATCACTCCTAGGTGGTCCATGACCATCTAGGTCACCCAAAAATGCTACAAGGGTATCTACAAACTGCTTGGTCAACCCAAAATGCAATACTCCAAGGGTATCTACAAACTACTTGGTCAACCCAAAATACTCCAAGGGTATCTACAAACCACTTGGTCAACCCAAAATACTCCTAGGCAGTTTGTGACCATCTAAGTCACCCCAAAATGCTCCAAGGGTATCTACAAACCACTTGGTCAACCCAAAATGCTCCTAGGTGGTCTATGATAATCTAGGTCACCCCAAAATGCTCCAATGGTATCTAAAAACTGCTTGGTCAACCCAAAATACTCCTAGGCAGTCTGTGACCATCTAGGTCACTCCAAAATGGTCCAAAGGTTTCTACAAACCACTTGGTTAACCCACAATGCTCCGAGGTGGTCTATGACCGTCTAGGTAACCCCAAAAGCCCCAAAGGCATCTATAAGCCCTTTGGTCATCCAAAATACCCCAATGGACCCCAATAAGCCCATTGGTCACATGTACATACATATATATCAATAAAAATTCAAAAACATTATAAAACATCAAAATACAAAAATATTGCATTTCATCACATTGCATACCATCGCATTATATAATCACTTGCATTAGGCATACTCATCATTGCATCTTTCATTTTTAGAGTTGCACATACGTGTCTAAGAACTAAGATTGTATATTGGTTATTATTCAAAATTAATTTTGTCCAAGTCATCATTCACATCATTCCGTATTTCACTTATCATTTACATTTTCCACTTTTTTATATTAGTGTCCATTTCACCTAGTCGTTTGTTTTAGAATGTCATTAGGATTTTTGGCCACTCAGCCATCTCTAGTTTTCTTATCAAATTTTGTAGAAAGTTATCTTGAATTTTAGGAGGTAGAGTCCTGCTTAAATTGTACCTTTTATACTTCAAAATCCCAACACATTTTTCACATTAAATCCAAGTTTTACACAAGGAAAGATGAAACCTACGAAGTGGTCTAGGTTACCTTAAGTGAAAATATTATATTGCTCATCCCCATGTGTGAATGGTTCAAAAATACTGATAATTGACAAAAGGACAAGCTCATCCCTACACAATCCCTCAAAATAAATACTGGTTTTCACCACTATCAATAAGCAAAATCCCAAAAAATAAAAATCAAAAGCAAAATAAATAGTGATTTTTATCACTAAACAAATCCCTTGCTCAAATAAAATAAAATACAAACTAAATAGTGATTTTCATCACTATATATGAGCAAAGTATCCCTAAAATAAAATAAAAAAGAAGAAGGGAGTATTGAATTTGAATCCCTAGAATTCTTAGCATTTGACAAACCATAAGGTGATTCTCATTACATGTTAGGTGGCATCAAGCCTGCCTAGAAATGGTGGTATCCTTACGCATGATGATATGTCTATCACATTAGCATCTTGTGTGTACAGACCAATGTTTGCATGCGGATGAGCTAGCTTTTGGTAGCCTATACTACCTAGTGGTCTAATCCAACTACGTACAAAACCTAGGATCATGGTACTCATAGGGTGATCTTCAATATAGAGGGGCTGCATCAATCATGTTTGGCACTGGGGTAACCTTATGCTTATCACAAAATGAACTCACTTGCACACACAAGGATATTGAGTATCTAGGCAATCCTAGCAATTTCATACTTTGTCAAAAAGTCTTGCATGTTTAGTATATAACTTTTAATCAATTAACTAGAGTGTTTGAGTCTCATGAAAATATCATAGACATTCTATAACATCCATTTCATCCATTCCATTTTATCACATTTCATTAGTTTACATTTCCATAAATCTATCACAAAATAGCATTTCAAAAGAATCGATGCATTTTATATAGTCTATGGTGCTAACATAGTGTGTCAAATCATTATGCACATTTCATCATACAAATCAATCAATCATCCATCATATTATGCATCCACTCATAACCATATCATCAAAAATATCACAGTACAAAAACATATGCATACATGATAAGCATCCATCACAATATCATAAAGCAAATACATACATTGCATACATCTCATAAAGCAGTAAGGAAACACATGATGATGATAAAACAACTCATATATATATATATATATATATATATATATATGGGGAAAAAAGATACATCATAATCCTCGAACTACCCATAGGCTACAATAAAGTGGGTCCTCAGACCTCACACTCCCAAAAATCCAAAAAACAAAAATAACCATCAAAGTCTCAACAACCATGGTCATGCAAGACTGACACCATAAATCTCACCCCCACACTCAAGTCAAGTCCATCAAGAACTCTCTGATATGCCACCATCTACCCTATCTACCCTCTGTATAGGGCTAGGCACCCCCATCCTAGCTAAATACTATCTTGTACCACTTTGTCAACTCTGGTGTGACCCACTAGCATATGGATGATCTGGTATGCACCCCCCTAAGGTTCACTATCTCATCCTCCAAATCATTCACGTTAGCATCACACCTAGTAGATATCCACTAAGACTTGGAGCTATACCACCTGCTCCTATAGCCTAGCTGTCTCCCCACTGCTAGGAACCTCCTGCTTGGGGCTTTGGGATCTCAACTATGCTCATAGAGCTGCTATCTATACCTGGGCATACTATACCTATGTTCGAAGAAGATCTCTCTCCTACATAACCCTGACCAACTCATCCTGCATCTCAAGATCCATGTCACCTCGTGTGACCTACTGTGACTGCACCCCCTGATCCTCAACATCATCATCCCCAAAGTCACCCCGATATCCTAAGTCAAGAGGTCTACCTGCTCATCTGCCATGTGATGAAGCCCATGTTGCTCACCTGCCTCTGCCTAGCCCTCCTCAATAAAATCCTACCGAGCCTCCACCACTACCCTTACCACATCTCCCCCTAGTGGTCCCTCTCCCTGCCACTAGCGCATAACCCGCCAGGAGTCATACTCCTCTATAGTCCCGACATCATCTGAGTTCATAATTTTTACTACAGGATCAAAATCCTCTCCAACCACCTCCACCATTGGCCACCTCAGTGTTCTCTCATCCTTGTGATATCAATAGACCACTGGCTTACTGGGCAACCCATTTCATAGCCCAAACTATCACATAACCCAAGTATAAGGGAAGAACTCCCGCTTCATCCCATGTCATCCAACCAACCATCTACCTCGCCTCACCCAGTAGAGCTGTGCCTCAACATAAAACCATGTTGGGCAATCCCTATAAGGTCTCCAGAGTACATCTGTTGCTCTGAGTCCTGCAAAAGATAGGATATAATGACCCACATTGCCAATGTTGACTCTGCCCTACCTCCTATGCTTGGTACCATAGGATCCTATAGCCAATCTCTTGGTCCACCAACTAGACCCATGTCATCCATGGTCATCCCTGCGGTCTATCCACCGCTATGTTCTACCATCCCCAAAGCTATAGTAGGACGTAGCCCTTCCACATATAGGAGTGGATCTCGTACAACTCATTATATAGTTGTGCTAGTAGTGTCATCCCCCAAGCCATAACTAGTGGCTGCACCATCGGGCACTCTACCAGAGCAAACACTAACTCCAGCAGGTTCCAGGGAAACCTGCCTCTAGATGAGTCTGGTAGTAGCATGTTGAGATCAAGGTCATCAAGAAAGTATACCTAACACCCAATATCTCAGCCTCATACCAATACCCACCCAATATGACTCCACTGAGAGAGTCATGTACTGCCTCCTCTATGACCCTGCCAAAGTACCTCTTCATCACTACCTCTCTTCGATTGTGGTGAGAAGATACAATAACTTGCCCCTCTATCATAATGTGCAAAATTCGATAGATGTCCTCCAACGTCACTATCATCTCCCTTGTCATTAGGTGGAAGGTGTTGGTGTGTGGGTCCCATAGATCAATCAGGGTAGTCAAATAAGTGTGGACGCCTACCATAGGTTCTAATTATGTCACATGCTTGAGCCAATGGCATCAAAACACTCCTAGTCTATCTCGATCAATAAATCTCTCATGCTATCAAAGAGGGTTGAGACTCGGTACCAACTCTTGACCACCTGACAAGTGATTTGGTCAATTTCAAGCACCAAACATGCTTCGAAATGGCTCAAAAATATCCAAAAAAACACCCAAAAAGGTCTTATTTTCAGGCCATTTTGTGATCATCCCACCTAGAAACGGTCCCCAAATAGCCCAGACTAGCTGTCCCACCCAAGGATGACCCCCAAATTGGGCCAAAATTGGCCCTCTCGGCCCTCAAAAACATTCAAAAAATAGCAAATTAAAGCAATAAAATTGCACAAAAACATAAATAAACACAAAAACATGGTAAAGTTTCATTAATTAGGTTTAATTACCGAGGATTTAGTGTGTTTTGCATAAAAATTAAAAACATCAAAACAAAGCAATAATTACAATGCTAACACTAGCAAAGTGCAGTAAAAGAATCAGTCCGTACCCGTCTCGCATCGGCTCCCCCATTGGGTGAGTCTGTACACTAGCTCATGGTGACCGTGGAATGAATTTGGTAGTGCTCCATTGCGTAAAATCACTCTCTTACTCCTCACCTCTCAAATTGCCAAGTTAGACATGCACAAATGAGCCCAAATCCCACATTTTTGGCTTAAATAGGCCTACAAGAGGCACCACCATCCCAAGGTGGGATGAGCACCTAATTGGTTGATCGTCCCACCCTGGTATGGTCATAGAATGTGTCCTCATCCCACCCTAGGATGACCACCAACAAATTGCTTCAAAATAGGTCAAAATGCCCCAAAAGGGTCCAAAACCCACCAAAAATAGCTCAAATTTGGTCAAAATTTCACATGGATCAAGAGGAACCCAAATTGCTCATGGATGCCTGGAAAAGTATTTACTTCAATCCCTAAGAATGTCATTGTGGCTGGACCACCCCACAGGAATGAATTTTTTAGCTCCTTTATTCCATGAAGTATCAACAAAATCACCAAATACTCCATTTTTCAAGGGGTAAAACTGAAGGAAACCCTAACGAAGTCAATATGGGTCAAGCGACTTGTCACTTTTCTCATTGGTAATTTCCTCATCGACTTGTCACTTTTCTCATTGGTAATTTCCTCATCGACTTGTCACTTTTCTCATTGGTAATTTCCTCATTGACTTGTCACGAGGGGGTAGTCATACTTAACAAATTCATAATCAAAATCAATAATCATACACTTAATCATGCAAATTACGTTCGTTCAACGAATCTTTTACAAAGACAATCATGCCCTTGCTTGGGGTAGCAAAAAAGCACAAATTCTAATTAAGCAAAATGCCTAGCATTCTGGAAGCATGAAGGATTAGAGGCCTCACCTCTTCATGACTGGAAAATATCCAAAATTAAGTAAATCGAACATGAAAGGTCATACTTGAACCAAGTTCCTTAGCTCGTTAGAAGTAAGGATTCAAGAACGCATGCTCTTTCCATAATTAGGGTATCTAAAGTTGGTTAGATTACTAAATAACCCTAATAATTCAACATTTTAGTCATCTATTTTTGCTCAGCACTATGCTGCACACAATGCATCCCAAAAAGGGGTATATATAGACACTAAAATTACATCAATCTGATTAGACGACCAAAAGCAATGGCTAATTGACACCATATGGCCCCCTAGATCAACCCTTAAAGGTTTAATAGTGGTCCTAACCACTTTTGGGAGCTTTTACCCCACTTTTGGGAAGTTTTGGGCCATATAGGCACCACCGTCCCACTTAGGGATGAGGGCAGATCACCACCATCCCACTTAGGGATGAGGGCATGCCCTCATCCTTGAGTGGGATGGCTAGGGGCCTTTGACCCAAAAAAAGTCAAAATTGGAACAAATGGTACCTAGTGGCTATCAATTATCCCATATATTCGAGCATGTAGGTCTCAGGGCGTAGACTCCTCATGACATCTTGCAGAATGGAGGCTAAAAAGGGAGATTCTCTTCCCCCTCCAATGCATGCTAAGTTTTGGATAAATGGTACCTCTTGCCCCGCATGCCCATTTGCCCATGAGCCTGCTTTAGCTATAAAGTGGATCTATTTTCCACACAAATTATGGAGAGGAGTTTTGAGACATAGCAATGAAGTGCTGCCAAGATTTCCCCTCAACCTTTTGTGCCCTTTTCCCTCAAAATATCTACCTAGCGAAGGAGGTTTGCGAGTGATCCAAGAGGTGCAATATGCTTACAAAACCGAATCAATTGAGTGAATTTCACCACCAAATTTTATGACAACACTATTGATAGGTTTTTTGACCAATTCATAGAGGAATTTGTGATAAATAATTAGCAGAACTGGTGGTTGTCCCACCCTAGGACGGTCCCCATTCTATGACAGTCCCCACCATCCCTGCAAGGGATGAGGATAGATTCATGCACAATTTTCTATTACTTTTAATTAGGCATATTCTAGTTTATATTATGAGTATTCTATCCAAATCATGCAATTTGGAGTTATATCGAGTAAGACATTCTATTTTTAAGGTTTTGCAGGTTTTCGGAGACCATATGAATATGCACATGGATTTGTGACTAATTTTACAAATCTGATCACATGGGTCCTCTTAAAATATCATTTTATTTATTCTGTCCAAGTTTCATCTGATTTAGAAGTGTTTAGGGTCAGAAATTGCTCATTTTGAGTTTTGCAAGCTTAAAAAGTGCACTATGAATGCGCCACGTAATCAGATGCAATTTCTATTATTTTTGTGATTATATATTCTCAAAATAATATATTATGCATGTATCTATGATTTTAGATAATTTGGAGTTGTTTTAGATAGGCGCATTGCATATTTACACTTTCTAGTCTATAGTTGCATGTATTGCTTTTGCATGTTTCACATTACGCACTTGCTTTTTAATGAATCTAGTTTCCTTGTGTGCAGGTGCAGGTTTTACAGTGCATAAGGAAGGAGTACAATATTAGAACATCGAAGGACAAAGCGGCTGTATAAACCCACGTCAATTGTGGGTACGAGGAAGAACATTGGAAGTGCACGCGAGATATTAAATGGATTTGCTCCTTGGGCACCCCATTTTGTAACAATTGTATCAATCCAGAGCCCTCAAGGGGACACTTATGTAACCATGGTTTTGATCCACCAAAATAATAGAAGAAAACTTCATTTCACTTCATTTCTTGCATTTTGGTTATCTTGCCATGTTTACTTGCATGTTTCCCTTTTGATGCTCATCACACATTAGCAATAGATGCATATTGTTTAACTTCATTAAGTGCACCATTTTTCCCATACTTCATATATCAACCCATGTAGTTTGGACATTGTTAATGATAGATCCTTGTTTACCCATGATGGCCATATTCATTTTGTTCACCTTATGAAAGCCCAATCCACCTTGATATTTCTTTGTGTAGATCTTGTCCTACACCACCAAGGGAAATCTTCTATGATTTTTAGTCCCAACTTAGAGGAAGTTCTTTTGAATTTGTTTGATTTTTTGGTAGATGGAAGCTGGAGATTTGAAAATAGACATGAAAAATACTAGAATGCTATAAATACAAGCTTGAACGAGAGTGGATTTAGTTGCTTGACTAAGAAGAGCCTCTTTCCATCCAACCAGTTTATTGAGGATTCAATCAATGACATTGTTCCACATGTTCTCAGTAGGATTGCCTTGGAAAAGAGGAAGACCCAAATATGTAGAAGGTAAGCTTGAGATGGTGCATCCCAAAATTCTAGCAATTTTGAGTTATCTATCAATAGGGATGTTCAAAAAAATATTTTGCTTTTCTTAAAGTTGATCTTTTATCCATCTACTTCCTCATAGAAGTTAACAATGACTTTGATGGTTCTGGCTTCTAGGATAGAAGAAAGAGTCGCCAAGATAGTGTCATCAAAAAATTACTAGTGAGTAATGGGTCTAGTAATAGAAGAAGCCTTAATAACTAAGATAGAACCTAGGGAGTAAGTAGCTTTGAGGGATCTTCCAAGGGATTTTGCCAAAAATGGTAAAGAGGAAGGGTGACAGAGGATTCCCTTGTATTATATACCTCTAAATTTTTTGAAATAACCTGCAGTGAAGTCATTGATGATGATAGAAAACCAAGAAGATGTTAAGCATTCTTTTATCAGGGTAATATAGTCCTCATGGACTCCAAATTTGGCTAGAACAACAAGGAAGTTCCAAGAGACTCTATCAAAGGCTTTGTTCATATCTAGCTTAAGTAAGTGGTAAAATTTTTTGCTTTTGGAAACAAAATGGACGAGCTTGTGAATGGTGATGATACCATCAGTGATGAGTCTACCCTTAATAGAACTTTCTTGGTTGGGGTCAATAATGGATGGAAAAATTTCTCTTAGTTTGTTAGCAATGATTTTAGATATAAGCTTGTAGATAACATTACATAGACTAATTGGATTGTAGTCAAACATTGATCGACAAATAAGGGATTTTAGGATAAGAGTGAGGAAGGTTGAAATAACATCTCTTGTTAGATAATTGATCCTTTGGACTTCTTGCATAGATTTAGAAATATATTGGCCGACAATATCCCAAAAATGTTGGAAGAAATGGGGAGGAAACCTTTTGAAACCAGGGGCTTTGTTAGAGGACATTGAAAATAGGGCTCATTTAATCTCATCCTAAGTGAATATTTCTAGGAGACAATCATTGATCTCAAGAGAGATGAAATAAGGGATATTCTAAAGAAGGGTATTTTGGGCTTAAGAAGAGCATGGGTGGCAAGGCCCTATAATATTCTCAAAGTGAGTATTCGCATTAGCCCTAATCTCAATAATATTACTGGTGGTGGAAACATCATTCTTGGATAATTCTTTAATTTTGTTGGCACTTCTTTACCTAAGCGTTGAAGCATGAAAGTATTTGGTGTTGGAGTCACCTTATCATAACCACAAATCTTTGGATCTCTATCTCTAGAAGACCTCTTCTCTAGCTAAAATAGTATGATACTCAAACAAGAGGTCTTTTTCTTTTTGCTTTAGTTTAGGATCTATGTTCCAATTTTGAATATGGTTTTCGATGGTTCTGAGCTGGCCTGCAATATTTTACTTACAGTCAAAGATGTTTCTGAACACTTCTTTATTTTAAATTCTAAGATTAATTTTGATGAAGCAAATTTTTCTAGCTACTTGGGTATGAGTGGGCCAAAACAATCTTTGCTCCACCACTCCTCAATCCGATTTCTAATATTAGGATGTTGTAACCACATGGATTGAAATTTGAAAGGTGCTTTGAAGGAGGATGTCAGTTGGAGACCTTCCAATACCAAAGGATTGTGACCTAAGTTAATTTTTGGAAGGGAGTGAAGCATAACATTACCAAAGAGGTGAATTGCTTTCTTGAACAGGAGGAATCTATCAAGTCTCAATTGAATGAGTTGGTTGCCTAGCCTTCTATTACTCCACGTGAATTTGGTTCCTTTTAAATGAATATCCATTAACTCATTCCCATTCACGAACTCAAAATAATATTTAAAACATATTGATGTAATGGGAGTCCCTCCACTTTTTCCAAAAGGATAAAGAGGGGTGTTGAAATCACCAACCAACATCCATGTTTCATTTCAAAAAATGTTCCTCATTTGGGTCAAAGTGTTCCATAAGGCCAAACACCCTAAGGAGTTATTGGGAGCATATATGTTTGAAAGGACCCATTGGAATTTGGTTTCTTTACTATAAAAAGAAATTTTGATAATTTTATCAGATGAAGATAAGAGTCTAGCATTGCACTTTGTTCGTCATACTTTTGTTAATGAACATTTTTTGTTTATTTCATCTGCATTTTAGTTCATTAACATTTATATTTAGTTTATTTGTATTTTAATTCATTAATATATCTAATTTAGTTCATTTGTATTTTAATTCATTAATATATCGGTTTTAGTTCATCTATATTTTAATTCATTAATATATCTAATTTAGTTCATCTGCATTTTAATTCATTAATATATTGGTTTTAGTTCATTTGCATTTTAATTCATTAATATATCTATTTTAGTTCATCTGCATTTTAGTTTATTAATATATTTATTTTAGTTCATCTGTATTTTTGTTAAGTTCATTTGCATTTTTAGTTCATTAATATATCTGTTTAGTCCATCTGCACTTTCGTTCATTAACATTTATATTTAGTTCATTTGTATTTTAGTTCTAAATATTTTTTTAGCCCATATGCACTTTTTTTCATTAAAATTTATATTTAGTTCATTAACATTTCTGTTTTAGTTCATTTGCATTCATGTTTTAGCTTATTTGTAGTTATGTTCATTACACTTCTATTTATCATAGATCCGTTCCCTTGCATATTTATGTTATTTATTCCAATTATTGTTAATTGCACTTCTATTCATTCTATTAACATCCATTACATTCCTATTTTTATCCATTTGCATTACCACTCATTCTGTTCATTTTTTACTACACTTTCATTCATTTCATTTCTATTCATTCCTAGTCTATCCATTACATCTATTCGTTACTGCATGTTCATTTATTTCAAAAAGGTCAAATACCATACCTTTTATGTACAATCAGCTAAAAGGACCAAGGGGGCTTGACTGCTGCACCTCCAAGCTCAGCCTTATAGTGGCCTAACAAGGCCCCTGAATACTAATCCAAAATTTCAAGTGTTTGCAAAGTTGTTTTGTAGGATTTATGGATTGTGGATTTTTTGGACACAAGATAAAGCTAGTGGTCAGCCTTTTAGATTCAAGTGAAGTATTCTTGTTAATTTTCTAGGTTGTTTTTTGAAGTGTTTCCTTTTAAAACATTTTTTGTTATCATTTATTAAATCATAAAATTTCAAAAAAAGGCTAATTTATTTTAGGCATTGAAAGTGAAAGTGCATGTAGTTTTGCATCTAGGCTAGACTATTTGTGCATCTTCCTTGTGCCCTTGCTTTAAAAGATCAAAATAGTTTATTTTTTTAATTAGGACTAGATATCATTCAAATCAAGAATCATCTTAGGACTAGTTCTTGTTTATTTGCATTTGTATTCCTTGCATTGCTATTTCATTTATTTTAGTTTAGTACATAGAAGGCCAAACATTAGGTGTTTGTTCAAATTTATACACAAAATATTCCAATCCCCAGACTTGGAATGAGTCCTAAAACTGTTCTTGGTGAACCCCGTCTTCTTTGTCCACCGAATGTAGATAACAACATACCCCCATGGTCACCTCGACTCCTAGCAGATCCAACCAAGAATCGTACATGGTAGTGCAATTTCCCCCCTCTACACGTCCAAGTTACTTTTTGGATAATTGTTGTTTGTAAATTTGAATATCAATTTATAACTCCTTTTATTAAAAAATAAAAATAAAAAACAAAGTATAATAGTGGCCTTTATGATTATATTCAAAACAAGTTGACCTTATTTTCAATTTACACTTTAAATTATGCTTCTACATAGGTTATGTATATAGTTAATAAATAAAAATAAAGCACTAATAATATAGAATGTTCTAAGAGATGCATACCATATAACAATTGCCACACTTCAACCCATAATAATAATAATTTTATTATTATAAAGTTAAGAACTATAAACCTTTTAAAAAGTTGAACACACAAAAATTGTTATTGGGATTATATCTAGAATTTGTTCCAAAAAATAATGTTTGAATTCTTTATGAATAAATCTAAAACTACTCAGTATAAATAACAAGTAGTTAGAATGGAAGAGTTTGATAAAGTTTATCATTAGTAGTACAATCCCAATTACAACCTCTCAATTATAAGGAGTAATATTTTTATGCTAAAGCATAGATCATAAGAGAATATAAATAACAAATTGTGGCTTTCATCTAGTAGCTATGGAAGTTCAATTGATCCCATGGGTATAAATAAAGTGCAAGATGATGGTATATTGGATTCAAGTGATATTTACCATGGCCTTGAGTAAATCTCAAGTGGTCATTGTGTGATTAGAAGGGGGACATAGAGGAATTATGATATTAGGGGGTATTCAAAAACAAATATAAGCACAACATAGAAAGAAGAAAATAAACCAAAACTAAAATTGTATAGAACCCTCCAATAAACATTTTATTAAACTTCAAATGTGTATGTACATACTACTACAATATAAAATACAATGCCCTATACTTATATATAATAGGATATCTCTTGTTTTTTAAGATTTTTTTATGCGTCACATTCTCTCCAAATTTGAGAGAGAAAATGTGTTTTTCCTAATTTTAATTTTTACTTGTAATTTTAATATTCTCCTATTCTAATTTTGTTCATATCCTATTTTATTTTTTTGTCTCATTTGATACAACAATTTATAATATTTTCCCCTTGAGATTGATTAGGAAAATTTTCCTTAGATTTCTAAGGAAAACAAATTAATTCTTTACCACTATATTTGGATATATGTCTACATCATGATATTTTGAATTACAATACTTCTATTCAACTTCCTTTCCCTTAAACTAAGTCTCTTATAAAATGATGCTTCAAATAAATGTTCTTTGATTGTGTATCAAAAATAGAATTTTTAATAATTTTAATTGTACTCATGTTGTCACAAAAGTTTCTTATTATTCACCAAGGTATTCTAGGATCTTACTCAACCACATTGCTTGTGTGCTTGCTAATATAGTTGTTATAAACTCTACCTCTACTATTGAGAGTGTAATTGTTGCTTGTTTCTTTGAACTCCAAGTTATCAATCCATTTTCAATTGACCCTTCCCAATCTAAAAAATTGTATTCAACCAAATCAATCTTATATCATATCGCAAAATTCCTTTCACATACCTCAAAATTCTTTTACCTACTCTTATATCATATTTTTATGGATTAATTATGAATATTGAAACTATGGAGATTACATATGTAATTTTTGGTCTTGTTATTGTCAAGTACAGAAGGCTATCAATCAAAATTCTATACTTCCTCTCATCCACTCTTTTATTTCCATAATTCTTACATATTTGTTCACCTTATGCAAGTGGGGCAACATATTTATAACTTTTTCCATGCCAAAATTCTTCAACATATGATGTGCATAGTTAGATTAAAAAATTAAGATATCGTCATGTATTTTACATACCTTCATGACAAAAAATAATGAACCAAACCCAAATTGATCATTTCAATTTTTTACATCATAGCTTGCTTGAACTCTCTCTTCATTCTAGATTAACTTCCTATGAAAATTAGATCATCAACATATAAACAAATTATAAAAATATCATTAAATTCCCCGGTCTTAGTCTTCTCATAAATCTACACTTCAAGAACTATGAATCAATTTTTAAATACCATGCCCATGATACTTGTTTAAGTTTATATAATATTTTTTGAACTTGTAGGTGTTTCCTTCTTTAACTTTCACTTCAAATCCTTATGGTTGTTCTACAACCATATTTTCATCGATCTTGCTATTCAAGAATGAATTCCTTACATTATGTTGATGTACATTCAATTCTTTTTGGGATGCAAAGGTTAAGACCATTTTTATTATGTCTTGCCTTGCAACAAGTGTAGATCTTTTCATAATGTATGTCAATTTGTTGTGCATACCCCTTTTCCACTAATATTTATTTGTGTCTTTCAATAGATCCATCACCCACTTTTAAATTAAATTAGCTTCTTGTTCTTTAGAAGTTCACAGAACTCCCAAATATAATTATTTTCAATTGCATTAATTTATTCTTTCATCGTTACTAAACACCTTACTTTGGGATAATTCTTCAAAAATTGAGGTATCCACCTAAATCTTGGATAGTAGTGTATAGTTCAACATATTATCTTATTATTCCTTTTGATTTTGTTCTTGGGCTTATGCTTGAATTCGTGTGAATATCCTATCAAAGTTTTGATCCAATATTTGGCAAATTGGGTATGATTATAATAATCTCTTTTATTTTATGTTTATCTTTGGAAAAATATTTATGCCTAATCTTGATAATTGTGACACACCAAAGTGTTTAATGATGATTATCTTCGTTATATTTTTCACTTGTAGTCCATGTGCTCCCCCTTCATTAAAAATTTACATCTCTAAAAATACTGTATTATCTAGATTTGAGATCATTATGCCTAGATTTATTTAGAATAACAAAATAAATGTATAATTGAATCTTTAGATCTAACTCCGCCCTTTTATTATCCTCAATATGAACATAATACAAACAACCAAACACTCTTAAGTGACTTATAAAAAGGTTTCTTTCAATACTGCACCACACGAAGAGTCATATTCTTTACTACAATTGTGGAGCTTTTATTGAGGATGTACAATGTTGTTGTAATTGCTTCAACCTATAAATTATTGCCCAAAACTTTGATAGTACCATGTTTTTTTTTCATATCTATGATTGTCCTATCCTCCCTTTCTACCACTTCATTTTGTTAAAGTGTATAGGCTATTTTCAATTATCTTTGTATCCCATGATCATCACAAAATTAATTGAATTTATTGGATTAATACTCATATCTATGATCATACATTAATATTTTGATGTTTTATCTATGTCAATTCTCTACTATGGCTTTGAAGCTCTTGAATGCTTCAAAAGCATCACTCTTATTTTTTCAAAAATATACCCAAGTTTTTTTTTATTGTGATCATCAATGAAAGTGATAAAGTAGAAGGATTTACCAACACTTGGTGTATGCGTTGGACCATAATTATACAAATAAGTTAACTTCAATGCATATGATACTCTCTCTATGCTCTTCATTTGGGAAAACTCTCTTTGTTGAAAGTATTACATTATTTGGTATCTTTTTAAATATTTAGCATAGAGTATAATTAATAATTAGGGAATATTTAATATTTCAGGGTGTACAAGTGTGAGTTAGTGAAGAGTCATGTGAGGTGTCATGTGTGAGTTATGTAATTATGAGAAACTTTATCATTATGTGAGAAGAAGGAAGGTCAAGAGACATGCATATGGAGAGTCACAGGTAATTATATACTGATGACAATGCATTATAAAAGGTATCAAAATAGCATAGCTTCATGCATGCTATTATATATTTTATCAATAATTTTCAATATTTTGTGTGTGCAACATTATGAGTATTATTGTATGATCCTGGAAATATTTACCTATGAGATAATTAGCCATATTTTCCAATAATGGTAGCCATCTTGGTAAAATAACTATGGTGAAAGAGATTGTAGAATTCGAGAGAGATTACAAAGATAGTATTTTTTAAAGGAGCCAATCCTTGATTAAGAAAGGTTCATATTTGTAAAAGATAAGCAATGAGAACACCATACTTGTAATAAGCCAAACCTTGAAGAATGAAGGCTCACGATTATACCATATGTGTAAAAAGCCAAGCCTTGAAAAAGGAAGGTTCATGGTTGCACTAAAGTTATCTATGATAATTCAAAGATTAAATATTGAATATTGTATGTGAAGAATATTGAAGAAGAGAAAGCAAAGAAGAACAAATATTGAAGGGCTAAGGTCACCCAAATTACAAAATATTAGAGAAGAATTAACAAGGTAAGGAATATTTAAATTTATTTGAGAAAGTTATTTGAAGTGTTTTTAATTGTTGGAGAATTAAGAAGAGAATATTTATTTAGGAAGTTTGAATTAATTTATTGGAGGATATTTTTTTTTTGGGATATATAAGAAGATATAAGAAAGTTGAGAAAGAAAATATTATGGGAGATATAAGGAGATAAATAATTTGAAGAATTAATTGATTTTGAAAAGAAGAGAGAAGAATAAAAAAAATTTTGATGATAAGAAGATTTTGGAGAAAGAATAATTTAAAAAAGGAAAAGAAAGATTGGACAAATAGGAAATTCTACTTGTGGTCATCAAATTACATTAATTATGTATATAGACAATCTTTAATATCTATAGATAAAAAAAACTTGAAAATTTTAATGGGTCCATATCGAAACCCCAAATATTATTGTCATCACAAGGCATTATAGGGGAGGATATACAAATAAAATTACATAATATATGCTTGGATCCCTCCTAAGCATCGTCATGATGGAACACCACCATCACCCCTTAGAATGGATTGGATTCCCATGCCTAGAAAATGAAATGGATGAGATATTGTTTGTCCATATGATACTCAAATTAGATGGAGTTTTTATGATGATTCCTTCATGGGTTGTCATTCCTAAAGTTAGATTCATAGATGGAACTGACATTAATCCCACAATGTTTTAGGATGTATAAATTGACATGCAATATCCAAATGGCATCATTGATGTCCAAGGGATTCTTTCAAAGCATAATTCTTGTGTAAAGAAAATTTTGAATAATGAGACACAAAAATTAATTGTTAGGTACATTGAAGAGAAAATAATAATTGAAATGTTTACGTTACATGGAGTTATTCAATAGAGGAGTAAAACAATTTTAGAGGTATTTATTCCCATTATGAGACATGGCATATAGGGTGGTACTCCAAACTATCTTGAGAAAAACTTTGCAAATATGTTTGAGCTAATATATAAAAATGAAAAAGGAGAAATGAATCTTCATGGCATTCCAGACATTGATAAAGTGTTTATAAAGTCTAGAAAAGTTAATATATTTGATGAGAATGAAGGATTTAATCTTGAGATCGAGTGGATGCTAGATATAGAAGGCGTGAGAATATGTTGGTTATAACATGTCATGAAGATATTGATGTTATAAGGATTCATGCCCCAAAAATACAAATTCTAGAATCGTTGAATGAATTGAAGAGTACGATATTTGGAGAAGGTGTTGTGACCATGTAGGTGAATGATATTGAAGGCAATAGAAAAATGATATTGGCATATGCTCTCTGTAGGATTCTAAAGTCAAAGAACATTTTAAGGAAATCAATTTTGAAAGAGTTTCACTATTTGAAAATATCTATAAGATCACCAGGTAGTGAGAAGTAGTAGATTTTTAGAGCATTGACGATGCTCATGCACAAATTTAGCATGGGGTATAATTAATATTTATGGACTATTTAATATTTGAGATTTTTAGACTAGGTGTCAAGTTATGAGTGTGTTTAGGTGTTAAGTGTACAAGTGTGAGTTGTGTGAGTTAGTGAAGAGTCATGTGTGACTTGTGTATTTATGAGAGACTTTATCATTATGAGAGAAGAGGGATCAAGAGACATGCGTGTGGAGAGTCACATGTAATTATATATTTATAATAAAGCATTGTAAAAAGTATCAAACTAGCATAGCTTCATGCAACATTATTGTAGATTTTATCAATGATATTCTAGTATTTTATGTGTGCAATATTATGAGCATTATTCTAAGTATTATTGTATGATCTTGGAAATATTTGCTTGTGAGATAATTGGGCATATTTTCCAACACTCTCTATAATGTTTTACCATCATGTAACCTTCACACACTTTACTTCTTACTTCTAAAATAAGTCCATGGACCATTCCTTTAGCATTTAACTTAATATTGGGTAACCAAATTTTGGTTGGATAAATATAAATTGTGTAACTAAACATCCTATATGAGGGTTTTCTCATATGACATATGGTCTTGTGGATGTTAAAAACTACTTAACCTTTATCTTTTACAAATACTAGCTTCAACAATTCAGGTGACTATATCTTTAGTACCATAACTAGTTGTTCTCCTCAATGATTATATGACACAAATTAATCACTACTCCTCCAAACATTAAAGGAAATATTATGTTTTTTCTCATAGGTACAACAACCATTACTTGGTTCCCATTTTTATTATCATATATGATGCAATATTTATTCTCAAATACTAATTTCTAGTTTTTCTCTATAAGTTGTCCACATAATAAATTGTGCTTTAAGCCATTATGTATTAAGCATTTTGGATATTTATATTTTTTATTTTTTATTAATTTGTAAGTTTTTTTTCTTTCAAATCTAATGCTTTATTATTCTAAATATAACATTGTTCTTATATGAGTTATTCAACTCCACAAACAACTTATTATTGATCACAAAATCTGAATAATTAGAATCTAAGTAACAAGACTCTTTAATTGAAATTTATACCATATTAAATGACAAGAATATATTTTTCGAGCTTTCACTTCCTTCATGTGAAAAGTTAATTTTTTTTCCTCCCTCATTGCTTGCCTTTATTCTATGCTTTCTTTCATAGTGGATATACCTTTTACAATAATAATGTTAAGGATTTTCTTGTCCACAAATCTATATCTACCTCTTCACTATAGCCTCTTGCTTTTGTATAATATTGATTTTGCTACTTCCCTATTGACCTTGGAAATTAGAGCTTGAGCTAGCTTCATTATTGCTTAACACTGTTGCTTTGAAATTAAGATGTTACTCCATGTTTTCTTCTTCATTATATTTAGTTCTCTCTTCATGGTATATAAGTGACCCCACCAATTCATTAAACTCTAACTTCTTTAAATATTTACTTTCTTCAATAATCATTGCACAATTATTCCACTTTGGTGTCAATATTCTGAGCACCTTTTGACAACATATTTTTTGTGGTAGCTCTTCACCATAAATACTCATTTTATACACAATGGAATGCATCCTTGCATAATAATCTCTCATGTTCTCATTTTGCTTCACTCTCAAATTTTCATATTCTCTCTTAAATATCATAGATTGTCTTGATGGTGTTCCAAACTTCCTTGGTATTGACACTTGTAATTATTTGAAAAATATTTATATATAGTTTTACTTGTATGTGATATGAAGTCAATACATTTTTTCTTGGTTCTTCCTTTATATTCTCTTTTCTATGGATGATAATATACTCCAATATTTAGGTTACTTATATCTATTTTTCATAACACTCCACACTTTCTTGGAAATAAATGAAGTCCTCATCTTTATGCACTAGTAATCATATTTTCTCCTTTAAATTCTAGGATAAGTATTAAAGCATTACCTGAAGTAATGGTAGCTACAAAATTAACATATATTGAATTCCTGCATAAACTTGTATTTTGAATTCTTTGATTGAGGATAATTAAATCCTAAAGCTCCCCATTTCTCTAGTCTACAATATTCAAGCTTTGATATTAGTATGTGAAATATGGTGGTATTCTAAAATAGACATTAACATAACATAGAAAGAAGAAAATGAACAAAAAATATCATGTAAATCCTCCAGTAAACATTTTATCAAACTTCAAATCTAGATATATACTACTTCAATATAATGCCCTATATTATATATACAATAGTTCTCTTGATTGTCTCAAGTGTATTATGACGATTTATGTTCTCTCCAAATTTTGATGAATATATATATATATATTTAAACTTTCACTTGTTCCAATTCTATCATGTTCTAATTTCTATCTTCTTCTTGTTTTATCCTATTTTTTTATCATTTAATATTACAATTTCCAAAAAAAATGTGATCAACATATTAACAAAATAGACACTAGCTGACATACCATCATTGCAAAAGAACTTCATGAAGGTTCAAGAAAATGCTATCTCAAAGGAACTTCACAACCTTTGAAGAAGTGAGGGTCTTCCAATTAATTGTATTTCTTGCATAACACTATGGGAATAAATATTATCTTCTTGAGCAAGAATAACCAATAAATAATTTATATTATCTTGGAAATAAGGCTAATAGTTCCTTGTGTCCCTATTACACAACATTGCATTGTTTTTTTCATGTGGATCAAAGGTCTCTTACTTATGATATTTAGTATTCTTTCTTTTATTTATCTATATGTATTTCATAGTATTAATTTACATAGGTAAAAAAAGATAATAAAGGTTTTTTTTTTTTAATTATAATAATCAAGGTTTTTTCATTATGTATATCTATTGTTTTATGAAGTAAAAGTTTTTAATAAAAAAATTATCAAATTAAGTAAAATAATTAAAACTAAATAATATAAATATATTATAAGTGTCTACATTTATACTTTCAATACTTTTGGTTTTTTTATTAAACTTTATTTTCAAGTTATGAAATTGAAAGTTCAAATCAAATTTGTAGTTTTCTCTACTTCTTCATTGTACCTTTGGTCGTAGCATTGGGGGTTATATTTTTAAAATTATGAAAATATATTGGATATCTCCATCAACATGGAAAAATTGATGAAATGTTTGATCATATAATTTATGGAGGATTGGCCCTCTCATTATTTGTTGGAATTTATGGTTTGAAAGGAATAATAGAATTTTAAAAATAAATCTTAAAATCATGTCCAACTTTTGGCACCATATTGGTGCCTCTCTTGAAGAATGTTTATAAATATGTATTGTTGCCTCTCTTGTAGAAGGTTTATAAGTATGATGTTCACATGGAGGGTCTCAAGTGCAAAAAGGAGGTGGTAACAACTTGGTTCAAAACTCCAAGGGCTTCACGAGGGGTCATGACTGGGAGGAGACTGCTTAGCCCTATGCTTCTATCGTAGAGGTTATTTAATTTTTACCTCCAAGGATTAGCTGGATTGGTAATTGTTTGTCTACACTTACTAAGAAAAGACCTATTGTAAACATAATAGTTTGATTACCTCCAAGGATTACTTCAGGTAATGCTTTAATACTTATCCTAGAATTTAAATAATTGTTTGTCAAGGGTATACCTATTGTAAACATAGTAGTCTGATCTGAATCCTCTAAGTATGTCCTCTCGCATCATGTCAACAATAACGAGGTGGGCTTGTTGGGAGCAATCCTTGTGGTTTGAACTCTACATTTTACAGTTACTAAAAATAGTGTGGATGTAACCCGAACTCCCTATGTAAAAAAAAAAAAAAAAATTATACAATAATGGTATTAAAATAAAGGATATACATGAAAGAATAATATGCAATAATGGTATTAAAACATAGGATATATATATATATATATATTCGATGAATTTTGAATTTAATAAAAAAATTTGAAGAATGGTTTATATATATATATATATATATATATATATATATATATATATATATATATATATATATATATAACTTTAACGAATAAACCCTAAATTTAGCAAAAAAAAATTGAACATAAAAGAGGTATAAAAAACCCTAAAATCAATCATTGACAGTTGAAAAATAAAACCCATGACTTATAGAAAGTTCAAGCAAAGTTACAATATGGTAAAATCTCTTACCTCTAATTAATATATATATATATATGTGTGTCGAAATAATATATTATTGTTGATGTTCATCATCTATTATTGGATGTAATTTCTTAACATATTTATAAGGAAAGAAATCTAATTTAGTCAAAAGTAATGTTGATCCTCATCTTGTCATCTTGATGAAATTCAAATTTTAAACGACAACAAGTCAAGTGAGATTTTATCTTTTAATCAAAATGATGTCAAAGAATTAATCGTGAAAACTTAACACCTCACGAAGGTTAAATATATTAAATTAAAAAAAAATGAAAATTAGTTATAATAAAAATATATTAAATATGGTTTAATTAATATAATATTTTTATATTTTTATAAAAATAATATTTTCTAAAAATATATATATAATTTATTAAAATCAATCTATTTTAAAATATAAATAATATATATTTTTAAATAATAAAAATAAAATAAAATATATTAAAAAAATAATATAAGTTTTATTTTTTATTTAAACATAGGACGTTTGGAGTTGAACTAAAATCAATGTGTAAGGTGACTTCTTAATATAAGATTCTCTCATTTTAAGATGGCGTGTTTCTTTTTTTTGTTAAGAAGAGGTAAAACCTTAAACTGAAGGTGCTTGGAGTTGGAGGTAAAATGAATATGCAAGCAGACTTCTAAACTTTGGTTTTTCTTTTTTAATATGAAGGAATGGGTAATATTTTTTTATTTTAGTTTGTTTTTTTATATATTAGGGAATAGGTAACATCTTTCCATTTTTAATAACTGGGTATTTTTATCTTTAACAACTGAGCATTGGGTTAAACAGTTTTTTTAAGGTTTTTGTCTCCCTCTCCTTGATAAATGCAGCCTGGAGTGAGGGAGACCCTGATGGCTCATCGTTGTCAAGTTGGCTTACACCGGAAGTGATGGAGACCCCCACTAGCTCACCGTCCTCAAGTTGGCTCACACTTAGTGGACTCAAATCAAACTACTACCTTTATCCTTATTAGAAGTGCCCTATGGTTTCAACCTAGGCCTCCTCTTGGTAAGCTCCCAAAGTCTTACCAATCCATTAAAAACTAGTTTTTTTTAAAACAAGAACTAGTTTTGTTTAATTTTAATAAAATATTTTTTTTTGAAAAGAAAAAATAAATAATTTTATGTTAATAAAGATAAATTTTTTATATAAGTAAAACTAAAGATTTATTTTTAAACTTTAAAAAAAGTTTGACAAGAATACATACATTAGATAGAAAAAACATAACAAAATTCCATCCTACAAAGAAAAAACATAACAATCAACCAATTAGAAAACAAAAATATCGACTACCCTACAACTTCCCTAATAAGCAATCCCACAACGACATTCCGCTTAGCCATCGCATTAACAAACGTTCACGTAATAAATTCAGCGTTAAGCTCAAAGAAACCAAACATTAAGAGGCGCCATGAAATAATTTGCATCCTCTGAAGAGGCCGTCAATTGACTTTAAAATTTCAATGGGAATGTCGCCGCACATAGCTAGCTACCAGTCGCAGTCCCTAGGCTTTGGGCATTGTCCAACCATCATAATTCAGAAATCGCGAAAAGTTGCGAGGCCAGGAAGAAGCCGTTGTCAAATCCTTCAAAACCCCAGGCTTTTCTGATTTCTCGTCTCTGATGGCGTTGGTTTTGGTGATAAGCAGGCACATTGCACGCTTTGTGATGGACTCGAACTGCAGACATGTAGTGAAGCTGAAATGCAAGGCAGCGCAGCGAATTCTTCGATTTTGGGGGAATCTTTACTGGGGCAAGACGTTTGAAGTTATACCACATAAATATATTTATTGTGTTAAAGAATGAAAACAGGGCTGGTGTTAGCAGATTTCTAGTGGAAATAATTACATCTGATACACCAAACAGGGGGAAGGGCAAGCGGCTGTTGTTGGTATTCTGTACGCGTACGGAAGGCACGAGACTTCCCTTGAACACATAAGCACGTTGGTGAATGGATCCATTCTTTTTCTTTCTACTACTTTTTTTGTCATGTTGTGTACTGCATATGGTGGACGAAGAAACCCTAGGTATAATGGATCCAGGGCGCATAAAGAAAGGTAGCAGGTCCACATACTTTGGATTCTGTCACTACTCCGCCATACACAGGAATCACCTGGACCATTGTTAAAAGGTAAGAGTTACTTCATTGTTTAAGATTTAAAAGTTTCATCGTCATACTGGCCACGAAGGCATACAAAACATTGAGATTGGATTATATGTGACGACACTAACCAAGGCCGTCCTAACTTTGAGTATTTAGCTTTTTTTTCTCTCATACAGCACAGTTTTTTCTTTTTTGAACATTCTTATTACAAAAACAAAATATTACATTATTTTTTTATATTTTTAATAAGTTATATTCAGCTTTATATATATTTATATTTTTATCAATCTTTATTTTCTTTGCTTCTTTTGCCATGTGTCCAATAATATCATAACAATTATGGCAAAGAAATGTCATATGTTTATAATTTACTTGTTGATTCTATTGTCTTAATTCAGATTTTATTATTGTGGCAAAGGTTTTGAAATATCTATAGCAAGACATATTTCAGTATATATAGCATGCTTTGTCTCCTTAGTAGCTAGTCTTTCCTTGATAAATTCCCTTAGGATATTTTCAATGTTCTTCAGAAACATCTTTATTTATAAGTTGATATGGAAGTCCAAAAAACCTATCCCATACTTGAAGCTTCTTAATAATGTTTTTTCAACAAGAAAAATTTCATGAACTGAAAAAGATGATGAGAAAAAAACTTTGGAAAGAAAAGTTATAGAGTAATTTGAATTTAATCCCCACTTCCACTTGATCCAATTTTCAATCTCCAAAAACCCCTGTCCATTATCTCTAGAACTTATATATTAACCCTCTACTTTTAAGAACTATTATATCATGCTCAATCATCTCATCCTTATACTCACTTCTAGTGTAACATCTGCTACTTATTGCTATGTATTCATTCTTATGCTTATCTTCAACTTGGACCTCCATACTTCGAACAAGGACATCCTGACTTCCCGTTAGGGCTTTCAAATATGACTTTCCTTCCATACTAGCTAATGGGGCTTGCTTTTAGCTCACCTTCTCTCTGAGTCGCTCCTACCTTGCACCCTCTCCTGCCTTGCACTCATTGGCTTGCACTCCCTCTTGGTTCGCAATAGTCTTTGTCTCTTCTTTTTCCCTGGTGTTCCTTCGCTGTAGCAATTTTTTTGGAAACAATGTTCCACACATTCGGGGTAAGGGTTTGAATTATTGATGCACTTGAGATGAATCTGTTGTTTTTTTACCATGACTAAATCTTGGCTTGCACTCCCTCTTCGATCGCACTTCCTCTCTACTCACATTGAATTTTCTTCAATTGAATCACACTACACTCACTCTCGACTTAAGCTTGCATACTCACTCTCAGCTCAAACTTACACTCACTCCGGAATTATCCTCTCACTAGTTGTTGCACTCACACTCACACTCACTTATTTGCTATACAACACAGCTTTTCGCTATTAAATAAATTGACTTTTTTTTTCTCATCCTATATCCATCCAGCCATGATAGTCCTTTGGGTCTAAGACTAAAATCTGCATGACAGACATGCATATTTATCAGAAGATTCCGACATTAATGACCTTAATGTGTAGCAGGGAGCCAGGGTGTCTGACAGAACGTTAGAAAAGTATTGCAGAATCTACTGAATGAATAAAGAAAATAAACTAATTATTTACCATATATTTGAATTCAATGAAATTGCTGCCATGCCAAAAATTCCTGGACAAGTATTCTGATTTTACAGTAACAAGTTTAATGGAGAAATAAATTACATAAACTAAAAGTTTTTGTCCCTTTTCTGCTGGTCTTTTTAAATTGGGGCATGAGCTTAATTGTAAGGGAGAAAATACTTTTGTATATGTCTAGCAACTCGGCAGTAGTTTCTTATGCCTATATCTTCTTCACTTTCACACAAGTAATTTAAAGTCATGGAGAAATCAGCTTTAAAACTGTTCATGGATGAATAAGTAAAATGACAATGTTGTCCCACCGTATTTATACGTAATATTCACATTTAATTTTTAAGAAGAGGTAAATTAAAAAATTGAAAAGCTGATAATAGACAACGTTAAAAAGAGGTGTTGGAATTTTAAATTAAAAATATATAAGATATGTATAACTATTGTAGTGGTAAAGGTTTTGGTTTTTTTTTAAGGTTTAGTTTAAACTCTATTGAATATGAGGGAACAAGAACCCCTCATGAAAGTCTATGTAAACTCATTGAAAATACTAATTGAAGAATATATATAGAAGCTATGATTAATTTTAATTGGGGTTATTTTTATTAAAATAACAAAACATTACATTATTATCATGTTTATTAAGTCATATTCAACCTTTTTTTTAAATAAAAATATTTTTCATTTGCCTTTCTATCGAAGATATTAATCATTTTTCTTTTTAGTTTTTTTTTTGAAGCAGAGCACGGGGATATTGAAGCAGGACTGAAGCAGAGCCGATAGAACGGAGAAGATTCGAACTGTACACTGAACCAAACAAGAAATATCAACACAAAAAATTAAAGGGTTTGCGGCAAAGGGTTTTGCAGAGCAAGGAGGGTTTGCGGTGGAGTATTGTATTAAAACATCTATTTCATCGGGATTACGGCAAGATACTGAAGCACGGGGATACTGAAGCAGAGCCGATAGAACGAAGAAGAACTGTACACTGAACCAGACAAGAAATATCAGCACAAAAAAATTAAAGGGTTTGCGGCAAAGGGTTTTTGCAGAGCAAGGAGGGTTTGCGACGGAGTATTGTATTAAACATCTATTTCATCGGGGGTTTGCGGCAGAAGGTTTTATTATCAGCAAGGGTTTGCAGCAGAGGGTTTGCAGAGCACGAGGGTTTTATTACACATTTATTTCAACGGATCAATAGTACAAAGGGTTCGGCTATAAAAGGGTTTGAAAATGGAAAAAGGGAAGCAACAATTGCAAGAACCAATATATGTCAATGAGAAACAGTATTGGAGGATATTAAGGCGTCGACAAGCTCAAGCAAGGGCAACAACAATGAAAAGGGTATATCAAAAAATAAAAATAAAAAATATTCTACCACATAAACAGGTGGAGGATAAGGAACAATCAAAGGCAAATCGCCAAAATGAGTTTTCAGATGAGGAAGAAACTTACAGTCCCACAACTACACCACTCATGTGGGCACCAAGACTTTATCTGAAGAGCTAATGAAGATTAAAGAGAAACTTGAAAGCATGGAAAGGAAGGAGAAATTAAGAGAAACTAAATCAGATGAGGTTATAAGCACCATTCGGAGGCTGGAAAAAGAAAACAACCAACTCAAGGAGCAAGTGTCAAAGCTACAAAACCTTGCAAACATGGGTCAACGTGAATGGCATGTCCTCAAACAAGCCATCCATCCCCCAATCAATGATGCAATAGAGGTGGAAAAAACAAATGCAAATCAAATAAAAGAGGTACGAAAAACACTCCAAAACATTGAAACAAGAGAAAATGAGCTACGAAATGAATTAGCAAAGGCAAAGACATGGTCTCAAGTAGTAAAAGAACCAGTCAATCAACAAAAATAGTTGATAGAGAAGCAAGTAAAAATTCAAATAACAGAAGAGAAAGAAAGACATGAAAAGTTAACAAATATAATCATCAAAGGGTTGAAAGATTATGGGGACAGGGAAGACACAAATCGTTTAACCAGGGAATTCTTGTCAAATCGATTACAGTGGAAGGGTCAGATAAAAAAAGTAAGTAGAATTGGCAGGCTGAGAGAAGGATGCAGAGATAGACATATTCGGGTCACATTGATGAGCTACGAGGATAAGATAAGGTTACTTAAAAACAAAGGCATGCTGAGAGGGTCACAATTTTATTTAGATGATGACCTAACATTTTTACAGCAGGAAGAAAGAAATAAGGAATGGGAAAAGGTGAGGGCAACAAGGAATGAAGGGAAACAGGCATATTTAAGAAATGGAAAGGCATACATCACATCTAAACAAATCCAAAATAAATAGGGAGTATGGCCCACCCGGAACATCTTACAATGGTAAGTTGGAACTGTAGAGGTTTCCCTTGGAGAAGAGGACCCGGGTTAGGGCCCATTGCTAAAGACAAAGATATAATCATATTGACAGAAACACATGAACACGATGGATGTAGGACTCTAGAATTTATGGGATACAAAAAAATAGCAATATGGAATAAAGCAGCAGAAAATGGCAAAGGGCATGGGGGTATTATGGTTTTAATAAAAGAGGAATGGGATAGGGTCATTAAAATTGAAAAACAAGATGAAAACAAAAAGTACATCTGGATAAAGATCCTAGAAAATAAGTCAGTTATTAGCATAGCAGCATGTTATTTTGCTCCCAAGAATTCTAAATTCTATAAGAAACATGACCTTAATAGAGAAGACCCATACTCCTCCCTAAAAAGAGACATTTCAATATACATTAAGTTGGGGGAGATTATATTAATTGGAGATTTCAATGCAAGGACAACAAATAAGCAAGCTAACATTCTAGAAGGTAACGAAGATATTGAGATTAATCCTCTTTGGATGCCAGAAGAGAAAAATCTACAGTGGACCAGGACTTGGGAAGATGAGCATGGGGCTATCACGCAATATGGAGGAGTTGTTAGGTCTTTGCAAGCATATACAATTTGATTATTTGCAATGGGATGAACAAATGGAAAAATTCAGGAAAGTATACATGCAAAACATATAAGGGACAAAGTGTAATAGACTATGTAATATGCTCACAGAATTACATACCAAAAATAGAGGAGCTAGAAGTGGAAGATTCTCTAGTGGAACTTAAGTCAGATCACAACCCAATTGTTATGAAACTTCGAATGCATGGAGACAAACCAAGGGAATAACACTTGCAAGGCAATCAAAATAAATATCCTCACAAGGGAAACATTCTCTTAACAGATGAAAATCGACAGAATTTTAGAGCAAGTATTAAATAATAAGTTACAAGAAAGGGAAGAACTACATCACAGTAGTAGAGATTACAGTAAGAGTGAATGGTTAATGCAAGTTATTCAAGAAGCTCTAAACAAATGCAAGAGAGCTAAACCTAAAAAGAAAGAAAGGAATAGCTTCCCAACCAACCCATGGTTCGATGAAGATTGTAAAAAAATACGAAGATTACTAAAGGAACCAATGGGTAAAACAAGAGCAAACAAAAAAGCATATGAGAAACTAGTAAGGGCAAAAAAAGAAGAATACACTAGAACAAGGAGGAAAGAATTGATTTATTTAGGGAAGCATGAACCAAAGAAATTTTGGAAGGAACTAAGCATGAAAATGATGCAAACTAAAAATAACATAACAGTTAATCAGTGGTTGGAGTATTCAAAACAACTATATCAGCGTAGTAACCAACAAGAGACACCCCCTACTATCATTGTCAAGAAAGAACTTTTCACAATTGAAGACATTATTCAAGGGATAAAAAAGTTAGCAACTGGTAAATCCCGTGACATAGACAATCTTCAAGCAGAGCATATAAAATGGGGGGTAGATATCTTGGCACCACAAATCAAAGAAATTTTCAATGAGGTCATACAAAATGGCTTCCCTACTGAGTGGACAACTAGCTTGACCATTCCTTTGTTTAAAAGTGGAGATGTAAATAATCCCTCAAACTATCGAACTATCATGATCAACCCTCTCTTTGCAAAGTTGTTTGAGAGTATGATAGAGCGTAGGATCGACATATGGGCGGAAGAAAAGGGAAAGAGAGCAAAGGGGCAAGCGGGTTTTAGGCCCAAGCACTCAACTATTGATCAATGTATCACGCTCAGACACATAGTGGAAAAAATATGGGACAAAAAAGAGGTGGCTTTTTGCTATTTTGTAGACTTCAAAAAGGCATTTGACACAGTGCCAAGGAAAAAATTATGGAGCAGAACGGAAGAGCTAGAGGTTCCAATTCACTATAGGGCAGTAATTCACAGACTATATGAGCATGTAAAGGCTAGAATCAGAACACAGGAAGGGTTATCTGGTAGTGACATAGGTGTCAAACAAGGTTGCCCTCTATCTCCGACCTTATTTGGGTTGTACATTGACAAGTTAGAAGAATGGATAAACAAATTTGGGGGAGAGGGTGTGCATTTAGCCAAATATGTGGTAAAACTCCTCATGTATGCAGATGATGTAATTCTTGTGGCCAAAACAACCAAAGATCTAGAAGATCACCTTCAAGCTCTAGAACTCTTTTGTAAAGAATTTGGGATGCAGGTGAACACGAGCAAAACAAAAATTATGATTTTTTCAGCAAAAAAGAAGCAACAACTCAAATTTCAGTTTGCAGGAGAACCGCTTGATGTAGTAGTAGAATACAAATACCTGGGCATAGACTTTCATGACAAACTTAATTGGAATACATGTAGGATGAAAAGAACTCAAAGTGGCTGGAGAGCACTATATGCACTTCAAAACAGGTGTAGGAATGCCGAGTTGTGGGACTGGAAGACCACCAAGGTCTTATTTGGCCTACTTGTTACACCGGTTCTGTTGTATGGTTGCAAGGTGTGGGCTAGTGGCACAACAAATGCAAAATGGAGGCAAATAGAAAGGATTCAAAAATATCTAATCACAAACTTTCTCAAAATTAAGGCCACAACCCCTTATGAAATTATTCTAGCTGAAACTGGAATGTTCCCTTTAGAAGCAGTTGCTATGACCAAGTTGTTATGTTACTTGAAAAAAACAGAAAACATGACAAACGATAGATGGCCTAGAGCAGCTAGGGACGAAGAGTTGCATAGGCGAAAGAATACGTGGATGAAACAAAATAAGAAATGGATGAAACGTTGGGAAATCAACATAAATGAATGCCCAAATGTCAACAAATACATAAAAAATTATGTGAACGAAAAGTTCAAAAGTGGAATGTGGAAAAATGCAAGCAGGAAAAGACAATATTATATTGCAAATTTTAACCCAACGTATGACCACAAGGACAATGCGTATATAGGCGCTAAAATCAAGTGGAAGGAAAAAATACTCATTGCTCAGATAAGGACTAGCTCTCATAGGCTTAGATGTGAAACAGGGAGATGGACAATGCCCAAAGAACAATGGGAAGAAAGGATATGTACTCTATGCAGCACAAGAGCAGTAGAGACAGAGGAACACTTCATCTATAAATGCCCGAGTTTTTCAAATATCCGTGAAAAATACAAAGAAACACTTGGGAACAAGTTTATTACAGATTTATTTGAAGACAGTAAAATAAAAAAGTTGGGGAATTGCTAACACAAATCAGCAGGAGAAGGAACAACCTTCTCAAAGATATTAAAGATCATATGATATGATTTGAGCATTTATGTTGAATTCTAAATTTTTTGTAAATCTTGGAAATATCCTTGTTCTTGAAGAGGGTTCCATTAGCTAATATGATCATGTTGGGATACCATATCATGATAGAATTTGATTCAAGATAAACTTTTATACCTAAACTCTAGAGCAAGAGGATAAGAGCACAAATTCTACCTACTTTGTGAAGTATTTAGTTGTGGTAATGATAAATTTATGTCCATTAGATAATGCTAGATTTATCTTACCACTAATATCCATCCCCCAATTGGAGAATGGCCAAGGATATGTCATGGATTGAAACTCTTGAAAAGTTGCATGGATAAGATTATCATGTTTTTGAAACTTTCCACATTTGTGTATATAATTATAGACATTATTTTCCATGGATGCTAGTATCCCATGTGGAGGAGTTTCTTAGTGAATGCACTTCCATTGAAGTGACCATCACATACTCTATCATGAGAATATTGAATAATTTTTGGTGCAGAAGCATCCAGTGGAGTAAGAGTGATCTTGCATCACCTAAAAAAAAAATTGTAATTGTTTAATTTTGTAAAACTAGTAAAACTAGTTTAAATTGCAGGAGATTTTTGAAGGTCTTAGAGGTTGAATTTGAGGATTTTCAACTAGATGCAAGCCAAGGCTCACCCCACTTAGATCGTTTCATGTCTTTTCTGAAAATATGCTATAATAGTCAATCAGGTCAACGAGAGCGAAGTTACGACCTCAACAAGCTGCACCCAAATTTCAAATTTGAAATAGATGGTTTTAGGCAGGAACAAAAAAAAAAAGGGTATTTGAGGGAATTTTCAAAATTGTAAAAGGGCTTTTTTTTCTTTTGTATCCTCATTTATGGCATGAAAGTAAGGAAAGGTTTGATTCTCTGAGTTGTTCAAAGGAGAAACACTTGTGTATCATTTGTTCGGTGTTGCTTGTGTAACGTGATCTCTACCAAGTGGTATCAGAGTGGGAGTTCCTAAGTGTGTAAATAGATCACCGAACATGAGGTAGTTTACACTAGGATCTATGGTTAGGGTTTGTGAGAGAAGTGAGCAGAATGCCTCCAAATATAGCCATTGTCGAAGTACCAAGTCCTATGGAAGAGGAAGAGCCTCAAGATCAATATGAAGATAGTGATTATCACCTTGCTTCACCACTATCATCCATGGGGTCATCCACGTCGCATGCATAAATACACTTGGCAAGCACAGACATAGGGGAATACCTTGTGCAGAACATCACCTTTATGCCTGTAATTGAGTCTGCACAGGACATAGGGAGTCCTAAAGACTTGAGGCCGCTAGTAGGAACAGTGGTTCCACTAGGAATCCCACCCAACCAAACCAATTTTTTCTATGTTGACCTAGACTTCCCTCATAAGTCTTTAGATATAGAAGAGGATGGTGACGAATTATTCATAGTCAATGTTCGTTACCTCTCTAATCCCGATTTTGCTCTAAGATACTTTGAGTGTTGCCATTGGCATGGATATGGCCTTGGCATATATGAGCAGGGGTGCAAGAGGCATTACAAGCCACTATATCAGTTTCCTTCTGACAGATTTGGCTTAGGCTATTATAGTGGAGGTCAATATGACTCACTTGCAATGACATTGGAAAGATTATTAAGTATAGGGTTGGAAGAAGAAATTGATTTCATTCCTTATCACCCCTTGAGAATAGCAAATTTGAGCAATAGACAAGTATCCACGGTAAACATACTGCCTCCAGAAACTTATCATCCAAACACCTCAATTGATTCCACCCCAACTGGGTACAACTCGTGGGATGAGGAGAATGGATATGAAGCAAGAAATAATGAGGCGCAACTTGGCTTAGCCTATCAAGGGCCTCACTATTTACAAAGGTTCACATGGTCCATCCACGATGAGATTGAATATACATCAGAGTAACTATGAATCAGAAGACTCAATAGAAAGAGCTTACTTAGGCTTAAGCCATCAACCCTTGACTTTGGGGCAAGAGACAAATGCAAATGGGTTCTTCATAAGTGACGAAGAATATGAAGATGAAATAGATATGACCTACTTAGGGCCAAGACATGAGCCCTTTGTATTAGGGCTGCATACCAACACTAACAGTTTCTGGATAAGTGATGATGACTTTGAGGATGAGATCGAGATGGCTTATCTTAGACCTCACCACTTGCGGTAAGTCAACGAGCTAGTAGAGAGAGAGGTGGCCCTTCGTGCCATAGACCCTCAATTTCAATTTTTGGGGAGACCTGTTGACCTAGCTGTCATTCATCATATGGTTAATCCCCCTTCGCCTACATTCAGAGAGCAGTTAGAGCCCAATGATCTTATTTTTCACCCTTCTCATGGGCCAGATCCAGAAATTCCCATTCCTCCAGAACCTCATCGTGAGTATGGAAGAGAAACCTTGAGACAAGATTGCACCCATGTGGTCCTGGAGATTTCATCCCATCCATCAACATGATCTCCATCGATTTTACCACTCCACTTCATAATCCAGTAGATCCTACCAAATTATTGCTTTTTGATATAGACGCTATTGATTGGGATCGTGATAGTTCACCCATAGAGCCAGAAGACCTCTTCTCCAATGAAGAGATGTTATAGTCGTTCTATTTTGCATTAGGTTGTGCGTATGACGTCTTCCATGTTGGTTTAGAACCTGAATCAATAGGTCCTATGAATCCTACTGATGACATTCATTTGATACCCATGCCTCATCAGCTAGAGGATGGGTCACATATGGCTATAGAAGCAAATTTCAAGGTGGACATCAATGATGATCCTACCCAACCAAGGAAAGTCAAGTTTGAAGAAATTCTATCTCCACAAGAACAAGCCATCTTGATTCCTCTCCTTAAGGAGAGGCCAAATATTTTTGCTTGGACTTACAAAGACATGCCAGGGATAGATTGAATAGATTTGTAGACACTATGGCCTCTTTGGGATCCTTAATCCCTCAGAATCTGTTTGCTAATTTTACAACCGTTCAACATATGAAAGTGTTTTCACACTAGCAATACACCGTGAAGCTCTTGACAATCAAGAATCAGTCAACATGATCAACATTAAACCAAATCAAGATTGGTCCTTCACAGCCAGGGGCAACAAGTATACGGACGCCCACTGGGGCAACATCGTTTTCACTAGTATATGGCACTGAAGCCATCATGCATCTAGAGTTGGAAATCCCGACTCTACGCATAGCACTAAAAGACTTCATATATGATGAAGTTGTGCGGCAAGGCCGCCTTGATCAATTGATGCTTCTTGATGAACACCGATTCAATGCTTTAGAGCATCTTCATGTTTGCCAAGATCATCTTGCACGAGCTTACAATAATAAAGTCCACCTAAGGGAATTCAATGTTGGAGATCTAGTGCTCAAAGAAAACCAGAGAATTCAAATCTGTCGCCGCATCTGCGAGATAAGTTTACTGTAAACTAGATAGGTCCATACATGATTTCATAGAGAGTTGGGCCTGGAGCATATCGCCTTATATCATTAGACGGTGTTGAAGAGTCTGAACCTCTCAATATCATTCACTTAAAGGTATTTTACACATAAAAACACAAAAATATTCAAATATTTCATAAAACACAAAAACATTCAAATATTTCATAAAACACAAAAAACAATCAAATATTTCATAAAACACAAAAACATTCAAATATTTCATAAAACACAAAAACATTCAAATATTTCATAAAAATAAAAAACATTCAAATATGTCAAAAATAAAAAACATTCAAATATGTCAAAAACACAAACAAATCATAAAAGCATAAAATTTCAAAAATACAATAAAATCAAAGGCTCCAAGGGTAATTCATGCCGCTTGGTCAAAAATTAAATCAAATGCTCCAAGAGTAATTCATGCCGCTTGGTCAAAAATCAAATAAAAAAGGCTCCAAAGGTAATTCATACCACTTGGTCAAAAATAAAATCAATGGCTCCAAGGATAATTCAAACCGCTTGGTCAAAACCAAAATCATCAAAGGCTCCAAGGGTAATTCATATCACTTGATCAAACAATCAAATCAAATTCTCCAAGGGTAATTCACACCACTTGGTCAAACATCAATTCAAAAGGCTCCAAGGGTAATTCATGCCCCTTGGTCAAAAATCAAATAAAAAAGGCTCCAAGGGTAATTCACGCCGCTTGGTCAAAAATAAAATAAAAAATGCTCCAAGGGTAATTCAAACCGCTTGGTAAAAATCAATAACAAAATCCCCAAAGGCATAATAAGCCCTTTGGTCAAAATAATCAAAAATACAAAAACAACATAAAATCAAAAATACAAAAACAATTGCACTTCACATTTTGCATCCACATCATTGCATTGCATTTTCACATACATTACAAGATATGTCATGAGAGTCTTAAAATTGATACCATAGTTTGTCACAAAAGTCATTCATATCCATACCTCCATCCACATGTGTGTAATTGTGTTTTTCAACACAACCATCATTTGTTGCTATAAGGCTTTTTGGTTACTCAACCAAATATAGTAATATTATCAAATTTTGAAGAAAACAACTTTGATTAGTAGAAAAAGAGGCCTAGCTGTGATAAAGCCTTGGATATTCATGATCCCGTCACTAATTGAAACACTAAAATCCTAGCTGGTACAAGGAAAATATGAAAGCTCCAAAACGGTCTAGGTTACCTTAAGTGAAAATGATTATCCTTGCTTATTCCCCTGTGCAACCGGTTTAAGGGTGTTGAGAATTGGCAAGAAAAGCTTTACCCTATCAAAATCCCTTGCTTAAATCAAAATAAGCAAAATCCCAAAACAAAAGTACAAATTCAAAAGGCCAAGCATACAATCCAGATTTCAAAGCAAAAATCCAATACACAAATCATATATTCAAAATACAAAAAAATCATAGCTTAAAAAAAAATAAATCAAAATAAAGAGTGATTTTCATCACTACGTAGGAGTAAAATAAACAATGATTATCATCACTACAAAAAAAAATCCCCGCTCAAAGAAAAAAATCAAAATCAAAATAAAAAGTTATTTTCATCACTACATATGAGCAAATATCCAAAGCCAAAAATAAGGGAATAAAGCTTGAATCCCTGGAATTCTCAGCATTGTGCAAAACTGGAAGGAGAAATCCTTATGCATGATGATATGTCTATTACAATTGCTTCATGCATTTGTGTAGACCAATGTTTGAATGTGGATGAGCTAGCTTAGGTAACCAAATATTGCCTAGTGGTATAGTCCAACTAAGTCAAACATAAGGATGAGATGAACACCTGAGGATCCCTGATCTTAACAATGGGCTAAAAGAATCCCGCCTGAATCAAAGGAAATGCTTGAGTTCTACCTCAAAACATACAATCACATGCACACACAGAGATCATGAAAAACTAGGTCCATGGTAAAAGCCTTACTTTTCAAAAGTCTAAGTGGTAAGTAGACAGTTGTTGATAGGGGAACTAGAGTGTTTGAATCTCTGTAAAGCCCTAATTTTTTTTTTTACATAGCAACAAATCATTAAATCATTCACACCATCGCTTTCTTTATAAGATTCTATAAATTAGGGGGTATCAACATAGTAGGACAGATACCGCATATATATTAGAAATAGTCAATAGACGGCCATTGACTACTTTATATCTTTTAATTTAGATAAACTTATTAAGAAAATACATTACACACCACTACATCTCATATATGAATACTTAATCAATTTTTATGATAGAAGTGATTATTTAAATTCATGATTATTTTTTAACTTTTTGTGGTATCACCCATTAAGATTGTCAATGTCATATGCATTCCGTATGTTTTAAGTGATTAGAGCATACAGGTTCATTTATACCATTCCATCACATAAGTTAGAGGCATATAATTAAAGCAAAAATTAAACATACAATTTAACAATAACATTTGCATCCGCAAACACAAGTCATTAATCATCCATAAACCACATCATAAAACATATAGGCAATATCCATTTGTATACCATAAATTCATCATTCATCATCAAAATACATTGCATCATATCATCAAATGATATAAGCATCTACACATCCATCTAAGCATCTTCAAATATCATCTATCATCTAACATATCCATCAAATCATCATAATACCATCATCGCATCATATCATAAAATAAAATAACAACAAAAGCATAAGCAATAAACGATACACATAATGAGTCATAAAAGGTAAATCTATCATAAAAATATGTGTGTCAAGTCCAATGGATATACAAAAATTCCCATGGGTTATAGTCATGTAGGTAAGTCGACCTCAAAAATGGATCAAGAACCAAGTAGAACATCAATCAAGTGTCGGGCCTGAGCCCCCTACATCACCTCCTCCAGTGCCACCTCCCCCTATGGCAGTGTTGCGAGTCGAGTGATGTGAGCCTTTAGGTCTCTTTGTCTGAGTTTGGGTCTACTGGCTAGGACGGGCATAAGACTGCCCTGAGGTAGAGCACCCATTGACTTGTGAACCACCTGCATCTACTGGATCCTTAGGGACAATCCCATGCCTCCTGAGCTGCATCTGAAGGAGGGTAACATGATCCGTAAGACCCCAAATCCAAGCCTCATGCTCATCCAACAAGGAATGAATTGTCCCATCGAGGCCTTTGAACCTACTACTAAAACCTCCTGTGATGTAGAAGTAGGAAAAACAAACTGCATCCTGACATCAACACCCCCAATAGTAGCCTGAAGAGCCTGTATTTGTGCTGTGAGCTGCTCAATCGTAGCATATCGGTGTTGTACCTAGATCTTAGTAGCCTGGAGCTCAGCCTCGATCTCGTGCAACTATGCTCTCAAAGGACAGTCTCTCTCCTCAGGTTGTAACTCCTCCTCCTCCTTAGGAACATCAGGATCCTCTACTGCCACCTGCTCTGCTAGCTGGCCCCATACCTTAGTCTTGGCTCGAACCCTGCATCATGTTGGATCTATGCCATCACCCCCACCATCATCCTTGTGTCCTAGGCTACCGATGCCATGCCACATACGATCACTCCACCACTGAGAGTAGGCCTCTGTAACTCCCCCAGCCACTATAGGATCTACGGCTAGGGCATCCTCCTCATCTGTAAGCTCTGTTACCTATCATAGAGGTAGGTCCCTCTCTGTTGTGAGATGCCTATACAAGAATGGTACCAAGGGCACATCCTACTGTAATTCGTACTGACGAAGAACCCGAGAGTAGAAGATATACTCCCGTATGGAAATCTTACAACCAACGAGCCATCGCTCGCATCGTGTCCTAGTAGTAAAACTAGCTGGATCATCCCAAATTGGACACTCATAGTATGGCTCCCACACGACATCTCCAGCCAATAGTCTGGTGAAAGCATCAGTGTAGTGGGATAGCTCCCCTACAAAAATATGGCTGCACCTCATGCTCCCGAGCCCATCTGGTAGCATATCACTATGTACGAGCCTCAATAGATGTAATCTTAGCTATGAGCACCTTAGGGCGATCTACCTTAATGTGCTCCCATCCCCAAACCTGTAAGAGCAAACTGTAAGCAATGCTAATGCATCCCCGTCGACAGATGTGGTACAACTCATTGTAGCACTGAACCAATAACGATCTACCCCATGCATAGATGATAGGTTCCTCGCTATCCAGTAGGTCTTGCACCATCACTAAGAGGTTCCAAGGGAACCTCAAACTCGAGCAGCCCGGGATAAGAACGTTGTTGATCACCATCAGCAACACATCATACCTCATTGTGAAAACACGAGCATCATACCAAGCCTTGATAGATACTCCCCCAGACCCAGTCTCCCAGAGAGCTTATGCAGAACGTGCCCCAAACACCTGAGCATAAATGACCACCTGATCATTAGTGGCCAACGAAACAATGGAAACCTTGTCAAATGGGATCTGAAAGATCCTGTACATGTCCTCCGGTGTGATAGTCATCTCACCGAGCGAAATATGGAAGGTGTTGGTCCATGGGTCCCAACGGTGGGCTAAAGCCGTAAGATAAGCCTGGTCGGCCATAATGTGGGGCAACCTGATGACGTACTATAGCCCACAGGCCTTAAACCACTCCTAGTTAGTGTCATCAAATCCAAGAATTAAGTCAAACAGGAGCTTCAGGTCCCTAGCCTGAGCAGTGAGGATCTAAACAAAATAGAAGAAAACAAAACATAACTACAATGCATCTAAGGCGTAATTCACAATAAACATGAAAATGGTGCAAAAGAGTATGAGTTACTCTAAATCTAAGCAAAAGAAGAATAAATTGCACCTAATCAAGCAAAGCAAAAATTCAAAAGTCAAAAAAATCATAAAATCAATACATAAAATGCAAAAACAAGGCTCAAGCTTTAGCCGATGTCGCCTACAGCGGCCGAAACTTGGCCATTGGAGGCAGTAGCGGCCAAGGCCCAATGGTCAAATTTTTTACCTTTGGGATTCAAGCTTAGCCGCTCTGAGTTACAGCGGCTCAGAGTCAGCCGCTCTGAGCGACAGTGGCCAAGGGACGGCACGACAAACCCGTGAACCCTTGGCTAGAAAAAAAAAATACAATTGACAAAATAACTTAAGGAAAACAACAAAAGGGAGGGAAAGGAAACAAATTGGAAAACAAATCCCCTACCCAAGCATCAAAACTAAACTAAGTTTGAGAATTCCCAAAATGGCGACAGCAGGTGAATAATGGAAAATTTTCAAAAACCCTAGGCTAAAGCCACTAACAGATTGCAAAATCGAGGACCAACCCACTGCGAAAAAAAAGAACCTAAGCCTAATTACGGATTTTGTTCATTGCCAGCAAGTTTAGTGATGTTCATTTTGCTCATTACTGAGTGAAGTTCAATTCTACTTAAGCAAAGAAAAGAGAGCTAGGGTTTTGAAGAAAGAGATACCCGAGAAGCTTCGGCTCCTCCAGTAGCTGATGTCTCACCCCATGCAGCCATGTCCTCAGCACCAGCAAAGTTTCAAAGCCGCAATCGTCACCGCTGCACCAGAGCTTTGAAAATGGAATCTTCAACAATGAAAATGACAGGTCAAACCCCTAGAATTACAAGTTTTATATTTCCTTAATTATGCCTTGGCCTCTGCTGACGTTAGTGGCCCGAGCTTCTTGGCTGCTCAAGGCGACAACGGCCATAGGTAGGAAATCAAAGGTCGTTGGACCTGACAATGACCAAGCCCATAGGTCAAAATTAAGTAGTTTCTTAAATGACGGAATAACAAAAACAACAAATAATCACACTTTGATGGTTTAGGATCATCAGAATGTTCAAAAAAACAACAAAATTCACATAAAATCACAATATCAAGTAGGCCTCGTATCCAGTTACCTACTCTATCCACTCGACGATTACAGCGATTTGCACTCCATGTATTTCGGTGAGATGAGTAACCATAAGGCCACTTGGGGCAAAAGCAACTCATTTTGGAATTACGTATGTCACCCTTCAAACCCGAATAAGATCAAGATGGTCGAACTGCTCCACGGGTGTGAAGGGGTCATTCTAATTCCCCTATGACATCAAAAACATTAAGTCAAAGTGATACAATCTAAACATAAATAGAATCACTCATCCTAACTCCCTAAGAAGGCTATTGATAGTCAAACTGCTCCTCGAGATAGGGATGGATGATTATCAGAAGCAATTGGAATCACACTTGGATGTGGGATTGCCCATTAAAATGCTAGAAAGGAACCAGATTAGTCATATTGGTCAAGCAACTTGTCGCTTAAATTATTGTCATTTCTTCACCAATCCATTGTGTGAAGAAGTAGTTCAAAACTTCAACTTAATCATAATCAAAATCAACAAAAGATCACTTGATCATAGCAAAATTGTGTTCGTCCTTCGAATCATTGCATACAACAATCACAAATTTCTCTTGTTTGCTAGGAACGTAAGCAGACATGACATCCTCAATTGTAGCTCTCCTATCGATCGAAATTGTTGTAGCAGCTGAAGCTACCCAATTGAGTTTGAGGAATGAGTGTAATTTAACATGCAAAAGCCACTGGGCTAAGTCCTCTGAACGTTGATGCAATGATTCAATGGATGCATGCCATGTTGCATGATTGGGCCATCCGGCATTGATCAGACCATTGATCACCATACACCCTACAAATGGATCAGTCTACATTTTTGCTCAGTGTTGTGTTTTTCACATAGCGCGTCGCAAAAAGGGGTATTTGTAGACACCTAAATTGTGTCATGCTTAGGGGAGCTACTTACATAGAAACACTCATAAGATCATAAGACATAATATTGGACTTTCTAAGCATCAACAATGGTTCTCACTACTCATTTGGGGCCTTTTCAAGCCATCCAAGATTGGCCGCACAAGCCAAGAGCGACCAGATTCTAGCCACTCAAGCCTAGAGCGACCAGACCTTAGTCGCTTCAAACGATAGCGACCAAATCTTAGCCACTGCAGACGACAGTGGCTAAGCCATAAGAAGCGATTTGCCGATAAACAGGCCCAATCTCGGGTGTAAGTGGTAGTCTGCATGCAAAGATGAGCGAAAGTGACTTTGCATTCCTTTTCATGACTAGTTCACATAGGAGACTTGAGTTTGCATTTAGACTTAAGTTAACTGACCTCCAAGCATAAACAAAGGACAAAAGCTTCTCATGCTAACGAATAGTTCGCATAGAAGACTCAAGTGGGCAGTTAGATTTCAATTAATTAGACTTCAAATATAGACAATAAACAAGAGCTTCTCATGCCAACTTGCACTATGCATGAGAAATTCATTTCTAGGGCTCGGATATAGACCTAGGGTTTCACACTATAAAAGGCGCAAGCCTAAGAGCACCAAAAGGGGAACACATGATCGATATATGACATACAGAGACCCGAATCACATACAGGAGATCATTTCAGAGAGAGAGTTCTCTTTGGGATCATATGTGCAACGGAGCTTTGACAAATCAAAGGGCACAACACCTACTTTCTTCAACATCGGATCATAGTCTTTGACCCATAGCTTTGGGGCAAGGAGAACAAGGTTTTCTTTAGCGACCACTATCTTGGACAATGGCCCGTAGGCTTAGCTTAAATAAACATCACCTTTTATCTTGTTTTCTTATATCATTAGCTTATATTTACTTGATTCCATGGTATCGTTTTATCATATTTCTATTACATTCTCTGATTACTAACAACCTTATCCAGGAAGGCAATCTTGGATAGCTAAACGTGTATTGTTGTTTGAATTGCATACAGGGCCACAGGTTCACGAGACATAATCCATGACATATGAGAGCAAGAGGATCCGTTCGGGAGACATACCTAGAGAAGAAGGCATCTGTAAGTCCTCAGACATTTCTGTGTGCGAAATCGGGAAGCATTTTAGAGCGCACCACCCTTTTGCAAAAGGGAACATCTCTTCATCCACTTGTAAATCATTGTATCAATATGGGTATCCCTAAGAGGGACCGACATGTAACCGAGGTTCAATATTAATGAAAGATCCATTCTTTTTCATTTCTGTGTTATATGGTTTCTCGTAATCTTTTAGCTTCATTTTTGGTATAGTAATAACATCGCAAGTAGATTTAAGAGCGGTGCATGCGCCTTGTGGTAGCTACATCTACAACCTTGTCATTATTACTTTTTATATCCTAAAGGTTTAGTACCATCTCCAATAGCATTCAATTACTCTTAGGTCACCCATCCTTGGGTCGAGGATCATAGGGTCATCCATATTTAACTTTGAATAGAAATCTAGATCTAGTTGTCCCTTGAACCCGACTTTTGAATCATCCTCTAGTACTACATTGTGTCATGCAAGATGGATTATCATCACCCAAAGTGGTGGACCATGCACTAATCATGGAATAACTCTTATTCATTGCATGGTCCCACTAGCCACCTCTATTGTCTAATTTATACCAACTATGAGATATCCTTTGTCCAATTTGGGTGTCCCCCATATGGATGTCACATGAAGTCCTATTAATGGAGATCATCAATCAAGCATCGTACTATCCCTAGGATCCGTTTGAGGGGGTATATCTAACCAACATCAAATTAATAGATCCATTTATAGGTTTGAGATATATCATTATCATCAATCTATCCTGGCAATCTAAAATATTGTGCTACTATAATGTGCTCCTAGGTTCAAACCTAGAGAATTGTGTAGCATGTCAAGCTCTTGTTTTCCTTCTATGAAACACACTATAATGAATGGTACAAATAGGATAGGATGATCAATCCCAAGTTTAAAATAATTATAAATACATTTCTTCCATTATCTCTCCTAATACCCAATGAACCACTTGCCTACTGGTTTCATCCAATAAGATACCAAAAACATGTATTGCTAGCAATATCACCTATCTATCCTACTATCTCTTGCATAGGAGACATTTATGTGAATTATGGATCTAATTAGTCTAAACCTAGTGTCATCTATGATCAGGGTTATGCATAAGGGGTAGGTCCAAAAATATATTTATAATAATGGGGTGAATCAGTTTCAAAATCGAGGTGAATAGTGTTCAAAGTCATGTAGAAGACATGGCAAATTGACTTTTTTCTTGAAAAAAATATAAAAAGGTGGTGTATTTATCAAAAATTTAAAATGTACAGTAAAATACTACCATTTGCATAGCACACAATGACATATGGCTTCCTATCGGTTGCATGGTACATGATAACTTACAACAGCCTATCGGTTACATAGCACACGATAACATATAATAACCTATTGATTGCATAGCATAAAACAACACACAACAACCTACTAGTTGCATGGCATATGATGACTTCAATGATGCCATATCCTACTAGCACCATAGAAATAATGCTTGATGAGAGCCTATTGATAACATGCTTCATAATGTCTTAATGAGAGCCTATAAATAATATACTTCACGGTGCTTGATGAGAGCCTACCGATAGCATGCTTCATGATGCTTAATGGGAGCCTATCGATAGCATGCTTCACAATGCTTGATGAGAGCCTATAGACACCATGGAAAAGATGCCTAGTGGGAGCCTACCGATAGCATATTTTATGACATTTTATGAGAGCCTACCGATAACATGCTTCACAATGCCTATTGAGAGCTTGTTAATACCATGCTACATGATACTTGATAATAGTCTACTGCTTGCGTGCCAAGCGATGACTAAATATAGCCTATCGATGGTATGTTGCACACCTACTACCATGTGTTAACATCTCACTCAATGTTACTATATGTCAACACCTCATTTAATGATATGCATGCAAATATCTATAAAAGAGAATGAAAAGTTTTATTTCTCTTCTTTGCACATAATAAAAAAACCTATATCTTACACAAGCCTTTTTAAACCTTCTGAAACCTTCTAAAAACCTTTGGAACCTTCTAAAACCCTTTCAATCTATTGCAACAATGGTTGGACTATCATGCATTCTTCCATCAAAAATTATTTTCAAAAACCTCATTTGCCCACTCATCTTCGAAGTTCTCAATACTCTTGATTACGATTCAACATGGCTAAGAAAATCTGGGCTTTTGGGGTTAGTATCAATGCCCCAATACAACACGAACAATAATTTGTTGCATAGGATTGTTGAGTGCTACGATAATGATGGGTTAGTCATCATAATGACCATCGATAACAAGACCCTCTCCTTCTATTACACCAACTAACATCCATAGATTAACAATCCTTCCATATAAAAATTGTGAACCCATCACATCAAAATTCTCTCTGAACACGATAAAATATATCTTGAGGATAGCTACAATCTCTCATCAAATTTTTTATCAGGTAAGTCTTCCAAATTTAAAGTTTCCTCTTCCTTGCATAATTTCCAAATGTAATTATTAATTTTGTGTTATAATTTTTTTGCAGGGCAATCAAATCCATCTAGAAGGGGCTTCTATTTTTCCTTTGCACGATCATCGAGTTCTTCCAAGCATGTGTTGTTTTGCAAGGGAGAACAACAAATATTCCATTCTGGGCTTTAGCGTATATGGTGTGTTGTCTTGGAAACAACAGATTCAACTGGTCCTCATATATTTCCAATAGAATCACAAATGATCTTAACCATGCATGCACAAACACTATTACCACTTATGTCGTTGTTTCTACTACAAATTATTTGATTTCTTTTTTATGAAGCATTTTACAATGTAAAGAATACCTCAATCCCCACCTCACTCCACCCAAAATTGAAGATAGTTGGCTTAACCATTAAAGAGGTGCAGGTAAAATTCATATTTTTAATTCAAATTTACAATAAATTTATTTTTATTATATTATAATATAGTGTTTATGTTTTTAATTTTTAAATTTACACTTGAATGTAGAAAAGAGCTACCTCATCTTCTAACAGAAGAGAGGCTGCAATTAGAGGACTTCTCCTAGAGGCTAGTGGAGATTCTAAGACAGAGTCACCACAACCTCTAATAACAAGATCTACAAAACACATAAGGTCTTCTGCATCTCCTCTTGTTCATGCAACTGCCTCTTCAGTTGCACATCAAGAGCCCATCGATGTTGAGGAAGTTAGCTAGCCCATTAGAGGTAATGTTACTCTTTCCACAGTTGGTTGTGTAATTTATTTATTTTTACTTAATTTTAGTTGCCTTTATCTAATGTTTTTAAAATGTATTTAGGGCAACATCGCAAACATACTTGAAGAATCAGAACAACTGCCCAATCAGAATATGAGGCCACATCGACATCTGGTATGCGCAATTATAGTTAATTAATCGCTATATAGTATACTTATATTTTATTTTTTCATCATTTTATTTCAATATTTTCTAATAAATTTTATTCTAATTTTTTATAGGGTCCTTAACTCAATGACATCATCAAAGACAATGAATGATGCCACCACCACCTCCACCTTAACAACATCGCACACAAACTTATGAACAATCGATCGAATTAGAACAAGAGACCACATCGACATCAGGTATGGTATGCATAATTAAAGTTACTTAATCACTATATAGTACATTTATATTTTTCATCATTTTATTTCAATATTTTCTAATAAATTTTATTCTAATATTTTTGTAGGGGCCTTAGGTCAATCACAATAGTCGAGACAACAAATGATGCCACCACTACCTCCACCATGATAATAGTTGATGAGGGGTCAACAATGTATGCATGGAAAGCAATTATTTTCTTCAAGGAGTTTAGGAGGAGGCCATACTCAAACCATTTCAGACTTTCCAAAATTTTCATTCAAAAATATTTCCACTATTATGCATGACTTTCTTGACTTGGATAATCCTCCCCTAGATGAGGATTATCTTTTACAAGGCAACATTCCTGAGTGTTTTAAAGCTTCTGATGTGCTTCAAACTAAAGCATTGCAAACTAAAGGAAGAGCGACCACTACTCTCCTCTCCCATCAAACTAGTGACCCTACTTCTCTTACAGAAGATGAGAAATTAAACTTTTTAGAATCTATTTTATTAGTAGATAATTGTGAAGCCACAATAAAAGATAGTGTGCTTCAGGATATTGTAGAATTGAGATACTAGGAGTATCAGATAAAAATTCTAATTAAAGAAATTAATGCTCGATACAAAAAATTTCAAGAAGAGAATATTTTCTCATTGGTTGAGCAATAACCTAAAAAGCTTGATGCTTTATTACATCAAGCAAAATAAAGAAATGTAAAGACCACTCATGTTTACAATGATGAAATTTTAGATATCCTTTTGAATAGGCTAGAGAATCTAAATGTTGAAGCCTAGGCATATTTCAATAAATGGGTAATTGATAAGAAAAAAGTTAAAGTGGCAAAGGCTACCAAAGTAGTTGTAGAGGTAAGTCATCAATATTTTGTTTAATCAATTTATTTTTTTCATACATTTAGACCTTTATTAACTAACATATTTTAAATTTTTTGCTATGCAATCCAATTTTGACAATGTGAAGAATCAGGTGGAAAGCCTGAAGGTTTTTTTGAACATGGCAAAGGAGAGTCTAGAAAATGCTATCAAATTTAAAGAATGATTATATCACACCATCAGAGAGAATAATGCCCTTAGGAGAATAATCAAGAAACATAATATGGATCTAGACATTTTTCTTAAGGAACATGAGAAAGAAATGCCTTCGAGTTCAAAAGAAGATCTAGCTACAGAGGAAAGGGCATTGATCATGAGTTTGATGAATGCGAAGGAGAGCCTAAGGAGAGTTGGTGCCCTACAAGGAGAAACTTTTGGAATAGGGCATGAAGAAAGTCTATTTGATCCTACATTAGAGGCAGCATCTGGGCAAGGGCATGAGGAAAATCAATCAGATCCTACATTTGAGTGAGCACCTGCATCGGGCCCTATAACCGAATAGTATCAAAGTGGATGCACAATTCACTAGTTTTATAAAATTGTAAAAGAATAGTATCAAAGTGGACACAGTTCACTAGTTTTGTAATGAAAAGTGATTTTGAATAAATAAAAAATATTTTCTAAATATGTGTTTGATATTTTTAAACTATTGTTTTGTTTTATTAAATCTTTGTAGAGATTTACATTTGCTTGCTATTGGAACTATGGAAATTTAGAAAACAAAAGTTTGAAAATGATGCAATTATCTTACTTAGGTGTTGATTGAATAAGATCCAATTTCTTATATGTTTAATGTAGTTGTGCTAAAGGATTCTTTCAATTCACCACAAACAAATGTGCTATTAAGAAGTTTAAGTTTTATTTTATTATCAATAAGCCATCCAATGTTTACAATATTCAATAAAGCAAAGCAAGGCTATCATATAAAACATATAATTTTATGAACAAAGGGTATGATATAAAATAAAAAAATTCATTAACAAGTATGGCATATTATTTGAAAAACTCATCAATCCAAACAAAAATTCATAATCTTGAACAAAGGGTATGACATATTATTTGAAAAACTCATCAATCCAAAGAAAAATTCATAATCCTGAAGATAGATGTTTACAAAAATCATGCAATATGTTAAAAACTCATCTATCCAAAAAAAATCATAATCCTAAAGAGATGTTTGCAAAAATTATGCAAATATTACAATGAAGGAAGTTGAAACAAACACTTCCCATCTTGTCCTAAATCAGTTGTACGCATAGCTGATCTTTGTGTCTCAAACTGATCACTACAATTATCATTTTCCTCATTATCATCAATATTAGTGATACCTCTTCTATCTGCTATAGATTTCCAATATGCCAGAGCTCTCTCATAAGGATACATGTCCATCTCAAGCAGTTTTCTAAATTTTTATCCAATCTATTACGAACTTTAGATTTCACAAAAGATAATGCACTAAAAACCCTTTCATCTTCCATTGATCCCAAAATCATTGTTTGACATAATTCATATAAGTGAAAATATTCGTTCATCGTATACTGTAAAAAACTACTAGGGTACAAATTTTTCACAAACGTATAATAGAACCTGGTTGATTAGGATTAGTCAAATGTGAAATTTGATCAACCATTGTCATTCCAAAATATGAGGATTGATTGGTCAAAAGTTCTTTATTTAGAATACCATTGATCTCAATACCATTGACTTCCACACGTTTAGCAAAATGTTTAACAAGTGTACCCATATATTTTATAAACAACTCACTTTTACTATTATCATCTATTCCTAGATCCCAAAACATGGGGTTAACCACACCCATCGCTTCAAGCAACTCATCTCTTTGAAAATAGTCTCTGATTTCTCTTGTCAATGTTTCTGCTATTTTTCTCAATTTAATCCTTGTATTGAGTAAAACTACATCAAATCTATTGTATGTGATTGGCATCTGTTCAACATCTTCAGTAACTATATCCAATCGCTTTTCAAAATAATATAAAGGTATCTCTTTTCCGTGAACATTAATACAAAGATGATCATTGATGTTGAACTTCAACAAACTATTTTGATCATTGACATTTGTTAAAGTTCTCCAATCATCAAACAAAGGATCCATAAAATTTTCACTTGACAAGTATAACCTATCAATACGCATACAAATTTATTTTCTAATCTTGATGAAATCAACAATATAAATGGATCTTTCTTGCACAAGTTTTATCAAAGTATTCATTTCATGCAACATTGGAAGAATACCACATAAAGTGAGTAGTGTTTCCAAGTCTATCATACGATATAGCAAATATTTTGCTTTATCAACTACCCTTCGATTATCATACATAAACCCTACTAAGGATTTATATTCTTTGAAAACTCTTGTTGTAGGTTGAAACAATGAAATCCACCTAGTATCTACATCTTTTAACAATTTTTTACCTTCTGTAACTCCTAGTGCAAATAGTTGAAACTCTGCAAACCTTTTTGGATTGCACAAAAAATAAGCATGAACTTCACGGATGAGTTCTTCGACTCTTGCAACATTTTCAAATGTGCTCACAATTTTGTATGCAAGATTCATTCTATGAGCCATGCAATGAATTGGGATCAAATATGGGGTAATTGATGTTTGAAGTCGAACACAAAGACCATTTCTATGACCTTGCATTATAGCAACACCATCAACTCCAACACATTAATTTACTAGCTATTGCTGCATCATCCATTCCAACAATATCTTTTAAGCTAATAACAACAACATTGTAAAGATTTTTTGCATTACAATTTTCCACCATCTTATGTAGTGCTAACAAATGAGGTTGCCTTACATGATTTTGAAAGGTGTAAACATGCATGCAAATCCAAGATGTGTTGTCAACAGTAGTTACCTCATCAATAGAAAGTGAAATGAATTTAGAATTTTTAACTTTCTCTTTTAGGTCCTCCTTCTCAACCAAAGAGAGATATTTTACCATTTCCCAACCACTTCGATCTGACCAATGGGTACTGGGGAGGTTATGTACATCAACTAGTTGAAAGAGATGCTTAAAATCAATAAAATATGACATAGGTCTACCCTTTTTAAGAATAGTATATACGATAGCAAACTGCAAGCTTTTTGAAACTAAAGTGGTTTTATGAATTTTTTGAAACTATGCTGGAATCATTCCACCATTCTGAGCTAGTGTTTTTTGTTGTTTCATCTCTTTGTCATAGTCTTCTGCATATCTGACATGTACGCATTTTGATGCATCCTTCCACCTAATTATTTTCTTAGTTGTTCCATCACTTTCTTTTACTATCACATAAACTTTCCCACAATGTTTTTCTATTGTATCCAACTTAAGTTGCATCTTATGATCTTTCCCTAGTTTCCAACTATAAATAATGCATCTACATTCTGTTGGCGTATCATTACTATTTTTTGGCTGCACTGGTTCAATAAATGAATATTTTGATGACCATTCAAGCTGAAATGTCCTTCCAATAGTCCACCTTGTTAACTTTCTATATTTAGGTTTATGAGTAGAAGATTCCCTAGAAGTGTGCATTTGGTTAGAATGATCATTTTCATTTTTGGTTGGTGTGCCACTTTTAGGATTCTATTCAAGTTGTTGCATGTCATTGTTAATCAAATTTTCATGTTGAGGTATTTCATCCTCGGGAATATCATCAAGTGGAGGTATATTAGGATCAATTGTGTATTCTGCATTCAAAGATGTTCTATATCATTTTTTGAAATTACTTATGAAAATTACTATTAAGTAGGTAAAATGGGTATGTACCTTGCATTTGTGCAGATTTTGGTGCCTCATTGGATTTCGATGCCTCATTGGATTTCGATATATGGCTAAAATATTTTAGGATACTCTTTTTTCCAGAATATTTTTCTCCCTTGTTTCCATTGGGAGTTGGACCATTATACCTGTAAAAGAAAAAGTATTTCATGTTAGAAAAAGAACATGATATTGAATAAAATTGTGATAATTCTACAAGTGCTATAAGGGACATCGTGGTCTTCTACCTATCATTGGTCATTTGTTCAATGGTATGGTCATCTTTGTTTATACTCTACTATTGGTTTTTGCTAGTTTCTTTGATGCTACTGATCATTGTGTCATCTATAAGTCGATTTCTCTGTGATCGAGCATCTTTCATCTTTCTCTATTGTTGATCATCTTTGGTCTTTCTCTGGTGTTTGTCATCTTTTGTCTTTCTCTGGTGTTGGTTTTCTTTGGTCTTTCTATTATGTCTGTCATATTTCATATTTCTCTGGTGTCGATCATCTTTGGTCTTTCTCTGGTGTCTATCATCTTTTGTATCTCTTTAGTGTCGGTCGTCTTTCTTTGGTGTTGGTAGTCATCTTTCATTTATTATGTTATCCATTATCCGTCATTTATAATCTATTATCGATCGTCTATGATTTATTGAATGTTATCGACCTTTTATCATTTATTCTCTACTACCAATCATCCATATTTTATTCTGCTTCCGTTCTCTATTATCACTCATTTTTTGGCTTCTCTGGTGTCGATCGAGGAGAACCAATGTTTAACGTGTATGATTATCACTATCACATTAGGTATATATATTGGGGGTATAATAGGTGATTTTATCGATGTTAATAAAATTATTTATAATTTTAAGGCAAAAAGGTCCAAAATTTAGGCAAGAATGTTGGTGATTTAAAATTTAAACCATAAAATTATTATAAATTCAAGGCGAGCTGACCCTAAAAAATTTTGCTCCCAAAAATTTTGGGTGAATTGGCTCCAATCAAGGGTCCCCATATTTTCCAATTTTAAATTTCAAAAATCCTAATATTCGTTAATTAATGATAATTCATCGCTATGCATAACCCTATCTATGATCCTCCTTACTATGAGTTACTAAGGTAAATAGGGGCACCCTAGATGGGCACCTATAAAATCCTCAAAATATCCTATGTGCATGTTACCTAGGTCAAGTTTTCTCATTGAACATGAATTTTTTCTTGAAAACTTGGGGGCACATATAGAATCACAACATTTAATTCTATCATAAAGAAAAAAATTGCATCATGTACAAACAACTTCTAAAGATCATTAATCACATTTAATCATGAATCCAAGTCATCATACAAAGAATTAATCATAAAAATAGAAAATGCAAATTATTTTTTATAAATGAATGCATCAAAAAGGGGTAAATATAGACACCCAATTTTAAGTAGTCCATCAACTACATAATCAAAGCAAAATATATCCCATCAAAGACATCAAACATCAAAAGTGATTGATCAAGCTCAAACTTATCAAAGAAACATCTAAATGACCTAAACCAAAAGTGTTATCCTAGAAGCAATAACACCTTTGGCACTTTTTTTAAACAAACAATGGTATTGTCTAAGATTCTAACATCATCATTTTCTTGCCTAGATGACCTATGAATAACCACTTCCTAAAATAATAATCAAACAACGTTAGTGCCATTGTGTTTTCAAATCCAATACTATTGCCTAATTATAAACTAAAAAATAGAATAGGTAACCAACTAATGTCAACTACCTATCAACATGATTTCTTATCTCCACCACCATGCATAAATCCCTATGCAACCTAATCAAATTTCAAATCATATCCCCTATTTAGCAATCATATATACTAACTAGCAATCACTTCCTCTAACTGCCATCTAATCCTATGAACCCTCAATCAAAGATCATACACCTCAGCAATCAATTCTCTATACAACTCATAATCATTCTCAACTCTCTCAATTGCACCTAATGCATATTCTTCTAATATCTCATCTTCCAATAGATCTTTCAATATTCCAAAAGTTCTATAAAATCTTGTCATTTTTGGGCAAGGGATAAAGAGAAGGTATGTTCAAGAAGTTGCATCAAAACCTTACCATAATTCTTGCAAATGCATCAAAAACTTGAAAAAATATATTGGAATATGTATCCATGTATAAACTCAAGAAAGAGTGTATCAATCTACAAAGGTTTCCTCAAGGTCCTCAGTTGTGTGTGCATTAGAGTAAAAATTAATTCCTCATTTGCGTGAATACAAAGAAAATTGACTACTCATCTAAAGCTCTAGATTTGCTTCTAAATTTTATTTCTCCTTTGATTTAACATATTTTATTCATCCATATGACTTGATCTTGATTTATGCATTATATTTTGTCTCTAAATCATCTCTTTTAAAATATGTTATTATATTAGGATCAAATATTTTTATCTTCATTCTCATCTAAAATTTTGCATTAGTGCTTATCCTATAGGCTCTCATATCCATGTATTGTTCTATAATAGTTGTAGGCAATAGTGTTTTCATTTGAGAGTGGTATAATTTATGCTAGTAGAACTAGCACTAACATTATTATGATACAATGCTTCTACAAGTCTGATAAGAAACTTTAGGCTTTCCATTCCTTTCGGATTTTTATTCTTTTATTTTTTCCTTATAGAATAGGGGTTTGACTAAGCTAGACCCCTACATCCCTAACATCCTATTCAATTTATGTGTGTGTAGGTCTATGTTCATGTGGAGCAACAAACTAAAGGGTAAGAAGAGATATCAAGGCATTTAACATCATTTGGAGTGCAAAAATGTGTTCTACCTATCCTTAATAATCATTTTTTAATTTAGATCTATAGTTGTTCTTATCTAGTTGTATCATTAGGTCTATGGTCTTGGTTTTTCTTTGTTATTTGTATTTGTGTATTATCTTCAAGTAAAATACATGTAGTTTAGATTTTCAAGTTTTCCTTGTCTTATCATATTGTTCTATTTTTAGGTTATCCATTGCATTTTTCAAATGGAACCAAAGTCATGCGTAGTCTAGAACTTATTTTTTGCATAATTTTTCATGAACCCTTTGCTTTAAAAAGAAAAAATATTTTTTTTGTTAGCATTTGAAAGTATAGAGTATATTGTTTAGAAATTTTTCTATGTGACTTTGTTTAGTTGCATCCTTTATCTTTCTTATGATTAAGTATATTTTTAAGTTGTTTTAGATTTTTTAAAAATATAAAAATAAGTGAGAATCTTAGAAGGAAATTGTAGGTATTCTTCGAATAAACTCAAAAATCTTAGTTAAATCATACATCCTCTCTCATATTTCTTGAAGTGGGGTGTAAGAGATGACCCAAATGCCTCTCTACCACATATCTTAGAACTTATGTATTCTACAATTGAATATTATTATGTGTTTTTATTGATGTAAAGATAGAATTAGGGTTTTAGATATTTTTCTTTTGGGTTCAATACTTCATTATCCTATTTTATATATAGGGAAACTAAGTTTAAATCTTCTCTTAACCTATGGTTTAAAGCCATACAACTGTAGAAAACACTCTTCATTAACTTTTTGCACTACTAGAATGGAGACACTCTTGAATTATAACATTTTATTATGTACATACCACAAGGAAGAATGAAATGTTAATAGAAATAAAGACATTAAGTAAAATAAATTTACATATATGTAAACTATTTTTGTTTGATTTAATATTATGCTTCAATTTAATCAATCAAATAAATATAGTAGTCATTACCTCATTATTGGATTATGATTTTCTTTATTTTATTGCTACTATTGAAAACAAATTGGTTTCTTTCATTAATTTTTAATTTGTATTAGATTATTTTGGTAATGATTACTTCTTCTTTTTTAGAAAAATCTAGATTATATTTATTCATCAACCGAAACATTACAATATTCTAGTGTTAGCAATGTCCACCAGTTAAAAAAAAAAATGAGGTGGATCAAGAGTAAAGCATCAATAACTGAATATACATAAGAATAGAAGCTTATATCAACAAAAATACTATAGCTATATCTTGCTGCAATACACCAAATATCAACATTCATCTGTGGGAGAGTCTATTATATGAAGAAACTTTGGGCGTATCTTCCATGATATTTTTAGAATTCTTCAAAGAAGAAATATAAGTAATCAAAACCTGAACTTGCTCATCATTGTTAACAACCTTCTTTTTAGTTTCCTATTGGACCTTTTGAAGATCCTGAATCATATGAGAAATTCGATGAAGTCTATCAATAACATCTTGTGGTGTGCTGGAAGTTCCATAGACTAGGGAATGAATGTGTCCCATATGTAACAAAATATCAAAGGTCAAGTCTACTAAAACTATATCCCATGGAGGGGAAAATCCAATAAACACCTTTTTGCATCTATACTTCCAAATATGCTTGAGAAGGATGAGTCTACAAACATCCCATAGTTTGGAGCACTGATCCAGCTAAGAAAAACCAAGAAAAAAGAGCTTCCAAGATCTAGTGAAAGAGGGAAAAAGAAAATAGTAGAAGACATCCCAAAAATACTTAGCCATGCCACAAAACCAAAACAAGTGAATTAGAGTTTCTAAAGCATTACAAAAATTGCATAGAGGGGGAATATGTAAAATCGTTGCCAAAATTTTAGAAGTTGGAAGTTTTTGATGCAAAAGCCACCATCCAAGAAGTTGAGTTTTGGATTCAACGAGAACTTTCCAAATCTAAGTAGCAAGAAACTGCCATTGGCCATTGGTAAAATTTACTTTGTCTGATCACCTTCCTATCTTATCTTCTATCCAAAATTCCTCTATCTCCCTTAATTCCATACCGCTTCCTTTCAAATTAAATGTGTCCCACATTAATAGGCATGTTTGTTGCCACCTTGCAAAGCATGTCTAGAATAGATTTCCTAGACCAACTAGTAATACTATCTAGATCAAATGGTTTGAAATAGCTATCCCTTAGATGGTATGGGTGCTCTATTTCCAGGAGGAAGAAGATTCAAGAGAGTCACCTTCATAATGAGATCTCTCATCTTCGTTCCATGCTTATGAAAGACCCTACTAACACTATTTTTCAATGTGATCTAGCTAACGTTGAAAATCAGGCTAGAGTTTATGAGTCTTATCGTGCTAGAGGGGCACAAGTTAGATCTCATCTCAATTGGATCTCCCAAGGAGACAAGGGAACAAAATTTTTAACTACATCAGATATAAAAATATTTCAAAAAGGATAATTGAGTTGGAGGACCCTTCAAGTCATTCTCTTTCTGACTCTAAAGAGATCATGAGTTTTTGTAGCTCATTTTTACAATAGAACCAAGGGATGACATCCAATGTATCTTAATGGTATATGTATAGGAACATATTCCCTCCCTAGTAGATCCTATTTTTCGGGATCAACTTGAATATCCTCTTTCTATGAATGATATGCAAACTACCCTTTTTTTTATGAAGAATGACAAAGCTCTTGGGATGGATGGTCTCCTAGTGGAATTTTGGCATATTATTTCCTCTGATATTCATCATGTTTACCTAGAAGCTCTCCATAATGGTTCCCTCAGAGCTTATATTAATGCAGGGCTTATCAAGTTGATTCCTAAAGGTACGACTCATAACCAAATCTCCAATTGGAGACCTATTACCCTCCTCAATGTTTCATACAAGATCATAGCTAAATTTATAGCTTTAAAATTAAAACAGTTGCTCAAGCAGTTTTTCACCCAGAACAATCTGCTTTTATTAAAGGGCGTTATATTTTAGATAATCTTATGATAGCTTGGAAAAATTTGCAATGGGATATTAACTCCAATCAATATGCCCTCTTAGTTAAGTTATATTTTGAAAAGGCTTATGATAAAATCATATGGGATTTTATTCTTAGCATGCTTTCTTGGCTTGATTTTGGTCCAAAATTCTATAATCAAATTGGTATGCTCTTTAGAGATGCTTCAGCTTGTGTTCAAGTTAATGGAGCTCTTTCTCCCTCCTTCCCTCTTCAATGGTCTATTAAACATGGTTGTTCCATTGCTCCTTTTTGGTTGTCAATGCTCTTGATTATCTTCTTCATAAGGGTCATTCTGATGGCCTCATTCAAGGTTTTAAGCTTGCTGGGGATAAGCATACTCTTAACTCACATTTTGTTGATGATTCCCTTCTTCAAAATACCCAACAAGAGGTGGATATGGCTAAGGAGATTGTTCAACTATTTTGTGATGTCTCTGGCTCTCACATCAACTGAAGTCTTCTATACCTCTTCCTCTCCTTGTGGATGCAACTCCTCGACTGAGTGGAAGATCATCCCTCGTGTGTTATTTGGAAATTCCTTTGGGATTAATATCTTTCCTAAGGATATGTGGAACTGGGTTTTGGAAAGACTTCAAAAAATTTAATGCTTGGTCAACTCGGTTTCTTTCCTTAACAGGGAAGAATTTAAGTTGTGAATAAAATTATTGCATCCTCTTATGTTTATTACTCCTCTTGTTGGATGGCCCCCAAGGTAGCCTATAACAATTAACTCGAGCTATTCGTAAATTTTTATGGACCAAATGGGATGGGGGTGGGAATGACTACCATCTCATGGAATATTTGTACTCAACCTAAGGCTTTAGGAGGTCTAGGCATTATTGATCCTCTTATCGAGAGCAAAACTTTGGCTACTAAATGGGTTGCTAGACCCATCACTGGTGATGAAATTGGAAACACCTATTTCATTACAGAATCTCGCAAGCTACTAACAATGGAAAGAAACCCATTAGGAGGATAAGGTCCTTAATGCACCTTACATTATGGTTAAAGGATCTATTCTAGCTACCCAAAACTGGAAAGCTTGGCAATCAGTTTCTCATTTATTGATTTGGAATTCTGACTCCTTGAGACATGGTCTAAGCATCGGTCTAAATAGTCTTTGGTGGAATAAACTTATCCTCCATAATGATAAACCTTTAGCTTTATGCAATGCTTTTCAAGGTTTTGAAGAAAGGTATTAATAGAATTAGGGATATCTAGGATCTAGGTAGTTGCTCAATTCTTACTTGGAACCAAATATGAAATTATTGTTCCCTTCCATTTAGGTTCAAAGCGTCTTATGACCTAGTTGTGGCTTCCATTCCTTGTGAGGTCCTTATAAAGTTAGGTACAATTGCCCATAATATATAGAATGATTGGAGATAGCTTAATGGTCATAAGATCTCTTCCATTACTTCTAGTTGATAATCATTACTATTGAATTGAATTATACATGGTAGTCTATGATGTGCCTAGGTGGATATATGAAACAAATGGATCTCATATGGTTCCTCTAGGAAGAAAATCTAAATTTTAAATTAGATTATGATTTTGTTTAAATAGTAGAATGCCTATAAATCCATATGTCATTGGAAGTTAGTCTACAAGTATAAAAAATAATAAAATATATCATAATATTCTAATCCAATTACTTGAAGCATCTTAATCCAAAAGGTCCCAAGTTACCATGATATTTTAACAAAATACAATGGTACTATAACAAACTACATTATCATGACATCATAAATTCTATCAATCTATATTTCATTGGAAGTTAGTCTAAAAGTATAAAAAATAATAAAATATATCATAATTTTCTAATCCAATTACTCAAGCATCTTAATCCAAGAGGCCCCATGTTGCCATGATATTTTGACAAAATACAATGGCATTATAAAAAACTACATTATCAATGATATAATAAACCATGTAATTGTATTACAAAGGCATCTCATATGTTGAGATAACTACATTAACTACTTAAGCTCATGTCATTTAATAAACACCTATCAATTGATCCAAACCGTGTAACCCTATAATATATTTATATTATTTTTTTTAGGAGAAGGTTTACAAATTACATCAACAACCACCCCCAAGGGGTTTGAACACAAGACCACTTAAGAAAAAACCATCATCTTAACCACTAGGGCAACTGCTTATCGGCAATATATTTATATTATCTTTTTGTTAGCTTTTACAATACTTAATGAAATTAAAAAAAAAAATCATTAAAATGAATAATCAATTTTTTTTTTTTAAATCATAATAAGAAAGTTAGGAAGAGTATCTTCTTCAGAATCAATCTAGCACTTGAAGAAAAAGAGACTAGGAGGAGATATTATTAAAGAACATCCAAACTTGGAAGAAGAAGAAGGACTAGGAGAGTCTTGCTCGAATCCATAAGTAGAAAAATTAGAGATCCAGGAGAAGGTCTCACTATAAAAACTTCTAGAAAGTAGAAGGTTGAAGATAAGGTTCCAAGTAAGACTAGAAGAAAATACAAGATTAAAGGCCTTGGTGATGTCTCGATGAGCATCTAGTAAAAGGCTAGGAGAGACTTACTAAAAAATCATCAAAGGAGAACTCACTGGAGAAATCCACTACCAAGGAGAAGCCCCTGATAGTGAAGGACTTGGGACAATTATTGCTATCCAACTATAATACCAAGAGAATGAGAAGTTGGCAAGGAATTCCAAATTTGAGCAAACAAATATTCTAGTGAAGAGCTCAAGACATTTAGAATATTGAGAAGAAGATCCGAATTGAAGTTAGAATTTGACAAGAAGACTTGAATGCATAAGAAGCTCACAAAATGTAGGAGATTTGAATATTACCTCTCACTTGAATAGTATCTTCTTAATAATCAATCTAGCACCTAAAGCAAAAGAGATCAAGATATCTCATTGAAGAAATTCTATACTTGGAAGAAGAAGAAGGACTAGGAGAGTCCTACTCAAATCCAGAAGTAATAGAATCAAATATCTAGGAGAATGTCTCACCACCAACACTTCTATAAAGTAGAAGGTTGAAGATAAGATCTCAAGTAAGACTAGAAGAAGCTACAAGATCAAAGGCCTTAGAAATGTCTCGATGAGCATCCTGTAAAAGGCTAGGAGAGACTTACTGAATAAATCATCAAAGGATAACTCACTAGAGAAATCCAATAACAAGGAGAAGCCCCTAATACTGAAGGACTTGGGACAATTATCGCTATCCAACAACAAGACCAAGAGAAGGAGAATTTGACAAGGAGTTCCAAATACGAGCAAAAGAAGATTCCAGTGAAGACCTCAAGACATTCATAATATTTATAAGAAGATCCTAATTGAAGTCAAAATTTGACAAGAAGACTTGAAGACATAAGATGCTCACAAAATCCTAGAGATTTAAAGATTACCTCTCACAGCAAGAGGGCACCAATTTAGAGACACAGATTTCTCCAAATCTACAACAAAAGGAGGAGACCACAAGAGGATAATAATACATCAACTATTAGGCTCATGAAAACAATTTTGGACCATTTTGTGGTGAATGAGTTGTTCGGAACAACCTACAAAGAGCTACAAGATCTTACTCAAGGTAGCAACTTGGTGATCTTAGACACCAAGATCTACATCCTCTACATAAGCAGCAAAAGAGCTACAAAAGCTTTCATAAAAAAGGTAAGCAACTATTGGTGCAAGTAGATTCATTAATTGGATTACTTATTAGATTTTTTAAAGCACCTTAATTTGGATTAAAGTTGCAAAAAGGATATTAGAATTACAATCTTCAAAAGTGTAAAAAGAAAGGTTCTTTTTAAGGTTAATTTGCATATTAGGAGTTTATTGGATTTCAAAATTACAACTATCTATCATATACTTTGGAAAGCAAAAGAAGACTATCTCCTACTATCCTGCTTATAAGGAAATTGTAGAATTATTCTTAAAGATTCATTTCAGATTATTCTTGATTAAGTTGCAATAAATTGATTAAGTGCATTATTTTGAGAGTTGATTGGAGTGATAAGGTGAAATTGTTAGTGTATTAAAAGTGAAATATTATTAGATTCAATTGCACTAATCTATTGCTCTAAAAAATATTGTGGTTTGTGTTCGTGAAAAGGGCACAAAATCAGAATAAAGTTAGTGTCTAAATACATTGTTAGTGCAGAGAGATCTACAACATTAAGTGGTCAATAGAAGCCACCAAATCAGCTCAATACTTCAAGCATTGGAGAAGAAAGTAGCCACCGAAGATCAACAAAGGAATCCTTAAATAGAGACTTGGTGAGTCTCAAATTCAAAGCACAATAAGGTTTCTATTACAAAGAAATAGTGTAGAAAAATGATCTGAAGCTTGGATTCATTTGTAAAATATCCAAGCAAAAAGGGGAAAGTGTCTAACCAAAGAGACAACCCCAAAATCCCTACATTGCATTCAAAATTCTGCCACAAAACCAGAATTTTAGACCTCAAAGGAGTGCAAAAAGATGGTGCAATAAAGGATTTTTTTATATAAATACATTAAATTATATTGCACTATCATAATTTGGTTTATATAGGGAAAGAAGGCAGATTTGAAGGTGCCTCAAAGGCATAATATTCGCTGGAAAAAATTAGCTGAAGGTGGTTGAATGCTAGTGTCTATCCAAGCATAGAAAAAAGAGCCACTCTTAGGGCTCATTCTTCTCACATCTTGGATGGCCAAACCTAAAAAAGACAAGGAGCAAAGCAAAGGGAGAAATAATGTTATTTGAAGAGCAAAATTATCTATAAAAAGGAGGACATATAATAAGTGATAAAATAAGAAGATTAAAGCACCATTGGAGTGATTCAAACTCCACATCCGCATTGCTTGAAATCGATGCTCAAGCCTCCAAATCGTTGCTCCACATCCTAGCCAAAAAACACTACAAATCAAATAAAAGAGGAGTTGGAGATTTACAGGGTTAAAAGACCTCCAAAGGGTCTGTTGAAGTAGTGAAAGAGAAGACATCCATGCACAAGTAAGAAGTGACATGTGTCATTTTAGGTAAAACCCTAACGCTCCTCCCATGAGCACTCATATTCATCAAGAAAGGAGTTACAAACTATAGGCTGGTTCATTGAGAGTATGAGATACACTTGTCTATGAAGAATCCCAGTGTTCTCCTAAAGAATGTAACATCCATACGTTACTCAAAGGCTCAAGAAAGGAGTTACTCAACGGGTTTTTTCTAGCACTTTCTACTCCTCAAGATCTCAAGAATAAAATGGGTGTGCCACTTGGCACTTTAAGAAATACTCTTCTACATTTTAAGGGTGTCAAAAATTAGCATTCAGTGGACAACATTTACATCTTTGCATTCAACTTCAGGGTCTACACGCACAAGGCTAAATTACAACGTGTAAAGAAGGTGGTAGCCTTCAATACTCTGGTCAAGCAAGGTCAAATGCAAAGATAGAAAGGGCACCATATTTGGAACATTAAATACAAGCCAAGTTCCAAGCAACTCCATTGGAAGATATAGCCAAAGCAGCGATGTCAATATTGCATCCTTTCACATCCAAAATCAGCATCGATAGCTTGATATCAAGTAAGGTTTATTCCCATATTATGTGCTTTCATTTCTTAGGAGTTATAAGTTTAAAACTTGGAGGAATTTTATCATATTGAAAGCCATACCTCAAAGGGAATAATTTATCAAGCTAATATAATATTTGCAATATTAAAATTAGGAGTAATAAGGGTTTCTATTGGAGATTAATCTTAAATATTGGAAAATATTATTGTGATCTAATTTTTCCAAAATTAGGGAGTTATAAGGGTTACTGCATCAAATTAATTTATTGGAAATTAGATTCACTTAAATTAAATCATAAAGGTATATTAAATAGAGGTTTATCAAAGCATTTCAAAGGTTGAAAATTTATAATATTAGTGTCTCAAAAATTTTCAAAAGAGACAAAAGAAATCCAACATTAAAACCTCTTTAAATTTGGAAAAAGTGCTTAGTTCAATAGGAGCAATAAGGGATAATAAAAGTTTATTTTAATACTTACAAAAAATTTAAAAAATCAACCAAAATTGAACTACAATTTACAAAAGCACTATATCTTATACAGAATATACTAGGGAGTCATAAGGCATTTTAAAAAACTTGGTAATATCAACATTAATTAAAAAATTATCAAGTTGCAAATCCATTAGCAAACTATAAGCTTTTTACAAAACCTAAAAATCCTTAATAGTATATAATATCATTACTAGGGAGACATAAATAATCCTACAAAAAATAAGGATTAACATAAGATTTTTATCAAATAAATCTTATATAATTCTATTAGGAATCATATATCCTGATGCAAGAGCATCCAGTGGTGTAAGAGTGATCTTGCATCATCCAAATTTGTATTTGTTTTATTCTGTTCTAAAGTTTGTTTAGTTGTTTAGGGGATGGAGAAATAGACCTAATGGTGAAATAATCACCCCAATATCCTAAGCGGTTTGGGAGATATGTAAGTTTTATGGTAAAAACCCTGCCAAAATGGTGAAAATCCTACCACTAAAACTTAAAGGTGAATTTTGAAGGCCTTAGAGGCCTCATAGAGGGGTGAAAATTAAGAGTTATTTTTTTAGCATATTATGCCATTGTAGGTATTTTCATGATCTTTCCAAAAATATGCACTAATAGTGAATTCGAGCAACGAGCGAGGAGTTATGACCCTAGGAAGTTTTGCCTCCGAAATTCAAATTTCAAATTAATTATTTTAGGCGGGAAAAGGGGAAACATGGTATTATAGGGGAATTTCAAAAATTTTAAAGGGGGTATGGTCTATGTTATTATTTTCATGAAAAGTAATAGGAAATCTTATTTCCATGAGGCAAGAGACATAATCATGACCTAAGATAAACTCATTCCATTTGGATCAAAGCTTATCAAGGGATATAGCATCAAGAGCTATTGAGACTTGATCAAAGTCTCTTAAGGTAGAAGTTATCAGCTTCTACGAAACCCTCATACCCCTTTGGTATGAGAACCTTGGCCAAGCTTAAGGTTTCATCCCATAAAAAGGAAATCACCAATATACATACTGTCCACCAAGATCAATATGTAGGTGAATGCCTTGAATATGAAGAACCACACCAATGGAAAACCATCATAAATGAAATAACCTTATTAGTGGTTATTCATAGGTCTTAGAGATGATCCTCTTCATTTAGAAGGGATTGCTAAGGCAACAATATCACAATCATGATAAAAATCCATGGAATGTCATCTTAGATATGATTATATAACTTTAAATCTCACAGAAACATGATGGTTCACCCTTTGTTTAGACAACCCTTTTTTTGTACACATTGAGTTTATTACCAAAGGACATTACTTGTCCACCTCATGCACACTCAACATCTTAGTTTTTAGAATACAGTATTTGTTTTTATTTTCAGTTCAAGACCAAATCTTGCTTTCCTATGGATTTTTGTTCCACTTCAAATTTCAATGTGTTCTAATTTGATCCATAATGAATGTGGTGAATATAAACTAATGGAGCCTTTTATGATAGATTCTATTCATTATAACCATAGATCATAAATATCGCATTAGAGATCCACTTAAGTAGAGATTATAATCCATTATGAATAGTTTCTATGAATTCCACACAACTATTGAATACAAGAAGTAAAACTAATTATCTACATCATTCACCTTTAATCAGTTTAACCCAGAAAGTAAATGGCATAATCATATATCATTAAATCATTCACATGTTAGAAATTATGCATACATTCTTAGCATCATAAATGAAACTACTAAATGAATAGTATTCAATTGTAAACATGCATAACTAACCCATTATATTATTTAACCATCTCATTCACATATATCATTTTCATTTTGAAAGTAAAAGCAATAGGAACAAGAAATAACACATCAACCCACAAAATAGAGTGACACAATGTTTTATCCTGGGAAAACCCTGACGGGAAAAACCCAGCCTCCAAAATGTATTCTTTCCTCATAATCATAAACTTAAATACCAAGATTACAAGTATAGAAGGGTATCTACCGATCCATTTCAATCAAATACAAATCAAAGAATACCATTATTCCATCTCATGCTTATGACGCAATTAAGGAAGTTTCCCAATTCCTTTCTCTAAGTCATCATTATAACATTAAGGTATTTCCCATACCAAAAAGGAATCCACTTGTTCCTTTAAGATCAATGATGCAATTAAGGAATCTACTAGATCATCTCTTTGAGTCATCATATGAATATTGATATTTTACATATGTTTATGATAATCATTGGAATCACATTTTGGAGAAGTCTCAATGACTTTGGAGGAGCCCTTATAAATTCCCTCAAGAATGAATACAAATCCATTATTTTCTTCTCTAAGTATCCATACTAAGTGTTTGAAGAGGGAAGCTTATAACTTCCTCAAGAATAGATTCTACATCCACTCTTATTTAGAATCTTAACCTTATTAAGGTAGTATCTATCTCACATTTTCTATGCATCAAACCAAGAATAGATCCTTGTCTATTCTTTCCTTAATTATTTATTATATATTTCATGGTTTGAGAGGATTCAATCTCCTCTCATCCATTCTAACCTCCAAATATTACCAATTTCACCAGTCCATAAATCCTATATATGGTCTTTAATCATATGATTGAGTATAGTGAGGAAACCCCATAATTCCCTCTACATTCTTGTACAATTTGCAAGAATTTGATTACATTAAAGCATAGTAAAAAGGGTGTATTTTTTCCCTTCCCTATCAAGTGGTTATATATATATCCACTATTAATTTACTGTTCACTGTTCACTGTTCACTATTTACTTTAGAATGAATTCTACATTCATCCTTCTATACATAATCGACATATATAGTCATCTAATTATAGTCATTTTGTGCTATAATCACTATTCATATTTACTTAGAATTTATTTATAATCAAAGCCTTAATGATAAAACAAAGCTGAATTATTCAGCTTTTTGTAGAAACAATAACTCCTTAGCAAAATAAAAGCAGCTACAAACACATGTATAGTTAATAGCAATAAAGTTATCCAATAAGCTTCAAACTAGCAATAAGGTTTGTCCATTAAGTTTCAACCAAATTTAATGGAGAATTATATTCCCCTTAATAACAAATAAAATTACCAACATATAAATTCAGTAGGGTTACTCATATAGTAAGCTTCTAATAAGCTCTCAATGGGAACATTATAACCTTTAAAATTATAACCCTTAATAACCATGCAACTGTAAACCTATATAAAATTGATAAATAAATTTATCCAATAAGCTATAAGATTTTAATTAGCATGGTGAATTTATCTCAATGATGCATTCTCAACAAGAGGAATAAGAAACTACCAGCCTAAACTCCTATGAGGTTGACTTCCTCCAGGCTCCTTCTTTCTTGGCTCCTTCTTGATTGACTCCTAAGATTCCAAGGATTGTATTCTTCTTCAACTAGGAAATCTCTTCAACCTTCTAGTTTCTGATGAGAGCATACTCCCTAGGTATCCAAGATTTCC